>JBBBDQ010002165.1:452500-505000 GCA_037127315.1 Ascarosepion bandense | reverse complement strand
AAAATCCCGGAAGTTGATGTCATCTATAATTTATTCAGTGTTTTTCTGTTTCTGTTGACGACATTCATCTCGGCAAACAAACTTGCTTATTGCCGAGTTTGACAACAAATGCTGATCATGACGATAATAATTCTCCGGCATTTGCTATTTGATACGCATTCACAAAGATACAAACTCCGTCTGGAAAATATACAAACATTTAATAATAACAGAATAAATAACCTACTTAGAGGAATTGTACCTTAATCCTTATCAAAGTCAATCGTTTAAGACTTCACACACTTATCAATCAAGATGAGTCTTTCAATTTTTTAAAGACTGTTTGCAAATGAATCTTTCGGGATTGACATCAGCTGCCTCGTCAAATTCACCTTAATCTCGTCCAAAGAATTAAAACTTTAATTTAAAAAAGTTCGAAATCGCTAGGAGTGAAATTGAATTGTTGGGAGGCTGAGGGGCCGGGGTGATGTAACTTAAGACTTACGTTTAAGACTTCACACACTTATCAAGATGAGTCATTCAATTTTTTAAAAATTGTTTGCAAATGAATCTTTGGGGATTGACATCAGCTCTTTGTCAAATTCTCCTTAATCTCGTCCAAATAATTAAAACTTGAATTTTAATTAAAAAAAAAAAAAAGGAAAATATCTCAGGAAGTGAAATTGAATTGTTGGGAGGGTGAGAGACCGAGTTTATGTAACTTATAATAATAATTATAATAATAATAACAATAATAATAATAATAATAATAATAATAATAATAAGAAGAAGAAGAAGAAGAAGAAGAAGAAGAAAAAGAAGAAGAAGAAGAAGAAGGCTTTATTCTTGCAGCGCTCATAAGTAGAATAGCTGACTGACGCCAATTTGGTCGGGTTTCAATCCTGGCTAAAAGCAATAGGATGTCTAAACGTACTGATGAGCTGTGATACAGTAAAACAGATTTGTCTGCGGATGACTATTATACATATTTAATCGAATTTCAAGTTACATATGAAAAAGAGGATTTTCGTAGTATTTATTTCTGTCGACAATGAAATATGCCAAGCAATTGTCTTCGAAACTGTTTGGTCTGGTACAAGGCCAATGCTGAGCGGTTATCAGCTGTGATGAAATTAATTACAATTACAATGCATTACAAATGCATTCTTACTCTAAAACAGTCGCCTAAAATAGATCTCACTTAAAATTATCTTAGGGCACCTCGGTGTGGTGTAATGGTTAGCACGCTCGTCTCGCTAGAATCATTATAACTGAGTAGTGACTTCGACCCTCACTGAGTATCCCCTACTTTGGCCGTGAGTCACGTCTACGCTACGCTTAGGAAATCATCTTCCTCCAGGTTTTGGGGTTAGGCGCAGAGCTAACAACCCCGCCCCTAAAAAACAGTTTGTTACGGAAACAGCAAAAATGCTGCTCCTACACACCATTGAGTGTAACGGAAAAGTTTATTTTTAAGATTATCTTCATCTGGTACAAGGCTACAATAAAGGAGCACGTATTGATAATCGAATTTTTTTTATAATCGTGTCGCCCCAAGCAAGGCATTATACTGCCACTGTTGAGCAGGGGGTTACATAGGATGTAAGTTATGAGAAAGATTGACAGGTTACAGGGGGTGTTAGGAAGAGGGTAAGAGAAAGATGAGGATACTGATGAGAGTGGAGTGGACGGAGAAGGGAGCATGAGAGAGAGAGAGAGAGAGAGCGAGAGAGAGAGGATGCAAATTAGTGAGATAGGATATGACTATTGACTTTACATTTGAATTCTTGAAGATTGTAGCTGTCGGGAAAGCAAGTAAACGGAAGGGAGTTCCACATTCGGGAAGTGCGAGAAAAGAAGCTAGTGAAGTAGAATTTGCGTTAACAATTTATTGGTTTCACAGTAAAAGGGTGGGACCTAGTTGATAATCTTGTGGCTCGAGTAAATTCATGTATAGGGGCTACCAGTGAGCTAAGTTTACCTGAGCAGAAGGCATGAAAGTACTTGTAAAAGAGACACAGGGAAGCCACATTGTGCCGGTGAGAAAGTAAATGTATCCGAGCTGCCAAGTTGGGTGGGATCACATTTCTTAGCAGCTGATTTAGCTATGGATTCTATGTAGTCATTCCACTTGAGGTCTGTTGTGAGAGTTAACCCGAGGAGGCGCAGTGTTTACTTGAGTATACTTAGTTTGTTAGTTGATTTTGTTTAGTGGCATATCAACACCTCTATGGGTTATTTAGTGCCGAAATCTAAATAGTTGAAACATAATTTTATGGCTTCAACTAAATATATTTTGAATGAAATTTTATTCACTCAACTACAGATCAAATGTACTATTATTCATTTCGCTTTAAAGATGTATTGTTGGTTGGTTGATTTTGTTAAGCGGGCTATCAACACCTATATGGGTTATTTAATACCTAAATATAAATATTTTGAACACAATCATACCACTTTCTAATATATATAATTTGAACACAATTTTATGGTTCTAACTGAATTTATTTTGAATCAGTTTTTTGAATTCAACTACAAATGAAATATTTTGTTGGCCGTATTTTTTTTTTTTAATCATTTCACCCCGAGCAAGGCAGAAACGCCACTGATGTGCAGGGGGTTACATAAATGTAAAAAGATTAATTAGAAAAGAGTGAGGAGTACAAGCTAGTTAGAAAGGAACAATAGAAAGCTGAGAAAGCAGGTGCAATGACAGATACATGGGCGGAGAGAAAGTGAAGATTATACAGGGGAGGGGAGAGAGCTAGAGTCCAGTGGTTAGTAGATGAGTATTAACTTTGCATTTAAATTTCTGGAGGTTGTAGCCGTCAGGAAAGCAAGAATACGGGAGTGAGTTCCACAGGCGGGAAGTGCGAGAGAGGAAGCTGCAGGAGTAGAATTGTCGTCTGCATTTGGCTAACCTGACTGTGAATGGATGGGACCCAGTTGCCAGTCTGGTTGCACGGGTAAACACTTGTTGAGGAGGCATCAGTGACTTAAGCTCATCCGAGCAGAAGCCATGAAAGTATTTATAGAAGAGACAGAGGGAGGCCACATTTCGACGATGGGAAAGTGGCTGCAGTCGAGTCGCCAGATCAGTACCTATCACATTAAAGACTCTCCTTTGGAGCTTGTCAAGAACACTGAGGAGAACGGCAGGGGCACCTGACCATAAATGGCAGCAGTACTACTATAAAAATGTATTTTCATAATTTTATAGTGTTTTATTTTGGGTTCACTATTTAACCACATCTGGGGCCCTAACAATAGTGGAATTTGGTATACATACAAAAAAAAAAAAAAAAAAAGAATGATATATAGCTATATTTTATATATTTCGCAAAATCATTTGATAAGGTACGACGCGGAGATCTATTTGAACTACGAGGGAAGCTTGATATTATTTTTTTAACTAATGTTCCCGCAGTACAAGGCTCAGGAAACACTCATTGTAGAATGTCACTGCGTGGATTTGTAGTAGTGTAAAAAAAGGAAATATATTAATTATTGGGGCTATGTAAGAAAGATAACAACTAATTCTGGACTTGAAGAAGTTATGATTTAATTAGTGAATAAAATTTCAGATTTTAGGTGTAGCCGTTAGAAGTATAGACTTGAAATAGACTTTAGAAGAAACCAGAAACCCAATCCTAATGTGGAAACAAGAAATAGACCTCTAATTCTATACAAGGTAGCGTAGAGGAGTGTGAACTGGACGATATACAAACCTATCTACTCCTGTTTGGTGAGGAAAAACTAATAATTACAGAATATAATTTCAGAGTTTAAACGAAGACTTCAGAAGTAAAGATTTTAAAAGATAGCCTTTATGATGAATAACAAAATCCTACACAGCAACAGTGCTTGTATGACCCCCCCCCCCCCACACACACACAAAGAGCAAGAGAGACAGATAGTGGGTGAGAAAGATATTTATTTCAATGTTTTTTTATTCTTTAATGTACAACCAAGGCGAATTGCTTATTGTAAACAACAGCTTTCATTGACATATTTTAGAAATATCCTCTCTATTATAAAAAAAACCACTGCATATATATATATATATATATATATATGCAGCGTTTTTTATAATAGAGAGGATATTTCTAAAATATGTCAACGAAATATATATATATATATATATATATATATATATATATATATATATAGCATAATGATAATCCACTTATACTGTCTCAATATGTATAGAAAAAACTACTAAGTTGCAAGTTAAAAACGTTTTTTTTTACATTTCTACATCACGCAACGTACGGATCTCGTGACGGACGCTTCTAGTTTTAAAATCATTTGTTTCTCACGAAAGGCCGAGGCCGGTCTGAAATATCAAATATATATATAATAATAAAAATAAATAAATACTGTCAAAAAACATTTTTAACTTACAACTTATTAGTAGTTTTATATATTATAATATAATAGAATATAAAATATTGACTAAATCAAGACCCTGACTTCATTACATATCATCGCAATAAAAATATATATATACGGGCATCTATATATATATCCCTCCTGTAACACTCAGGAAGAGAGCGACAATAGCGAGGCAGCATCGACTCAGTACAATCTCTTTACTAACAGTTATTAAACTTTACTACCATTTATGAAAGCTCTTGCCGCATGTTCATCCTTAACAGTGGCTTATGTTATTTTTTGTAATAATTATGTCAAGTAATGAAGAATATATATATATATATATATATATATATATATATATATATATGCATGTATATGCATGTATATATATATATATATATATGTATATATGTATATATATATATATATATTTCCCCTACTGTCAAACTCAAGGGTTTGTATTATTTTTTTTCTTGTCTTAACTAGAAGTTCTATCAGGATTTATTATTTGTGGGTACAATTTTAACAAAACAGAGTAAATAGGAAGTTATCGAGAGCCTTGATCACCCACGTCCTGAAGAGACATGCCACAGAATAAAAGACGACACTAGCGAATAGTCTGCGAGAATTGCTTTTAACCATCGCTATAGGACATGCAATGAAGTTTATCAAATTCGAACACTTCACTGAACCCATTTACACCCACGTGTGCGCCTGTTTGCATTCGGGTAGACACGTGCAAATCGCGGAAGATATTGAATATTTCGACAAATGTATGTCACACGCAAACACAAGGCCTGGCAATTGCCAGTCGGCAGATGGCGACACGAAATCACAATGATAGACAACCGGTGGACGCGAATTAAAAATTACACAATCGTTTAGTGTTGTTCGTGTAGATAGGTCCATATCTGCTTAGATGGTCGCAGTCTAGCGTAAACATGTCATCAGAATGAAAATGCCGAAGTTCGTCCGGAAGATACTTGGTTTTTAATTAGTAATCTTAGTCTCATTAGTCGTGCAGGTCTAATTATGGTCAGTTCATTTTGAAACACGTGTTCCCGCCCATCTCCCATTGCAATCTTTACTTTTGTTTGTTTGATTCTAAAATATAATTGGCTTATAACAAAGGCGACCTACGTTAAATAAAAATTGGGAAAGTATTTATAGTTTGAAAGATCTGAATGTTAAGTTACAAAATTAATATTACTGTCTGGCATAAGGTTATATTATTAAAAGAATCTCCAGTAAGGACTGAACTCACTAAACTGGCATTTAGATGTCCGTATATATATATATTTTTATTGCGATAATATGTAATGAAGTCGGGGTCTTGATTTAGTCATTATTTGATATTTCGTGCACTTCAATATATTGTCAATGTAGGTGGGAAGCAGCCCCACGCCCTTCTTCAAAACGTCCTCCCTAAATTCTTTCATCGGTGTGAGAGACACTAATCGAAACTTTATATATATATATATAATTTTCAAACATTTTCGTTTACACAATAGGTACAGGTGTAAGGTTAGATACTTCAGCATTCGTTAATGACCCCAGATCAATCCTCTTGTGTACCTGTTTTTTATGTCTGAAGATGAACTTGGGGTTACGCCTAACCTTACACAATATCACAATTACATTACGAAACATCTTCTACAGATAAATGTTTTCAATCAGTTTTTTCTTCAACAGTTTCAATAGACATAACTCAAGTCCTCTATTAATTGCCTGCAAGAAAAAAAGTGTTGGAAAATAGCTTGACATTTTAAAAAAATAATTTTAAAAAATCCTTTCAGCCCAAGAAAGGTAATAAGGCCACTAAGACGCAAGGGGTTACTGAGTGTGAAAGAATAAGAAAAAGAAAAAACATTTTGGAGAGAGAAAATTAATAGAAGAGGAATAAAAAAAAAACAGGCGATAGCGATTGAGATCGTATTTAAATCTTTGAAGATCAAAGTTGGCTGGAAGAGAGTTCCATAAACGAGAGGTGGGAGAGAAGCATAGCACTTACGGTCACATGTAGCCATTGCAACTGTAAAATGATGAGACCTTGTCGCCAAACTACTACTGCGTTTAAATTCATAATGTTCCCGTACCCAAAAGGAAAGTTCACGAGAACAAATACCATAAAGTTATGTTATGGCGGTGAGAAAGTGGCTGAAACCGAGATACAACGTCATGACCAACAACATTGCGGATTCTTCTTTAGATTTTATCAAGGGTCTCTAAATATATAAAAGGAACACAAGACAATATGTGGAAACAAGCAAGGACGAATAGTAGACTTATAGATATGTAAGACAGATTTTAGCGTGAAAAATTGTCTTGCACGACACAGTGAAACAACTTTACTAATAGCAGACCTAGCAATTGATTTAATATAATCTTTCCACTTCATGTCAGAAGACAATGTTAGCTCAAGATATTCTACAGAAGGATGAAGAAGAATTTGTTTGGAAATAATTTTCTAGAAAGGATTTATTTTGAAAGGATTTAGGTAGAAAAGATTGATACAGAAATGATTTATTTAGAAAAGTTTTATTTAGATATAATTTATTTCGGAAGGATTTATACAAAAACAATTTATTTCGAAAGAATTTGTTTAGGATCGATTTATTTAGAAATGATTCATTTAGAAAGAATTTATTTAAAACGGATTCATACAAAAGTAATTTATTTAGAAAGAATATATTAAGAAATGGTTTATATAGAAAAGATTTAAACAGAAATGGTTTATTTAGAAATTATTAATTTCAAAAGAATATATTTAGAAAGCATTAATGTAGCATTTTATTTTTTACGAATATGACTTATTTAGAAAGGTTTTACATAGAAACTAGCAGTATAGCCCGGCGTTTCTCGGGTGTAATAAAAGCTTTAAAACTAATCCATAATCAGACTAAAAAGCAATAGTTGTTTCCAGTTAAAGCGAAACCGTAGACTGAAAGAATAATGAATGGATGTAAGTCAAATTTTGATTTCCTGGTATCGATAACAAATAAGTTTTTTCGTCGTAAACTGAATTTTGAATGCTAAATAAGTCCTCTGAGTAAATGGTATCATGGCTGCGAGTAAGAACTACAATTATACCTACTTAGAGCCAAACCCGAAGCAAAAGCTAAAATAAAAGGGCTGAAAAAATACAGACATACAGGCAGATAAACAGACACACACACAAACATCTTGCCTTATATATATATATATATATATATATATATATATATATATCATCGATTTTCTGCACTATTGTAAGAACTGCAACATTGAATCTTCTGAATATCATTTCTTATGCCTTTGTCTATGAGTGTATCAAATTTGATTAAAATCGGACCACTCCTTCTATAACCCGAGTTTTTCTATTATCGATTTTCAATATTTATCGGGGGTACCTCGACACAAAACCTAGCTAAGAACACTGGCAGACGCTTATAGTACAACTATGTAAATTTTCAAGAAAATCGGTTCAGCCGTTTCGGAGTCTATAGGTAACGGACACACACATACAGAGAGAGAGAGAGCGAGAGAGAGAGAGAGAGCGAGAGAGAGAGAGAGAGAGAGAGAGAGAGAGAGAGAGGGACAAAGTTCCATTTATAAATAAGTTTAGATAGATGACTTATGCAGAAATCATTTATTTAGGAAAGACTCATTTAGAAAGAATTTATTTAAAAAAGATTTATACAGAAATGATTTGTTTAGAAAGGATCTATTTAGAAATAATTTATGTAGAAAAGATTTATACAGACAATATATACTTAGAATTTATTTAGAGAGTATTTATACAGATAGGGATTATTTAGAAAGAGATTATGTTGAAAGAACTTTTAATGGAAAGGATTTATATAGAAATGATTTATACGGAAATAATTTTTTTAGAAATGATTTATTTAGAAAGAATTTATTTAGAAATATTTAGAAACGATTTATTTAGAAATAATTTATTTTGAAAAGATTTATACCGAAAATGATTACTTAGAAAGAATTTATGAATAATTTATGATGAAATAATTTATTTAGAAATGATTTTTGTAGAAAGAAATTACGTAGAAATGATTTACACTGAAAATATTTATTTAGAAATGATTTATTTATAAATAATTTATTAAGAAAGAATGTACTTAGAAATGATTAATACAGAAATGCTTTATCTTGAAATGATTTATTTAAAACGGATCTGTTTAGAAAGAATTTATTTAAGAATCATATGTTTAGGAAAGATTTATACGGAAAGGATTTGTTTAGAAATGATTTAATTAAAAAAATGATCTATTTATAAATAGCTTATTTAGAGATAAATTATTTATACATAAAGAAATGACATAGGAGACATTTTTGCAGAAGTGATTTATTTAGAAAGGTTTTATTTTGAAAAAAATTACGTAGGAAATATTTATGTAGAAATGATTTATTTAGAAAGAAGTTATAAACAAGGAATTATTTGAAAAAATATTAAGAATAGAGTTTTGTAGATAGGATTTATACATAAATTATTTATTCAGAATAGTTTTATTTAGAAAAAAATATTTAAAAAAAACTTTTTGAATGAATTAATTAAAAATATTAATATAGAAATTAATTATTTAGAAAGAAAGAATTTTTTTGGCAGGAGTTATGTAAAATGGATCTATACAAACATGCTCTATTTTGAAATGACTTATTTAAAAAAGAATTTATTTAAAAATAATTTATTTAGAAAGGATTTATACGAAAAACAATTATTTAGAAATAATTTATTTTTTCTAAATAATTCCATGTAAAGAATGGAGTTATTTAGAAATAAACTATTTGATATTTATACAGAAAGGATGTATTTGGAAAGAATTGATGTAGAAAAGATTTTTGCTGAAATGATTTATTTATAATGGATCTAAACTTAAATGGAATTTTGTCTGTGTGTGTGTGTGTGTGTGTGTGTGTGTGTGTGTGTGTGTGTGTGTGTATCCGTTACATATAGACTCCAAAACGGCTGAACCGATTTTCTTGAAAATTTACATAGTTGTACTATAAGCGTCTGCCAGTGTTCTTAGCTAGGTTTTGTGTCGAGGTACCCCCGATAAATATCGAAAATCGATAATCGAAAAAATCGGGTTATAGAAGGAGTGGTCCGGTTTTAATCACATTTGATACACTCATAGACAAAGGCATAAGAAACGATCTCCCTGGTTGTTCTCCTATTTTGATAGTCTTGTGTCAAAAAAGATATGCTTCTTATGATAAAAGTTATTACTTTTATCATAAGAAGTATTTTTTATGTGAATTGCAAACAAAACAAATTATTTTTAATATTAAAACAAAATTTCTTAAAGTCATTGAAAATTAATCCCAATATCATAATTCAGAAATGGGTTCTATAATTGAACAAGCTGAGTTGGTGATGCTCGTTTTTATTTGAGAAGAAAAAATATCTGCGTTGAACTTCTTGGGATCGAATAGAGAACTCCAAGAAAAGTTTTATGACGCAACCACAATGTTCCATCGGCAAATAATTGTGATGCCTTATTTTAACGAATGGCAAATTCGTTTATCCCATTCACGATAGACTGATGGAATGAAAATAGGGTATTGGAAGGAGTAGTAAAACGCGAAGAGGATCGGGTGAGGGGTTGTTTTATTGAACTAAGTCACCGACAGAAGAGTGAAGAAATGGCATGAAATATGTATTCAATTGAAAAGCGACCAAATATGCTGCCCTGAATTAGAAAATTGAAATCTTCCCATCGATTGGCGACCGAAAAAAAAAAATGACAGAATGTCGTAGAAGACATCAAATTCGCTTCTATTTGGACGCGAAAATGAAAGGATGAATTGACAAGTAAATAGTTTGACTGAATGCACACATCCGGGGAATTCAATAGATTTCTGCCTTGGGGATAAAAAGAAAAAAACGAATTCAGGAACTGATATACAATTTGAAAGAATGAATTTAAGAAATGGAAGACGTTTATTAAATTTAGTTACGCGACCAAACAAATCGACAAACTTGCAGTCAAAGTGAACATCAACAGACATAAGTACATACAGCGTGCGATTGGTAAATTATCGCCATTTTATATTTTTAATTTCGCGCATGCGCGTTGTTTGTTTTTGATTTTGTCAACTGAACAGTATAGTAGGGTCAGTTGGGCACAGTCTGTAAAAAAAAAAAAATGAGCACCGTGACGCAATTTACTCTGCTAGAAATTTGGAAACGGTATGCTGTACTGCTTGGCATTCGCACCGGAATCTCCAATGCAAGCATTTCAATCGGAAAACAGTGCAGAGGATTCAGAAAGAGTTTGATTATTTATCCAGTCAACGTCATGGTCTTTAGAGTGCTCCCTAATGGTGGTGACGTTACGCCCCTTTTATCTTCCTACAATGCCTCAGTCTCAACACGGAGGCCTACATCAAATGACATAAGAAGGGTGTCAAGACGGTGGCTGCTGGAAGACCCTATATCAGGCAAGAGGACTCAGCACCATGCCACACAAGCAGGAGAACCAAATACCCTCGGGAAAGGGACTAATCCGTCTCTTCTCCCTCCAGCAGGATAGTTTGAGTCCTATAGCCTTGGTTGGCAACCAGTCTACCGCAGAAAGTAATGGCAACCTACAGCGGGAAAAATCTTCTGCCCAGTCAATCATGTCTCTTTAGGGACATAATCGCCCAAGCGTGTATCAAGTATGGCAATTAACTGACTGATAGTGAAAACTGGAGTATTTGGGGGAATATGTAATGCATATGAGCGCCGAGTGGTTAGAACATTCGCTTTCTGACCACGAAGGCCAGGTTCGAATCTCATACTTGTCAATTTGTCAGGAAGGTGATTTTTTGATGTTATCGGTCAAGAGGAGGTGATAAAAGCGTGTGACACATTTGGAAAGTGCCTGCAAACAATACCACGGGTAGTTAATTTGGGTAGACGGAACCCTTTGAGGAGTCGCCGATGGTTGTGTTAGTTCGAAGTCATTAGTCAACATGACCGAGGGTTTTAGCGTCCTGGCCTTATTCAGACTGTTGTTGAGACCGGATAACGCACTTTCCCAGGTTCAAATTCTAAGGTCCAGTCAGCATAGTTGTAGTATAATTGAATACGAGTGACATATATATATATATATATATATATATATATATATATATATATATAACGTAGAATATTTGGTATTTTTGTCAGGTAAATTCCAATAGAGACAAACTCAAAAGAACTCAGTGTTAAATTTTTATTAAATTTAACAGGTGACGATTATCTGGATGATTTTAAACATTAACTGTTGTGTGGTTTTGGGTCTGAGAAGCGGCTGCTTAGCTGTGAAATATCAACTTAAATACGAGTATCGATCAAAAATAATGTTCAAACAAATAATTTGAAACCGTCGATTGTTTAAAACCATTTCGTTAATCTTCGATAATTTCCATAACATGTTTACATTTGTTGACATTACGATACATTTATTCTGCCGAATAACACATTTCCGCAACAAAAATTCATCGTAAATAATCAGGCCGGAAGAAATGAATATATAACATTTGATTATAAATAGAATATCTACTTAAATTCGAGTGTCAATAAAAAATAATTATATATATATATATATATATATATATATATATATATATATATATATATATATATATATATATATGCCTTCTTTAAGGCATTTCCTAAAAATATTTATTTGTTTACATTAGGATGCGAAACAGAGCGGATATGTACATTTCGAGAACTGGAAAGATATGGGTTTAAAGCCACAATTCAGGCTCTCTTTGCTCAGTAGGTCCTATATGGGCGAGATGATAAGGCACATCCGCTCTTTTGATGGTTTTTCTCAGAGAGGACGCAGGTTCGAATTCTACTGAGAGCGTATATTTATTTAACAAAATTTATCGAATATTCAATCTGGTAAATATAAAAAAAATATACTGTATAATAAATAAACAAAAAACACCACCTACTCAAATATGAGTACCTATTAAAATTAGACATAGGAATTAGTATATATCGAATTTTATTTAAGAAAAAACTATAATTGAAATATTTCAATAGGTTATGATCGTAGTAATCAGGATAATATCCTCTCTCGGGAGTTAGGCACACCTTCCTTACTAATGGAATACGAAGGGAATGAGGCTGATTTTTATTTGGACTTTGTAAACAAAATAAAATTTTGCCCAACGTAATACTTACCTACCTATGTAAATCTGTTCATATCTATCTATCTATCTATCTATCTATCTATGCGTGTTGTTATCTCTTCCTTTTTTCTCCTCTTTCTCAGAGAAATATTTTCTGATCATCTCCCTCTTGTTAATTGCAAATTGAATTTTCTTCCTTTAAATATTTGAAGATTTCTGTCTTCATATTAAGTTGTTCTTGTAAATTGTTTCTAACTTAAATTATTTCCCACGTCTTTCCTCCCGTAAATTCTTTTCTTTTTTTAAAGATTCCCTCTTGTTGCCATTCTTTCATGTCTTTATCATTTCCCCTTTGTGAAGAGTCTTTATTCTTTCACACAACCAAGAATATATTGACAAAATTTCCTTTTTGTATTTCTCAAGGGTACGGTTTTTATCCCTGGAGGTTTTTAAAAGTTTTTATTTCCTTATCTTTTGTTCGACGGCATTTTTCGCTCTTTTGATTTAGTTTTTGTGAAATGATTAAATATCGCGCCTGACAATTATGTCCGACTTTCAACGTTTTCTTGTTTTATTCAGTCAAACCTAATGACAAGATTTACAAAATTTTAAAAGTATTTGGCATAATGGCTGTCGATTCTGGTTATTGAAATCGTCGAACCGAGTTCAAATTCAGATCGTGTCTATTTGCGTTCACTTCAGATTTTTGCTCTCTTCCCCATGTTAAATATAGAACAAAATCATAGGGCAATTTAATGTATAAAAAAATAATAGGGCAATTTTTTGAGGTAATATATAGATGAAAATCAGGTAATTTATTAAGGTAATGTACAGAAAAAATCATAGGGTAATTTATTGAGGTAATATGTAGCTGAAAATCATGGGGTAATTTATCGGGGGTAACTATAGAGAAAATCATGTAATTTGTAAGGGAAAATATAGATAAACTCATAAGATGATGTATTAAGGTAATATGTAGATGAAATATTATATGGATAATATCACAGGGTAATTTATAAGGAAACATATAGATGAAATCATACGTTATTTTATTAATGGGGTAATAACTAGATAAAATTATAGGCGGGCAATATGACTAAACAAAGGACAATTATTAATTTAAGTCCAGTATGAAGAAGTGTGTCTTCCATCAGGTTATCATGTCTTAGACAAATCATTGCTGAAGTATATGTTGTGCCCCACTGACGTTACAATGGTTGACTGGAGACAAATCAGGCATAAAAACAAACGCGATTTTGATATCTACGGCTTTTCTTTTTAATCATTTGTTATTCATACTTTTATTCAGCTTGTTTTCGGTCGATATATATTCCGGCCAATTTAAATCCCAAATGATAATAACTTTGAATCCAATTCACATCACGAAAGTTTGCCGAGTCAGGTAGCAACACCTTTGCTATTTGGAATTCAGATAATTCCTACTTGATTTCTGGTTATACCTTCCAATTTTTTTGTTAGCTGCTTTTTCAAAAGTCGTCTGGAATTCTGACGTAAAATATTTTCATTATTCCACACTTATTTTACGAGCATTTTCGAATTCATGAAACTATTTACAAAAATGTTTTAAAGTTTAGTATAAGGAAATGTTTACCTATAACTTTACAGCACCCTTTTGTAGAAATAAATAATCTTAGCCTGGTAAAAGCTACAGTAGTGAGGGTATCGAACTAACTACACAATCAACAGTTTATCAACGATCACCTTAAGGCAAGCATTAATGCATTTCGGATGTATAGCAGTTTTACGGAGGACTTGTTGATATAGGTACAACCCTTACGATAATATGTCTATTTAAAATTTGAGTTATTTCCCCTTGTCTGTAGTAAACAGCCTATTCGTTATTTTAGATCTATCTATCTATCTATCTATCTATCTATCTATCTATCTATCTATCTATCTATCTATCTATCTATCTATCGCGAGCTAAATTAATGAATCTGGACATAAAATCTTCAGGTTTTCCTCTTTTTTTATTCAAATCATCGTTTGTTTTAAATGAAAAAAAATAAAATAAAATAAAAATAAAGAAACCTTTCCACGCATTTTCATCCAAAAACACTTCCGAATCTCAGAAAACAAAAAGGTGTCAAAAATAATGATTGAAAATGTCGTTCCAATAAATATTTCTCGACAACACTGGTTAAGCTTCGTGGCCTGTTTATAACATTTCAATATTTATAACGTTAAATACCCACAAATATGATTGGATTAACGCGTAAAATACGACTTGTCAAAAAACTAATCATAACTTTTTCTATGTCGCCATAGCAACAAAGTGCAATACATTTTTCGAACGTTTTATTTTCAAACCCCATGTGTGTGTTTTAATTTCAAATAGATGGAAACTATTCGCAAAATAGCATCTTTTCTGTTATTTCCACCTCCACAGGTTAAAAACGAAATAGCATTCTTTATTTAGTTGGGGGAACTTTCAATTTTAACACCGTTTCCGCTCAAATGCTAATGCATTAACCTATATTTATAACGTCTGGCTACCTACAATCATAATTTACGCTATGAGAACTAAGGTAAATAATATTTCACTATTCAAAAATTTACGTTGCTGAGGATGGGAATGACAGAAAAGATCCGAAAATATCTGTCTTTAAACCATTTAAATCTTTATTAAAAATATATAGAGTAGTTGGTGAAATTTAAGTACCTCCACTTTTTCACGATAATTCACGATACCTAAATTTTAAAATGAATTAAAAAAAATTCTTGAAGCTTTAATTTTAAGTTTAATTGAAAGCTAAATGACTAAAAATACTGTTTCCAGTATGCAAAATACTCTGGTGTATTTCAAACATAAATTATATTGATTGGAATCTAAAATTCTGCAATTTGTTGGTCATTTTTAAGCGATCGACACATTTATAAACAAAAGTTAATTGTCGGTTTTTTCAAAATCTTGCAAAAATAAAATATACATCTGTGACATATTATTTTTGAAAAATTAGCTAATGCAAAGTTAAATTAATTTGATTTACACAAGTATTGCTTGTTTATAGCATGAAATTTAGAATAAAAGTATTTCTTAATTAAGGAGTGTTGATCTCTCTGACCTTTGAAGTAAGTGACTGATGTGTGATGACAGCCAGATGTATAGTTGACCAGAATTGACATAACTGTCCAATATTTTTCCTGTAAGAGGAAGAAACCGTGAAACAAATGACCTTTTAATGTAATACAGAAAATACCATTCTTAAAAATAAATACCAATGCACACACACAAAAATTAAAAATTCTTTTAAAAATCTATCAGCTCGATGATGTATATGAAACTTTTCAATTTTCGATTAGTAAACATAATCTTCACTTAATAACTTAATAACCTAACTGCAACAAATTTTTGAAGAATTAAAAAAAGGGAATCTTTATAAGTTAATATAATTAAAAGAAAAAACAGAAACAGTTCTTGTAAAAATTAATTATTCTTCGAAATTTGTTCATGTCTTTATATATATATATATATATATATATATATATATATAAGCTTACCTAATTAAATAATGTCATAGCTTTATTGAATTTTTTATTTTACTATTCGGAGCAGGATTTCAGAAAAACGGTCGACTGCTTAAAAAAATTAAATAAATAAACAAATAAATTAATAAAATATATGATTTACATTCTCCAAGAGTCCTGCGATTAAGTAATTAAATAAGTTTTCGAAACAGAATTTAATTTCTTAACATTTCATGAATTTACGTGGAGTTGGGGCTAACAGATGTAAAAAAATAGTTTTAACAAGATTTTCTAAAAATAATTACACTCCCGATCAAATATTTAAGACCACTTAAACATCTTTAAAAAGAAATTTTTTTTTTACAGATAGATTTTAAACTCCTCCCACTTAAGGTTACCAATACTACAATCTAAAAGGTTATGGAAACAAAAAGCTACATTCCAAACATTTTATTTAGAAATTTACATAGAAATCTAGTCAAAATTTGGTTACTCCTACACGGAAAATTATATTTTTTTTTACCAACATTTCGAACGTGTTAAAAGGATTAGTAAAAATTAAAAATAATTAGAAATACCTTGATCTTTCCTCTTAATAATGACATAAACATTATGAGGAATAAATTAATTTTTACTAAGTTTGGGGCATTTTTTCTTCATACTAGGACCTTCTACAGAAGGTAGCAAAAGAATGTCAGAAGAAAGGACTGAGCATAAACTTAAAGAAAACTGAATGTATGGTCATCAGCAAAAAGAGGAGAACAATATGCCAACTACAAGTCGGAGAAACCAAAATAAAACAAGTAAAAAATTCAAATACCTGGAAGTGTTTTAACAGAGGATGGAAAGTGCGACATGGAGATCCAAAGACGCATTGGCATGGCCAAAGACGCATTTCAGAAGCTAACCAGAAGACTGAAAGACAGAAAAATCTCATTAGAAACAAAGAAAAGAGTGATGGATTGCTATGTGATATCTGTCTTTCTGTATGGAAGTGAATGCTGGACGATCTCATCACGGATGAAGGATTAGTTTGAGGCAGCAGAAACGTGGTTTTACAGAAGGATGCTGAGTATTCCATGGACGGAGCAATTGTGCACCGATAAGGTGTTGGAAAGAATGCAAACGAGAAGAAAACTCATACTTAATATCAGAAAGAGACAAGTTACTAGGACACGTAATGAGGAAGGAGGGCTTGGAGAAATTAATACTCACAGGTTGGATAGAGGGAAGAAGAAAGAGGGGAAAGCAGTGCAAGACGTACTTGTTAGGTCTGAGCAATTGGTTGACGAAGCTGTGCTTGGAAGTGATACCAAAAGAAAAATATTGAGAGCGACGAAATACAGAGCCAAGTGGAAGTCTATGATCACCTACGTTCGGAAGGGACATAGCACACGAAGAAGATGCTGTTTTATTAGCAAACTAGCAGTTGCTCGGGTGTAATGAAAGCTTTAAAACTAATCCATGGACCTGGAGCTCAGACTCTTTGGACGTTGGCACGAAAAAAGTAGATTGTTAAGACTAAGTACTACAACCCGAAGCAAAAACCAAAATTAAAAGGCTGAAAAGCTGATTTTGATAAGACCCGATAGGATATCGGGGTATTGATTTCCAATATCGGAGTCAAAAACGTCATCCAAGGATGAACTAACTTAAGTAAGTCCATCAAAACTTATCATACCCATTGGGAGTAAAATTGGAGGAAATGAGCCATATTGATGACTGAATATCTGTTTTTGATCACATTCGAAAGAATATCCGGTGTATCGATTTCCGATACTAGGCAAAATGAGTCGTCTGAGAAGATCTACTAATGTCTGGGATTCAAAACTATAATTTTACCACGTTAGGGTAAATTCTGCAGCAAGAACCACGATAAAAGGGCTGAAATCCTGATACTGATCAGACCTGATCGGATATCGGGGCATCGATTTCCGATATTGGGGAAAAATTGGAAAAATTAAGTAGTCCATGACCTGACCAGAAGCCTGAAGAATATTTATGTGAAGTTTGGTGAGAATCGGATAAAAATTGTGGATTTGTATAAAGGACACACAGACAGACATACACACAGACACACACAAACATCTTGTCTTTTATATATATATAAATATCGGGAGAAAATCGAAAAAAATAAGTAACCCATGACCTGACCGGAAGCCTATAGAATATTTGTGTGATAAAAATTGTGGATTTGTATAAAGGACACACACACACACACACACACACACACACACACACACACACACACACACACACACACACATATATATATCTTGCATTTTATATATATATGTAGATTAGTAGAGGTACCCCCATAAGAGAAAAGACCCGCAAAATGTTATTAAAAATGATTTCCTTTTCGGTTAATTATATTTCATTCTTTACAAAATAACAGCGGTGAAATTATTACGTGTAAATGCAAATTATTCTGTTCATCAAATCCATTATTTATTTAGTTTATTTGTGAGAGAGCAAAACAAATAAATATTAATGCACAGTATATAAAAACAATTCAAACTGCTTCTTCTTCTTGTTTTCTTCTTCGTGTCGTATTCTTTCAGGATGTAAGGGATCGTGGCTCTCTACAATTTCCTGTCATTTATAGCTGTGATCTAAACTTATTTATAAATGGAACTTTGTGTGTGTGCGTGTGTGTGTGTGTGTGTGTGTGTGTCTGTCTGTCTGTTACCTATAGACTCCGAAATGGCCGAACCGATTTTCTTAAAAATTTACACAGTTGTACTATAAGCGTCTGCAAGTGTTCTTAGCTAGGTTTTGTGTTGAGGTACCCCCGATAAATATCGATAATCGAAAAAATCGGGTTATAGAAGGAGTGGTCCGATTTTAATCAAATTTGATACACTCATAGACAAAGACATAAGAAACAATATTCAGAAGTTTCAAGGTTGGAGTTCTTACAATAGTGCAGAAAATCGATAATATATATATAAAAGCCTTCATTACACCCGAGCAACGCTGGGCTATACTGCTAGTATAATAATATATTTCCCTTGTTGGCTGTTGTGGCAAGTGAAGAAAATTGTTACTTATCTGAGCAATATTATTTCAGTAATGCAGACTTTGAAGTTTCGTGAGGGCATTAATGCAATGTATTCACTCTTCAGGGTCATTTATCTTTTTCTTTATTAATTATATTAACACTCTACTCTTACCTTGATATCGATCACTTTATGACGAAAAGTTATGCTTGCCAAAAATACCTTTCGACCAATAAACTACTGATAATACCGCCATTTTGACACTCGTATTTGAGTAGATATTCTGATTTTAATTAAAATGGTGTAGAAAAGGCTTGTTTTAACTTTGTTTAGACTGTGAAATCATTCGTGGTTGAGTTGTCTAGGACGCACCAGGTATATTGGTGTCTTCCCCTATGTTGTTAGTGGTCGTAGGTTCGAATCACACTTTTTCTAACAGAATTTCTCTTGAATAATTAGACTGGTAGAAATATATATATATATATAAAAATACTGTTTAATTAAAAATAGAAGATCTATTCAAAAACAAATTTTTAGGGCGCTCTCCACCTTTGTTCTAATAATGGACTGTTCCTATCATTACATAAAGTGGTAGTGGAAAGACCTCGAGGTTAGCTTTGCGTTCAGTGTTGACTGCTTAGTGTTCTGGTTGATTGTTCAGCTCGATACCAAGTTAGTCGAGTATTTCCGGTAGCGAACCGGAAGTGTGCTATACACTGACTCTACGTCTTATTACTAAACGTGTTACTAAACCCTTGTTTCTGTACTCTACTAATAACGCTGTTGTACATACCTTTTCCCGGTAATATATTTCATTTACTTTATTTCCGTTGTTTGTGATTATTTACTCAACTATTTCTGTTACACACAACATAACATAATTTAAAATAATTTTGAACAAATAAACAATCTATTTCTCTATATATATTTATGTAATCGTTATTGATTAAATAATTTAGACATATTGTGTCTATTTTTATTTTGATCCTCTCGAAATAACGAATACGTTTCTTGGTATGGCGATTAAAAATAGCAAGAAAGGCCCTGTTTGCATTTTCATTAGTTTTGTTTATATTTTTACAGTCCCAAGTACTTTCAATCTCATCTATGATCATCTTCAGAGGGTTGATTGTTAAGACATAATTAGTGTGTAGTGTTTGTTATGAAAAGTTGTACGAGTTTTGAGAATGCGCGTAGGAACGTATATTTTAAGATCATAAAGTGTAGGGGAAATATGTTAGTGTTAATAGCAATAAAAATTGTTAATATACATGTTTTAAAATATTGTTTTTTGTAAGACTCTTCTTCTTTTATGTGCCATGTCCTTTCAGGACGTAGGCGATCATGGCCCTCAACATCTCTCTATCCCTGGTGGCCCTTAGCACGCTTTCTCCTGTTGCACCATGCAACCCTCGTTGCACCTGATCAGGTCCTTCAAATATATTATCCGCTACTTTCCCCCTGTCTCTTTTTCCCTGCTCTGTTAGTATCAGGTTCTCCAAGCCCTTCTTCCTCTTGCATGTCTAAGGAACTTTAGTTGTCTCTTCCTGATGCTCAGTATTAATTTCCTTTTCGTTTCCATCCTTTCCAAAACCTCATCATTGCTCACATGCTTGGTCCATGATATCCGCAGCATCCTTCTGTAGAACCGCATTTCAGCTGCTTCAAGTTTTTCCTTCATCTCCGAAGATATTGTCCAACATTCAACGCAATATTGAAGAACCGACATCACATAGCAATCCAGTACTCTCCTCTTTGTTTTTAGCGAAATTGTCCTGTTTCTTAATACTTTACTCAACTTCTGGAATGCTTCTTTCGCCATGCCAATTCGCCTTTGGATCTCTGTGTCGCACTTTCCGTCTTCTGTTAGAACACTTCCTAGGTATTTAAATTTCTGTACCTGCTTTATTTTAGAGTCTCTCACCTGTAATTAGCATTTTGGGCTGCTCTTTTTGCTAATGACCTTGCATTCGGTTTTCTTGCAGTTTATTTGTCGTCCTTTCTTGTCACTCTCTTCAGCTTCCTTCTGACAACTTAGTTATTAGAACGATTTACTGTTATTGTTACAATACTCATAATTAATTTTGTTTTGTATTTTGGTAAAGATAACTTCGAGAATTTTAAGTTTTGTTTATTATTTTCAAGGTAGAGTATGCATATACTGCCAGTTAATATTTTCGTAAATCGTGAATGTATGGTTATCAGCAAACGAAATGCGAATTAGAGGTTGGGGATACTAAAATCAAGCTAGTACAAAAATTTATGTACCTGGGAAGTGTTCTAACGAAAGACAAAGTGCGACACTGAGATCCGAAGGCGAATTGGAATGGCCAAGGACGAATTCCAGAAGCTGAGCAGAGTATTAAGAAACAGGAAAATTTCGCTAGATTCTTTCTAGCGAAATTTTCCTGAGAGTACTAGATTGCTATGTAATGTCAATATGGCAGTGAACACTGGACAATATCATCAAAGATGAAGGAAAAACTTGAAGCAACTGAAATATGGTTCTACAGAAGGATTCTGTGGACATCATGGATCGAGCACGTGAGCAATGATGAGGTTTCAGAAAGGATGGAAGCGGAAAGGAAATTAGTACTGAGCATCAGGAAAAGACAGCTGAAGTTCCTAGGACATGTGATTAGGAAGGGAAACTTGGTGAATCTGATACTCAAGGTCTGATGGAGGGAAAGAGAGACAGTCGAAAGCAGCAGATATCATATTTGAAGGACCTAAGAAGGTGAATTGCAGAGCGGGGTTCGTGTGGGTGACAGGAGAAAACGTGCTAAGAACTACCACGGGTAGGGAGACGTGGAAAGCCATGATCGTCTACGTTCTGAAGAGACATAGCACATAGAAAAGGAAGAATGTCTCCCTTTAGATGTTGTGCAAACAATGACGAACCTGACATATATAATGTAAGCCTTCTTGTCAGCGTTGTTGTGTGACCAACATATACATTTGCTTTTTTTTTGTGAGAGATACAATCTCCCAAAGGACAGTTAAATTGATATACAATAAATATCAACTTTTTTCCATGAACGGTTGCCTCGTGGAACCGACTCCCGAGAAGTTGCTTCCCTGATGACTACAATCTTAACCTGTTAAAGTCTGGGATTAGCCGTTATGTTCCACACATATCAATATAAGCTCTGCCTCATACTCTGTAACCCTTTACATTTACTTAGGATATATAAGCAAATACAAGACAATATCTTACCTCGTCACGCAAAGAAGGTCGAGCGGTCGAAGAAAGATCTGAAGTCAAATCATCGATTTTTTTTTTAATGAAAAATTTTGTGTCGTATTTTTATCAGACATTATTTTATATTTCATAATATGAAATCGTTTCCAATGTTAACAATCTTCGGGATTAGCTTGCTAGCCATTGTTCCACAATTATTCATTTTAACAGGATTCTTTATCTTATTTATAATGTTTTACTCATCTTTCGCCCAATTCTGTTATTTCTTCCATTTCAATATGGCTGATTTTCATGGCGTTCTTTTCGCTTACTTTGTCCTTTATGAAAACAGGAAGATGAACCCTCACACACACACATACAGAGGCCCTATTTCTCCGAGCCTTTATCACATTGGTCACCGTGAAGTGAGCATTCGAGAAAGTAGAAACGTGCATGACTAACGAGTTCAGTGAACCGATTGTTGCGCGTTCAGCCCAGAAATCACAGTTGAAAACTGCCATCTTGTTTCTTTCATCGTCATTTTCCGCTGCCATCATGGGTCATGGGACATGCGACGCATGCGCAGAGCTTTATTCCACAGCTTCAATAAAACATCGTTTCAGTAATTTTGAGCAAAACATTGGAAAAATATTTTCTGTTTATCAGCTAGGATTTTTTATTTTGTGGCGTTTTTCTTTATCCCTTTCTTAAAATCATTCTTTCTTTGTTTTTCTGAACATCTTTATTTCTTTCTTTCTTTCTTTCTTTTTTTTAGCACCTTTTTTCTTTCTTACTTTTTTCTTAAAATCATTCTTTCTGTGTTTTTCTTAATATTTTTCTTTCTTTCTTTCTTATGTTTTAAAAAATTCTTTTTCCGTCACTCTTTTTATACTTCTTTTTTTCTATTCTTTCATTTGTATCGAACTTTCTTTCTTTCTTTCTTTCTTTCTTCTTACATTTTATCTTTTCTTTCTTTTTTCTTTCACTTTTTCTTACTTCTAGCGAACTTTCTTTCTTTCCTTCTTTCTTATTTTTTATCTTTTCTTTCTTTTTCCCCTCACTCTTTCTCTTATTTCTTTTTTCTATTCTTTCATTTGTATCGAACTTACTTTCTTTCTTTCTTTCTTTCTTTCTTTTTCCTTCACTCTTTTTCTTACTTCTTTCTTTCTGTTCTTTCATTTGTATCGAACTTTCTTTCTTTGTCTTTTGCACATTTTATTTTGTATGTATTTTTAGTTTACACAGAAACTTTCTTTTTAACTTTTGATCAATGTTAATGGAGTTGCATATCGTTTATGTGTTGTAGCAAGAAGAATTACATAAAGAAATAAAGGGACTAACAGGACAAAAACCTGCTCCTCAACAGGATGCGTAAAATACAAGGATAGAACGATCATATTAGAGGAAAAGGAAATACTCCAGCGACGAGAAGAATATATAAAACATCTCTTCCATAACAAGAAAGGGCAACCGATATTAAACAGAGATGCTAATGGACCGGAAATACTAAAATCCGAAATGAAATATGCAATGGCCAAACTGAATAGGAACAAAGCAGCTGGACAAGACGGTATTGTAATAGAGATGTTGACAGCCTTAGAAGATTTCGGCATAGAGAAAATTACGCAAAAAATAAATGATATCTACAAAAATTGTGTAATACCATATGACGTAAGCGGATCAAATTTTTATAGCTCTGCATAAGAAGCCCTGCGCAAACGAATGCGAACTCCACCGAACGATCAGTTTGATGACAACGACAACGTCATTAAGTTTAACGGCCTATCAACATCTAAAAGGTCATTTAAGGCCGGAAACGTATTTTTATTTTAAACCACAGTTATTGGTAACATTTTTCATTCAAAAAGTTTTGTTGGTAACATTTTTCATTCAAAATGGTTTGTTGGTAATATTTTTCATTCAAAAAAGCTTTGTTGATAAATAATTTCATAGCATTTTGACCCCGGTTTGGGGGTTAACTATTTACCCATATCTGGGACCCTAACAGGTGGTACCACTCCGGGTTAGGGTGGACCTGGGAACAACAGCAATTAAGAGGTGGTTCCATGCTCCTCACAACCTCCCAATCAGATGCTTTGCTGCCGGATGCAGTTAACCGTCATACCCAGGACCCAGTTTGATGAGTCACATAACGAAACTCATTATACGAATCCTGATGAAAAGCAGAATCGGGCTGGAAACAGTACAAGAACAGTACAGTTTCGTCAAGGACACTGGAACAAGGAATGCGATATTATTAGGATGCTATCAAAAAGGGCGATAAAAATGAAAAATCACGAATTCAGCAGATATAAAAAACTAGAAAGGAGTGCAAGACAAGGATGTGTCGTTTCACCGGATCTATTTAACTTGAACTGCGAGACTATTCTGAGGACCCTAGAAGTTATGCCAGGATTCATCATCGGCGGTCACAATCTGAACAATATAAGATATTCAGATGATACAGTGCTGATAGCCAACACGGAAAGAAAACTACAAGACCACCTAAAAAAGTAGATGAAGAAAGTTGAAGGGAAGGACTACAAATAAACTGCAAGAAAACCGAATGCCTGGTCATCAGCAAAAAAAGGCAGCCCAAAATGCCAAATACAGGTGGGGGATAGTAAATCAAGCAGGTAGAAAAATTTAAATACCTAGGTAGTGTTCTAACAGAAGACGGAAAGTGCGACACTGAGATCCGAAGGCGAATTGGCATGGCGAAGGAAGCATTCCAGAAGCTGAGCAGAGTATTAAGAGACAGGAAAATTTCACTAGAAATAAAGAAGAGAGTACTGGGGTATTATGTAATGTCAATTCTTCAATATAGCAGTGAATGCTGGGGAATAGCATCAAAGATGAAGGAAAAACTTGAAGCAACTGGAATGTGGTCTTACAGAAGGATGCTGCAGATATCATGGATCGGGCATGTAAGCAATGATGAGGTCTTAGAAATGATGGAAACAAAAAGGAAATTAATACTGAGCGTCAGGAAGAGACAGCTAAAGTTTTCTGAACATCTGATAAAGAAAGAAGGCTTGGAGAATCTGATACTCACAGGTCAGATAGAGAGAAATAGAGAGAGGGGAAAGCAGCGGAAAATATATTTGAAGTGCCTGAGCAGGTGGATGGCAGAGCGGCGTTTGGGTGGGTAACAGGAAAAAGCGTGCTAAGAGCTACCAGGGATAGGGAAACGTGTAAGGCCATGATCGCCTACGTCCTGAAGGGACATGACACAAAGAAGAAGAAGAAGAAGAAGAAGAAGAAGAAGAAGATGGATGGTAAAGCGGGGTTTGGGTGGGTAACAGGAGGAAGCGTCCTAAGAACTACCAGGGAGAGGGTGACGTGAAAGGCCATGATCGCCTACTTCCTGAAGGGATATGACACAAGAAGAAGAAGAAGAAGAAGAAGAAGAAGAAGAAGAAGAAGAAGAAGAAGAAGGTGGATGACAGAGCGGGGTTTGGGTGGGTAACAGGAGAAAGCGTGCTAAGAGCTACCAAAAATAGGGAGACGTGGAAGGCCATGATCGCCTACTTCCCGAAGGGATATGACACAAACAAGAAGAAGAAGGTGGATGGCAGAGCGGGGTTTGGTTGGGTAACAAAAGAAAGCGTGCTAAGAGCTACCAGGGATAGGGAGACGTGGAAGGCCATGATCGCCTACTTCCTGAAGAGACATGACACAAAGAAGAAGAAGAAGAAGGAGAAGAAGAAGAATCATAGATACCGATTATGTACTAAGCTCTCATTAGTCAAACATAATGTTTAGTGTTGCATCACAATAAGGATCATATATATTCTAAATGGCATGCATATATCATTATTATTCTATCTATGCCCCAAATATTATCCTGTACGTTAATCACTGGCAATACCTTTTTTCCAGATTTTCAATGTATATCTGTGACACTATTTCCCGCTGATATATTTTGTTTGTTTGGTTTAATACAACGGAGAGAGAGAAATTAATATTAGTGTTAATATTAGTTATGCTTTATTGTGATCCGCGATGTGAACTTATGTATTTTTAATACTATTATGTTCTTGTAAAATCCGGGAAATAGAAAAACTGGCTGACAGTTGGGAAAAAAGAGAAAAATATAATTTTTCTTCTTTTTTCGTGTTCGAAACGAATTGTTTTGGCCTTGGTAGAAGCTTGTAATATGGAAGTAGTCATAACAAAATGTCAGGATTTACTTAACGAAGTCATGTAGGGTTAGATCCTCAACAATTATTCCTGGGAACATATACTAAAATCGAAAACCTGGAAATCATGTAATTGAAGAAGAGGGAAGACAGAAAGACATTACGTCAGGTGAGCTGTTGATATTTCATTCGTCGAGCCATAGCTCCCCGGAAATCGAGTGGGTGGAAAATAATCTCATTGGTCAAGAGCTTTGAGTCGGCCAGATCCCCCAAGAGGATTGGGGATGGTTATAAAAATGGAGATTCAGCTAGAAAAATTAGTTGTTGAGAGAGTTTTTGAAATTGTAGTCAAAATGTAACGACTGTGGAAAGGGTTCCCAACTGGGGAGCCACGACCCAGAGGCTGGTCGCCTACCACAGAACTTATGGCTGAAAATGTAAAGAAACGTAGAAAAGCCTGCCGCCGATTAACTTAATGCGCCTCTGATAAAAACCCCGAAAGAATTTTATTGTTTTAAAGGTCATTTGAAGAAATGACATCTCTGATTGAAGAAAATATGTGAAAAGACTTTAATGAAAATTTGAAGAGTTCTGATTACTTTAATGAAACTTCGAAAGGACTTAATTTTTAATTGAAGATTGAAAGCTCTGGTATTTTTAAATGAATCCTCTCTCCGTTGTAAACTGGTATTCCGACAATTCAAACTGTATTTTCTGTTTTTGTAATTATTTTTTTTATTATAAAGACTTTCTTCGTAACTCTCCAGGCGTCTTCGAACTTATTCATTCATTTAATTTTTTTTTTATGCCGTGTTTATTTTACGTTAATCACAAGTGTGCACAAGTGTCCGGTCTGGATCTGGTAGAAATACGGCTACTGGGTTTACACAACGTGACTTTCTGAGATCAAATTACAACGTGGGCTGAGGGTCCGTTGTTGTAATAGACTCTTGAGGACCAGCTACTGCTATTTAGCCGATAACTGGAAAGAGAAGAGACGGATTAATACCTTTCCCAAGGGTATTTGCGCGTAATGAATACAAATAATTCAACTCCCTGATTTCTCATTCCGAACCAAGGTTATAGAACCCAGTCTGTTCTGCTATTTAGCCGATAACTGGAAAGAGAAGAGACGGATTAATACCTTTCCCAAGGGTATTTGCGCGTAATGAATACTAATAATTCAACTCCCCGATTTCTCATTCCGAACCAAGGTTATAGAACCCAGTCTGTTCTGCTATTTAGCCGATAACTGGAAAGAGAAGAGACGGATTAATACCTTTCACGAGGGTATTTCTGCATAAGTGAATGCAATGAATTCAACTGGAATTCGAACTCAGAACCGATAGCTAGAGGAAAAGAGGATATTAGT
This sequence comes from Ascarosepion bandense, assembly GCA_037127315.1. Classification (NCBI taxonomy): domain Eukaryota; kingdom Metazoa; phylum Mollusca; class Cephalopoda; order Sepiida; family Sepiidae; genus Ascarosepion; species Ascarosepion bandense. The sequence goes on along the minus strand of JBBBDQ010002165.1, from coordinate 477,349 downwards.
GCCTATCCGACTAAAACTGGAACTTTGTATTCCCGAGCGGTCACCCATTTAGGTGGTAACCAGTTTTGCCGTTGCTTAATTTCACTGATCGTGTGAGAAACGGTGATTCAACGTGATATTGTCGTTAGTCTTCTTACCAGTAAACCTTCAGTCAGTCAGTTAATTGCCGTACGTGATACACGCTTGGATGAGCATGTCTCTTTCGATCCATGACTGACTCGGCAGAAAAATTTCCCTCAGTAGGTTTTCATTTCTTTCTGCGGTTGACTGGTTTCCAACCAAGGCTATAGAACCAAATCACTTCTGCTATTTAACCCATAGCAGGAAGGAGAAGAGACGGATATATTCTTATATCAATAAACAGTAATTAGTGGGGATAAGTTTATTACTTCATAACAATAGAAAACCAATCCCCAATTTTATGCTCACTAGACTCTTTGGTTCCAAATATTATACACAGTTAGTCATTTAAGTACCATACGTGATGCATGCTGGAGTGATCATGTCTTTTTTGAGCCATGAATGACTTGCCAAAAGATTTTCCAGCAGTAGTTTGCCATTTCTTTCTGCTGTAGACTGATTTCTAACCAAGGCTATAGAACCCAATCTGTCCTGCTATTCAACCCATAGCAGGAGGGAGAAGAGATGTATTAATACCTTTCCCAAGGATATTTGTGCGTACGTGAATGCAACGAATTCAACTGGAATTCGAACTCGACTCCACGATTTCTCATTAAATGTGATATTGCCATCATATCAGGTATATTCTTCTTGATAATAAGACAGTGATATGAAGAATATATGGTAGGAATGGGTCTTTGATTGTGTCTAGTTAGATTGAAAGAACAGGTCAATGAAGACCAGCTCTCTCCCCACCCCCGATTTTAGGCCTTATCCGATATTTTTTGTATTATTCCAAAAAATAAATATCAACACTCAGATCTCATCGTGGAGTTGGCGGGTGGGAGAGAAATTATTATATTTTTATTACATTTTTGATCTCTCCAATTTGGTGAATAAAGCAAAATTATATAGAAATTTGACCAGCCTTTTTTTTTCATCTCTGGAAAGAAAAGGATGACCATTTATTGATCTAAAATTATCACAAGCTACAATCACAAAGTAATTGCTTTTGTTTTATTTTTTATTTTATTTTTAGTTTCAGGTTTTGTTTAGAATGTCTGAATGAACTATTTTTCTCTTACCAACGAAAGCAATTTTTATTCGGCACTTGGGAGTGGTAAATTGACGGTAAAATTTTCCCAACAGCTGCCAGTGAAATATAATTAATTTTAAAACGAGCTAAGCTTTTCTTAAAGAAATTAAAAGAAAGCAATTTTGTATTGTATAATTTATATTTTATAAATAAATATTATAAAGTTTGAAGCCTATTATTATTATTATTATTATTATTATTATTATTATTATTAAGAAAACGTAACAAAAATATGATTTTTTGAACTGTTAATTGAAAAGAATTTTCGCTATTCCAAGCCCCAAAAAGATAATATTGTTAATTTCTAGTTTCTGTGATTTAAAGACAAAAATATTATTATGATGAATTTTTAAAAAATTTTTAACTGCGTGTTAAAAATGATGGTAAAAAAGTGATGGCTTGGCAAATCAAATCCTCACAGGACAAATTGAACGATGGACAGAGAAAAACAAAGCCTAACATATTTAGTAAGCTTGAGTTAATGGATGACAGAAAAAAGATTTAGGATAAATAACAATACGACAAAATTTATTGTGAGCTAGGACAGGTCACAGGTCACAGGTTCATCCTGACCCGGAGTAGTAGCACCTGTTAGGGTCCCAGCTATGGGCAAATAGTTAATCCTCCAAACTGGGGTAAAAACATGAAAATATAAAAAGACGTTTAAAAATTACCAGTAATACATTGTCATAGTAAAAAAAAAACAAAAAAAAAAAACCCAAAATGCATTATTAAAAAAAAAAAGACAAAGCTCACAAGAAAACAAAATTTGGGCATTAGAATACCCCCAAAAGGGGTTGATATGCCCTGAAACAATAAATCAATCAAACACACAAACAAACAAACAATGGAGGATAAGAAATTGTTGAGAGTTATGATCTTCAATGACCCGAACGGACTAAATTATAATTGTACCTATCAAGATTAAAACCTCTTGAAATTGATTCAGTCGGTTAAGTGCCATACGTCATATCCACTTGAGTTATCATGTCTCTTTCGATCCATGACTGACGAGGCAGACGATTTTCCCGCATAAGATTGCCATTACTTTCTGCGGTAGACGGGTTGCCAGCAAAGGCTATAGAACCCAATCTGTCCTGTTATTTAACCCATAGTTAGAGGGGAAAAGAGATGTATTATATTATTAAGTAGTAATTAGTGGGGGGTCAGTTTATTACTTGATGACAATAGAAAACTGACCCCCTACTTCATGCCCAGTAACAGTTTTGAACATGTTTTCAACTATTATATTAACTCAGTCAGTCAGTTAAGTACCATACGTGACACACGCTTTGGGCGATTATGTCTAGAAATAGATATGACTGACTGGGCAGAAGATTATTCCGCAGTAGGTTGCCATTACATTCTGCGGTAGACTGGTTGCCAGCCAAGGCTATAGAACCCAGTCTGTCCTGTTATTTAACCCATAACCTTTCCGAAGGATATTTTCGCGTAAGTGAATGAAACGAATTCAACTGGAATTCGAACTCGGCTCTTAGATTTCTCGTTCCGAGCTGATATCGACTGCACCATAATGCATGCGCAGTTGTTGTAATAAATAAAAATATACAGATATGTAATAATATAAAAAGGAAATTGTTCTGCAATAATCGATTTTAAAAGCCATAATCGCGCACGGTCATAGATATTCTTAAAACCGCTCAATATTGAAATAATAGTCTTGTTAACTAATATCGCGAAAACCAATTGATTTATGACTACACCACGTTGAAACCATATTCTATCACCTAAGTGACGTCGAGCCTAGTCATTAGCCACGTTAAGTGAATTCTTCTTTTATGTGCTTTCAGGACGTAGGCGATCATGGCTTTACACATATCCCTATCCCTGGTGGCTCTTAGCACGCTTTCTCCTGTTGCACCATGCAACCTCGTTCCGTCAACCACCTACTCAAGCCCTTCAAATATGTTATCCGCTGTATTCCTCTTTCTCCTTTTATCTCTATCTAGCCTGTTAGTATCAGGTTCTCCAAACCCTCCTTCCTCATTGCATATCCCAGGAACTTTAACTGTCTCTTCCTGATGCTCAGTATTAATTTTCTTTTGGTTTCTATCCTTTCCAAAACCTCGTCATTGCTCACATGCTCGGTCCATGATATCCGCAGCATCCTTCTGTAGAACCACATTTAAGCCGTTTCAAGTTTTTCATTCATCTTTGATGATATTCCCCAGCATTCATTGCCATTTTGAAGAACTGACATCACATAGCAATCCAGTACTCTCTTCTTTGTTTCTAGTTAAATTTTCCTGTATCTTAATACTCTATTCAGCTTCTGGAACGCGTTTTTCGCCATGCCAATTAACCTTCGGATCTCTGTGTCGCACTTTCCGTCTTCCTAGATATTTAAATTTTTGTATCTGCCTGATTTTAGTATTCCCCACGTGTATTTGGCATTTTGGGTTGCTCTTTTTGCTGATGGCCATGCATTCGTTTTTTTACAGTTTATTTGTAGTCCTTTCTTGTCACTCTCTTCAGCTACCTTCTGTAGAAGGTCTTGTAGTTTCTTTTCCTTGTCTGCTATCAGCACTGTATCATCTGTGTACCTTATGTTGTTCAAATCGTGGCCTTCTCTAGAACCACATTTCAGCTGCTTCAAGTTTTTTCCATCATCTTCGAAGATATTGTTCACCATTCATTGCCATATTGAAGAATCGACATCACATAGCAATCCAGTACTCTCCTCTTTGAAGTGAATACCAGGTGCTGAAATCTTGGATGGGTGGGTGATGTAATTGATAATAACTCATAATTATTAATTGAAGAACCAAAATTTAAATTCCTTTTGGTTGTGGTGCAGTGGATATCGACTCGGAACGACGAATCGGGGAGCCGAGTTTTAATTCCAGTTGAATTCCTTGCATTCACTTGCGCACAAATACCCCTGGGAAAGGTATTAATCCGTCTCTTCCCTCCAGTTATGGGTTAAAGAACAGGACAGATTGGGCTCTATAGCATTGGCTGGCAACCAGTCTACTGAAGAAAGCAATAGCAACCTATTGCGGAATAATCTTCTACCCAGTCAGTTATGTCTCGAAAGAGATATGATCGCCCAAAGCGTGTATCACGTATGGCACTTAACTGACTGACTGAATATAATAATTGAAAACATGATTAAGGCTTATACTGGGCATAAAGTGCGGGATCAGTTTTATATTGTTATGAAGTAATAAACTGATCCCCCACATTACTACTTATTACTATAATACATCTCTTCCCCCTCTAGCTATGAGTCAAATAACAGAACAGATTGGGTTCTTTAGCCTTGGCTGGCAACCAGTCTCCTGCAGAAACCAATAGCAAACTACTGCGGGATAATTTTATGCCCTGCCAGTCATGTCACTTTCGAGACATGATCGCCCAAAGCGTGTATCACGTATGGCACTTAACTGACTGAGTGATTTAACTTACGCGCAAATACACTTGGATAATATGAATCCACCTCTTCTCCCCTGTGCTATGGGTTAATTAGTAAGATTTGTATCACTAAATCATTACTATTAAAAAAAAAAAAACTTACAATCTGAAAATATTTTCTGGTTTGAAATGACCAGCAAAGATAAACCGTAGAAAAGAAATCAGTCAATCAACGAAATACTGATTAGCTACTCAAGCAAGTCTTTTAGATTTATTTACATTCACTGGAATATAAATATATAGAAACTAAGTTAGGGATCAGTTTATGTATTGATTGTAATATACAACTGAACCCTCACTTTATATATCTGTTATAATTTCATGTTTGTTGATAAACCGTAGAAAACGAATCTATCAATCAATGAAATACTAATTATCTACACTGGCATGTCTTTTCGATTTTTTTACATTCTCTGGAACATATATGCATAGAAATTAATACGGACACAAAGTGAGGGGTCAGCTTATATATTGATTGTAATATAGAATTTGTTTCCCACTTTATATCCAAATTATAATTTCTTGTTTGTTTATCAAATTCTGGATCCATCTCTTTTTCACCCAACTGTGGGTTAATTAAGTAAGACTTGTACCACTAAATTTACCTCCCCCAAACAATTCTTATAATCTAAAAATATTTCTGGCTTTAAATGACCAGTAAAGGGTTGACAACCCGTAGAAAACTAATCAATTGAATCAAATCAAATCTCTTAAGTCGGACAATCCTGAAAAGTGGGGAATAACATTATGGTGACAAGGGTGCATTGGGTAAAATGGTTGAGAATCATTGTTTTAAATTTCTAAAATTCCATTCATGAAGAGTAGAATGGCACTGTTATAATTAAATAAGTGTCTAGTGAGATAAACATCACAAGGCTAGCATTGTCGTAATCTTTTCTCGTCTAAAAAAGAACCTAAACCAAAAATATACCAAATTCTTTTCGTTAGTCAGATCAACAAAAACAACAGTCCCTGTTAAATTATGAAATGAAATTGGCGACGAAAGAATGATGCCCAGACTGCTATAATTTACATTGTTCGGATTGTTGGCCTCATATTTCTTTTCATATTCCCAAATACAAGTTATTGTACACTCCAACATTCTTCAGGTGACTGTAATTTTGAACCGAACCCTATATTTGATCACTAGGGTAGATTGTTCTCTTTCCATGAGTGATGCCACTTCCGAATGTCTTATCTCTATTTAGCTCAACTTTTTAATTTTTTGTTAGCCACTATAATCGCCAGGTATTGAACTAATAATACTTTGAGTCAAGTCACTGAATCCAACCAACGCTTTTATTCCCTGGGCTAAGTGTCCCATGACTCATGGAACGCGAATAATCTACGCCAGTGATCGGAATAATGGATTCGGTTCAAAATTCCAGTCACCTGAAGAAGCGTACAACGGCCGAAACGTCATGAATATGACAATAAAGATGAGAACGTCTACTCAAACAACGTAAATAATGTAAATACCTCATCTTCGAAATATAGACAAACTAGCAGTATAGCCCGGCGTTGCTCGGGTGTAATGAAAGCTTGAAAATTAAACCATGGTGCTGGAAGTCAGACTCTTTGGATGTTGGCAGGAAAGACTAAAAAGCAATAGTTGTTTCCAGTTAAAGCAAAACCGTAGACTGAAAGAAAAATGAATGAATGTAAGTCAAATTTTGATTTCCTGGTATCGATATCAAATAAGTTTTTTTGTCGTAAACTAAATTTTGAAGGTTAAATAAGTCCTCTGAGTAAACGGTATCATGGCTGAAACTAAGAACTACAATTATGCTTACTTAGAGCCAAACCCGAAGCAAAAACTAAAATAAAAGGGCTGAAAAAATACAGACATACAGGCAGATAAACAGACACATACACACAAACATCTTACCTTATATATATATATATATATATATATATATATATATATATATATATATGTATATATATATATATTATCGATTTTCTGCACTATTGTAAGAACTGCAACCTTGAAACCTCTGAATATCGTTTCTTAATGTTTTTTTAATATTTTCAGTAACCAAAAAATAACATAATCCGAGTGAACGTTTCGTAAAGGGAACAACCATTGAAACACGTGGACTTTTAATGACAAGTGTGTTATATGTTTCTAAAATAAAAAAAAGATGTGCTATTTAACATAAAACATTCTTTTAATTATTTTAAAAATCTTAATTCTAAATGATTTGTATTAAGATTTACAATTTTCGATTTGTAAATATAGTCTTAAGAAATTATTAACGAAAGTCACAGAGTGATTGGAAGCAATTTAAAAGATGTATGAAACTTTATAAATCATCATAATTAGCAAAGAAATAATGAAAACAATTCTTATAAAAATTCATTATTCATCGAATTTTTAAAAAATATGATATCCTAAAATTATATTATTTATAAAATCAATTAAAAGTTTATCTAAATTAAAAATCGCACAGTTTTAATGCACTTTTGATTTTAATATTCGGAGCGGATTTTTGGAAAAATGGTCTCGCAATAAAAAAAAAAAAAATTACATGATTTACATTCCTCAAGAAGTCCTGCATTTAACTATAAAAAAAAAGGGGAAACATAATGAGTTTCGAGAAGTTTCTTGCAATTAATCGGAGGTGTGTTAACAGATGTAAAAATAAAAAATGTATATGTATATTTTTACCATGATTCCTCCCCGCCCAAAAAAAAAAAAAAAAAAAATTGCATAAATAACTTCATTCATTTGTGAATAATTTTTGAAAGTTTCATTAAAACCCGACAATTATTTGATTTTTGCAAGAATTTCCAAATTAATATGTCTTTTAACACCAAAAATCGACTTGCATAATATTACAATTGCCATCTCAATAACATTACGTAAGCATTGGGTGAATCGCTGACAGAAAAAAAAACAAAACAAAAAAAAACAAACTAAATTTCGAATGTGTTAGAAAGGATTAAAAAATTAAAAAACTAATGACAACAAACTTTGATCTTTCCTCTTAATAATATAAACATTTTGATGATAAAACTTTGATTTAATTAAGTTTAAGCAATTTGAATGTCATGTTATGCCGTTTTCCTGACGAATGAGTGGCAGTGTTTGCTTAAAAGAGTTAACTTAAAGGGAGATAACTACATGGCTACCGGAAATTGTGTTGCACATGGAATTAGAATGATATACACCAATGACTGAAATAAAGATTTCGGTTTGAAATTACAGGCAGCTGAAGAAGGACGGGGCGTATCACAGCTGAAACGTCGTAAACATGAAAACAAAAATGAGGACAATAGTACGAACAATGTAAATACTACCTCATCTCAGAAATGTAAAGTTAGTAAAAATATTTGATAAATTAACGGTTTTGTAAGTTTTCAGAAAACAAAATCAGTTTATGCAGACAACGGAATTTTACAAATTCTATTTATTTAACTGAATTCCAATTTCATTCACTCTAACTTTTGTAATTATTCCGGCGTGTTCTTTCTGTGTCAATTTTTCAAAATTCAGAGTTCAGCCAAGCACAAAGTAAAAAAAAAAAAAAAAAAAATTCTATCCGTGCGTGATAAACGGTCTATTTGGCCCCAGTTTTCCACAACAAAACGACCGATTTAAAGTCTAAAGAAGTTTTAAAAGTTTTAAACGAGCGGCATATAAAAAAATTCTCTAGTAATTAAAGTTTGTGATCACCAGGCGCAATTTGCCATGATAACGATTTCTTTCGACGGAAGTTGGTCATTCATCAACTGTTTATTCTGCTTGTCGTCGGGAGGTGGTCGCAGAAAATCGTCAGTTAAGACACGACATAATAACTGTGTGCAGTCTCAGTAGGTTGCGTCGAAAGCGTTAACGCCCACTGAACACAATTACTTGCGCTCCACGGTGATGACGGTCGAAAGCCTGTTTGGTATTCACGTCGACACTTGCTTCTTTTCACTTGTAAATATCGAAATCCGACAATACAAAATACTAGCAAAATGAAAGTGAAATTGTTGTAATGACTTATAATTTGAGCGAACCAAAGTCTATTATTTCGGAACTTAAATCATGAAGAAATTACTTGGTGTGCTTCTTGGTGTGGAAATCTCTCTCTCTTTTTTTGTAATGAGTGTTTGATTTATTGAATCGATCTAATTATTTAACTGGTCTTATATGAACATTGGTTCTCGGCTTTTCCCAAACTTTCATATATTTCCTTCTGTTATATTGAAATACACCGTTGTGCAAATTAGTTGAAACAAAACGAATAATGTCTTCCTAACATCGTCTCCTTGGCGTTGTTTTTCTCTGCCGACCACATTTTCCTATACGTTTTGGAGTGAGATAGGTAGATAGATAGATAGATAGATAGATAGATATGAACAGACTGAGACAGACAGACAGACAGACAGACAGATAGATAGATAGATAGATAGATAGATAGATAAGAACAGAACGAGATAGATAGATAGATAGATAGATAGATATGGACAAACTGCGATAGATAGATAGATAGATAGATAGATAGATAGATAGATAGATATGAACAGACTGACATAGATAGATAGATAGATAGATAGATAGATAGATATGAACAGAGGTAGACAGACAGACAGACAGACAGACAGATAGATAGATAGATAGATAGATAGATAGATAGATAGATAGATACGAACTGACCGAGATAGATAGATAGATAGATATGAACAGAGATAGACAGACAGACAGACAGATAGATAGATAGATAGATAGATAGATAGATAGATAGATATGAACAGAGATAGACAGACAGACAGACAGACAGACAGACAGATAGACAGACAGATAGATAGATAGATAGATAGATAGATAGATATGAACAGACTGACATAGATAGATAGATAGATAGATAGATAGATAGATAGATAGATAGATAGATAGATCCTCGCGCAAATTAATTGAAACAAAACAAATAATGTTTTACTAGGATCTTTTACATTTTACTTGATCATGTATACGTCGTCTCATTGGCGTTTGTTTCTGTTCCGATTGCATTTTGTTTCCTTTACGTTTCAGACTGATGGATTTTGTTTGTTCTTTCGCCTTGATGACACAACTAACAGTTGCAAGGCTGACACCAACAATATCTGCGATCTCTCTGTAAAGTTTGCCAGAGTGTTCATGCAGCGTTAATGTTTTTGTATGCTTCCTTGGAGTAACGCCCATCGCAGACAATGGCCGTAGGACAACTAATCGACACTCGGGACAATAGTGTCTGAGCGTGATAAAAGTCTGATGCAAACACAAATGAGGCAATATTTTTCAAGGCCAAACAAATTTCATCACACACACCGAAAATAAATTCTTATTAATGCACACCACTGCAAATTACCTAATCCGAGTAAAAAATAGAAATCGATTACACCCTGTCACTTCAGTGGGTCTAAAACTAACCTTATAGTGAAAGAAAGGAAACTAAAGCAGTTGTTTGAATTATTTTGCGCAACGTTGTACGTTCGAAAGTAGCGCTTGGGTTATCAAAGAGTAACTACCACACAGATTTGTAAAAATTTTTATTTTTGAATCGTTTCACCTCAAGCAAGACGGTGCCGCCACTGATGCGCAGTGGCTACATAAGAGTAAAAGTTTTTACAAGAGGAGAGTGAAGAGAAAGACGAACCAGTTACAGTGGGTGTGACAAAGGGCGAGAGAAGGATGGAAACACAGGTGTGAAGACTGTTGCGAAGGTAGCGAGAAAGGAAAAGAACAAGATACACGAGGTGATGTAGAAAGGGCTGGAGTTACATAAGAGAGTTGAAGTATTAGGCAAGAGAAGAGTGAAGATAAAGACGAACCAGATACAGAGGGTGAAAGAGAAAGAGCAAGAGAAGGATGTGAACACAGGAGTGAAGACATTTGCGAAGGTAGAGAGAAAGGAATAGAACTAAATAGAACAAGATATAGAGGGTGATATAGAAAGAACTGGAGTCAAGTGGATAAAAGATGGGTATTGATCTTGCATTTAAATTCCTGGAGATTATAGCCGTCAGGAAAGCAAGCATACGGAAAGGATTTCCACAGACAGGAAGTGCGAGGAAAGAATCTGATGGAGTAGAATTGACGGTTGCATTTGGTTGATCTAAATGTAAATGGGTGGGACCTTGTTGCCAGTCTGGTTGCACGAGTAAATTCTTGTGGAGGGGGCACCAGTGACATAAGTTCGTCGGAGCAGAAGCCATGAAAATATTTATAGAAGAGACAGAGGGAAGCTACATCCCGCTGGTGCGAAAGTGGCCGGAGTCGAGCTGCCAAGTCGGGACGAATCACGTTACAGCTTCTCCTTTGGAGCCTGTTGAGAACACTGAGATGAACAGCAGCGGCGCCTGACCATATACGACATCAGTATTCTATAGCTCCGTATTGAAATAACGGTCTTGTTTATTAATATCTCAAAAATCAATTGGCTTACGTCTATATAAGGTTGAAGTATCAATTCCCGTAAGCTAGGTTGATCCTGGTCAGGGTCAGATGGGTGACCGCTTGAAAATTCAAGGCGTTGAGCACAAATCATTTCCAAAAGTTTCTGATGAAGCTTAAAAAAATGCGAAACTTGTTTTAGATTTAGCCCATGCTTTTCGTCCGCAGACAAACTTTATCGAGGAAAAAAAAAAAAAAAAAAGAACAAATCTCACCTTTCGTAATAGTACCATTTCTTTCCAATCAAAAGAAAATGGCAAAAATATCATTTCAACGTCTTATACTATAACAACCCAAACAATATACTTAATAAGAAAAATTCTTAAAGTCTGCAAAATGACGTAATCAAATATAAAATATTTTTCAGTTGACCTAATGAATATTTATGAATGTTCTTATAATTTTTTAGTTACCAACAAGATTGTCTTTTTGTTTCAGAAATTAGTTGATAAGCACTTTAAGCAGAACAACCCACTAAGAAAAATCTGCAATAGTAAGACATTAAAAATTAGCTATTCCTGCACTAGTAATATTAATAGCATCATCAATTCTCATAATAATAATATACTAAAGAAATTTTATAACAATATAAAGCCAAAAAGTACAACCGTCTGTAACTGTAGAGTAAAAAATGAATGCCCAGTTGGAGACATATGTAAGTTCGAAGAAGTAATATACCAAGCAACCATCTATCCTAGAGTAGACAATAGCAGGAAAAAAAAAAAAAAAACATATATAGGATTTTGCCGTCGGACCATGGAAACAACGTCTATATAATCCCACTCAATCATTTTATAAACCCAACCTAAAACATCAAACCGCTCTCTCTAAATATTTCTGGGAATTGTAAGACGGAAATCTTTCCCCTCAGATTGAATGGAAGATTATAGGGAAATATCAAGCCCCCAATAGCTTTAGGAGCAGATGCAATTTATGCTTAGACGAAAAGATTAGAATTATCAAATTCAGAGAATCTAGCCAATTATTAAATCAGAGAAATGAAATAATTTTCAAATGCCATCATAAAAATAAATTTGAACTGTCTAACACATAAAATTTTAGAATCACCCCGTTCCGACACACTTTCCAGCTCTCTCACATTTGTGTGGATCGTTCGTTGGAGGATTTTACAGACCAAAGAAGTGAAGAGAAGGACCTACCATACAATATATATATAAGCCATACCTGGCAATGGTGTTGATGTCTGCAGATTGTGCCAAGAAAAGAAGTTAGCCATAATATTGTTTCCAGAACAACAACAAAAAAAAAAACTAAATGAAAGATCAGAAATAATGTCCAGATGTAATCACACCAAAAATACATACATTTTAGGATCATACAAACCTGGATGAAAGTGCTTAAAATCCTTAAGTAAATACTACTAGATTTTGAAATTTCAGTTGTTTCAAAATTCCAGTCGCGCGATTGTAAAAATCCCTGTTGTACGCATGAAAAACGTTCGAAAATCAGTTATTATAAATCGCCTGAAAATGGCGAAAGGTTGAAACCTAGGTTGCGGTAATAACTCATTTCCAAATGGAAAAGTTTCGAAAACTCTACAATATAAATGTATTGAGCACTATTTAATACAACTGTGAACTAGTCTAATTTAATTATGACCAAAAACTATTTGGAAATTTTATATTTATCTCATTTTTTTCTTTTCTTTTCAGATTTATTTACTGTTCTGGCTTATATGAGCTATTACTCAAGAAACAAAAAAAAAATCTTCGCTAATGTGTAACCACCAGCTTGTGCAAAAACAGCTTTAGAAATCAAACAAGAATGATACACAAGTTGGGATTGAAACACAAAACATCGTGCTCCTGCTATCCACCTAGGAGTCCTTGACAAAATGCAACTTAGAATCTGTAATGTGATAGATCCCGACTTAGCATCCGCCCGTGCATTGAATACTACTACCATATCTGGTCGGGTGCTCCTGCTATCCATCTAGGGGTCCATGACAAAATCCAACGGAGAATCTGTTACGTGATAGATTCTGTCTTAGAATTCGTCGTGCATTGAATACTGCTGCCACATCTGGTCGGGTGCTCCTGTTATCCACCTAGGGGTCCTTGTCAAAATCCAACCTAGAATCTCTAATGTGATAGATCCCGACTTAGCATTCGCCCGTGCATTGAATATTACTGGCATATCTGGTCGGGTGTTCCTGCTATTCACCGAGAGGTCCTTGACAAAATCTAACGGAGAATCTGTTACATGTTAGATTCCGACTTCGAATCCGTTCGTGCATTGAATACTGCTGCCATATCTGGTCGGGTGCTCTTGCTAACCACTTAGGGGTCCTTGATAAAACCCAACGGAGAATCTGTTATGTGATAGATCCCGGCTTAGCATCCGCCTGTGCATTGAATACTGCTGCCATATCTGGTTGGGTGCTCTTGCTATCCACCTACGGGTCCTTGACAAAATCCAAAGGTGAATCTGTAATGTGATAGATTCTGACTTAGCATCCGCCCGTGCATTGAATATTCCTGCCATATCTGGTAGAGAGCACCTGCTATCCACCTAGAGATCCTTGACAAAATCCTACGGAGAATCTGTTACATGATAGATTCCGACTTAGAATCCGTTTGTGCATTGATTACTGCTGCCATATCTGGTCGGATGCTCTTGCTATCCACGAAGGGGTCCTTGATAAAACCCAACGGAGAATCTGTCATGTGATAGATCACGACGTAGCACCCGCCCGTGCATTAATACTACTGCCATATCTCGTTGAGAGCCCATGATATCCTCCTAGGGGTCCTTGACATAATCCAACCTAGAACATGTAATGTGATAGATCCCGACTTAGCATCAGCCCGCTCAATGAATACTGCTGCCATATCTGATCGGGTACTCCTGCAATCCACCTAGGAGTCCTTGACAAAATCTAACCTATAATCTGTAATGTAATAGATCTCGACTTAGCATCCGCTGTTCATTGAATATTACTGGCATATCTGGTCGGGTGCTCTTGCTATCCATCTAGGGGTCCATGACAAAATCCAACGGAGAATCTGTTACGTGATAGATTCTGACTTAGAATTCGTCGTGCATTGAATACTGCTGCCACATCTGGTCGGGTGCTCTTGCTTTCCACTTAGGGGTCCTTGACAAAATCCAACCTAGAATCTGTAATGTGATAGACCCCGACTTAGCATCCGCTCGTGCATTAAATACTTCTGCCATATCTGGTCGGGTGCTCTTGATATCCACCTAGGGGTCCTTGACAAAACCCAACGGAGAATCTGTTATGTGATAAATCCTGACTTTGCATCCGCCTGTGCATTGAATACTGCTGCGATATCTGGTCGGGTTCTCTTGCTATCCACCTAGGAGTGCTGGACAAAATCCAACCTAGAATGTGTAATGTGAAGGATCCCGACTTAGCATCCGCTCGTGCATTGTATAGAGTTGCCATATCTGGTCGGCTGGTCTTGCTAATTTAGAAAATGGAACTTGCGTATTCACCTTACAATAAGAACTGTCGTCTTTGGCCGTTAGACAACAAAGCGCTTTACAATCAAGAAAAGGTCTATTTTTGCCTTTAAAACACATTTACTCGTTTGGAGTTTTCTCGAAATACATATCTGTTTAATTTCGAAAATGGAACTTGTGTAATCCACCTTACAGTAAGAACCATCATTTTATCCAGAGTACTTTGGACGTTAGACAAGAAAGAGCTCCACAATCAAGCAAAGTTCTTTTTTTGTCTTTAAAACGCATTTACTCGTTCAGATTTTTCTAAAAATACATATTTTTCTCTGTGTCGTATCTGAAACATAAACAATAAAATTTCTAATAAATTCATGGATTTTAAATTTAACCAGACATATTCATTTTAAAATAATTTTTATTATTTTTTACTTTTTTTTAGTGGATACCGATATTTAAGTAGACGATCCGTTTATTTAAACGGGACTTATTTCCTCTAAATGCCTTGTGTATACGAGAAAATGTGCCTTCCAACTGGAATCGATCACGCGTCTTCCTTTGCAGGAGGAAACACCGTCTGATATGATGGGCTTCGACTGAAAATGACGTTTGATGCAATAAAAATGACTTTTGTATCAAAGAATAAAAACTTGTGTTTTGACATTTTTTATTACTGATACAATATTCATGAAACGAAAAGAACGTCGCGGTGCTTTTTAACAAAACAAACCGCAAAATCAGCACAGAGAACTTGTCAAGAAGCAAAAACGTCTCACGAAATTACTTGATATATTCTTTATTGAATAAACATTAATGCAATCGAAATAAAATTAATTTATGCTTATCTTATAAGTATTTTTTCTTCTTTTATATGCCTGGTCCTTTAAGGACGTAGTCTATCATGATCCACCACAGCTTCCTTTCCTGTGTAGCTCTAAGTTTTATTTTTTTGTTATTTCTCCCAAACCCTGTTCTGCCATCCATTCGCTCAAGCCAATCAAGTATATTACGCGCTGCTTTCCGCTGTCCTTTTTACCTTAATCCGCCCTGTGTGTATCAGATTTTCCAGACCCTCCTTTCTCGTGGCATTCCCCAGAAATTTCAACTGCTTTTTTGTTGTGGCGAAATCTTCGTCACCAAGTTTTTGTAGTTGTTGTGGCCTATATATATATATATATATATATATCCACCCCACTCTCATCAGTACTCTCTTTTCTCTCTTACTCTCTTCCTGACACCCCCTGCAACCTCTCACTCCTCATAGCATTACTCCTCCTCCTCCTCCACCCCACTCTCATCAGTAATCTCTTTCCTCTCCCACTCTCTTCCTGACACCCTCTGCAACCTCTCATTCCTCTTATGTAACCCCCTGCACAACAATGGCAGTAAAATGCCTTGTTTGGGGCGACATGATTATATATATATATATATATATATATATATATATATATATATATGACAGACAAGGAATGTCTTTTCTGTTTAATCATGAGCCGTTCTAAACATCGTATTTTGATTTAAATTTCAGGTGAAAATGATTTTTTATTACGTTGATTCTAAGCTTTCGGCTCACATGAGTCATCTTCGGAGAGGTTACAGAGATGTTAACATAAAGCCATCCACCATCAAATATGATTTTATCTTGTATTGACATAAAACATAATGATTTCTTATTGAGACGAGAGTAAATAGTGGTGACATCTGTAGAGATGTCTACTTGGGAACTGATAACATCAGGAAGATTATTGATAATGATCAGATAAAGCGTAGAACCTTGAGACTTGAGGGATACTTGCTTTCGTATGAAAGGATCTGGAAGCATGTTCGTTCAAAACAACCTTTATTTCACTATTTGATAGGAACAATTGGATTAAATCAAAAAATCGTCTAGAAATACCCTAGCTTTGGAGCTTGCAAAGAAAGCTTGAAACTTATTTCTCGTATGTGGAACACAGAGGGAACGCTGGTGGTTTACTACAATGTAAGTAACATGGCCGGTTCTACTCGAGAGAGTTAGAACCACGAAATGCATTCCGTTCTAGCAGTTTCCATGAAAGCAGCGATAGAACAGTGAGATGCTTGCCACATATCTATATATATATATATATCTATATATATTGTTAAATATAAGAGACAATGAATCTCTATTATGTTTAATCATGAGCCGTTCTAAACATCGTGTTTTGGGTTAAATTTCAGGTGAAAATAAAGACAAAAATTCTCCAACATTTGGAAAATTTTTTAATAAGTTGGTTCGAAGCTTTCGGCTCACATGATCCATCTTCAGAGAGGTTACACGGACGTTAACATCAAAACATCCACAACCAAAGACGATTTTATCTTGTGTTGACCTAAAACTTTGCTAAGCATGTTAGCCGAAAGCTTAGAACCAACTTAATAAAAACTTACCCAAATTTTGGACAATATTTGTCTTTATTTTCATCTGAAATTAAAGCCAAAATACGATGTTTAGAACGGCTCATGATTAAACATAATAGACATTCATTGTCTCTTATATTTAACAGTACATGTCTAGAAAATTATCTGCTGCCTCAATACACTATATATATATATACGCCATTTCGGTCGGGTTTCAATTCTGGGTAAAAAAGCAATCGGAGTCTAACCGTACTGTGATACGGCGAAACAGATCTGTCTGCGGATGACAATATTTACGCTCTTACACCCTGATTGAGCACTCTGGAAAAATAGTAGACTTTGATAAACAGTATCTACTCTGGCATGTACGCATCGCTCATTCAGTGAAATGAATTAGAGCGCTCTAGCTATTGGGCGCGTATAATGATATGCGCTAAAAAAGTCTGCCTATTTCCAACGAACGCCCATAGCCCAGGGGTAGAGTCGCCGACTGACGCCATTTCGGTCAGGTTTCAATCCTGGGTAAAAAAGCAATCGGAGTCTAACCATACAGATTAGCTGTGATACGGCGAAACAGATCTGTCTGCGGATGACAATGTATATATATATATATATATATATATATATAGATGGAAGGTGGAAAATAATTTGTTACTTATAAGGACGTGGTTTCGCTTTTTGGACTCTATCAAGACCGGTCATTTTTGGCCTGATCTGTCTTTTATCGACTCGGAACGACAAATCGGGGAGCCGAGTTCAAATTCCAGTTGAATTTCTTGCATTCACTTACGCACAAATATCCTTGGGAAAGGTTTTAATCCGTCTCTTCCCTCCAGTTATGGGTTAAATAACAGGACAGATTGGGTTCTATAGCCTTGGCTGGCAACCAGTCTAACGCAGAAAGCAATGGCAACCTACTGCGGGATAATCATCTGCCCAGTCAGTCATGTCTCTTTTGAGACATAATCGCCCAAGCGTGTATCACGTATGGCACTTAACTGACTGTCTCTTGTACAAGTAGTGCTTAATAAAACAAGTTTACCTATGAATTTTCAGATTTTTATTTTCATAGTTAATAGAAAACACGTTTAAAGCAAAATAGGAAAGAGATCATCTTCGTCTTCCATTTTTGTATCTTCTCCTCTCTCTTTTCCCTCTGATTTCTCTCCTCTCTCTTCTCTCCTCTCCATCTCTTGGTTCTCCTATCACTCTCCTCTCCTTTCCCTCTCCTCCCACTCCTCCATCTGGTTTTCTTTCCATCTCCTCTGTTTCTCTTATCACTCTCCTTTCTCCTCTCTTTATTCTATTACTCTCCTGTCTCCTCTCCTCTCTTTTTCCTCTCCTCTCTTTTTATAGCACTTTCCTCACTTCTTTCTCACTTTTCTCTGCTTTTACTCCCCCCCTTCTTTTATCCCTCTCCTCTTTCCTCTCCACTTTCTCCTTCTTCTTTTCTCTTCTCCCTCTCCTCTCTTCTCCCTCCCCTCTCTCCCGCCCTCTTCTCTTTTTCTCCTATCGCTCTCCTCTCTCATCCATCTCCCTTCTCTCATCTATTCTCTCTTATCACTCTCTTCTCTCCGCTCCACTCTTTCCTCCTCCTTTTCCTTCCTCTTTCTCTCCTCCCTTTCCTCTCTTCTCTCTATCTTCTTTCTTTCTCCTCCCTCTCCTCTATACTCCCTCTCCTCTCTTTCTCTTTTCACTCTCCTCTCGCCTCTCCTCTCTCTTCTATAGTGGTGGTAAGCAAATAACTTAGAGAGTCGGGTTAAAGGGAGATAAATCATGACCACCAAAGTAGGCTTCGCACAAAGAATGAAAATGATATACTGCAGTGATCGTAAAAAAGGGTTCGATCCGTAATTTCTAGCGCCTGACGAATGCCGCAGCATAAAACGCCCGAAACGTCGTACACATGACAACCAAGATGAAACCAATAGTCCGAATAATGCAATTAGTATATATTTTTCTCTAAAAAGATTTTTAAAATATTTAGGCCGGTAGATGAAAATAAATAAACGGAGCGTCTACTCAAATACGAGTATTTCTTTAATAAAATTCCTTGAACATTCAGGCCGGTAGATGAGAATAAATAAATATACTCTTTAATAAATAAACAGAGCGTCTACACAAATACGAGTATTTCTTTAATAAGATTCCTTGAACATTCAGGCCGGTAGACGAAAATAAATAAATATACTGTTTAATAAATAAACGGAGTCTCTACTCAAATATGAGTATTTCTTTAATAAGATTCCTTGAACATTCAGGCCTGTAGATGAAAATAAATAAATATACTGTTTAATAAATAAACGGAGCGTCTACTCAAATACGAGTATTTCTTCAATAATATTCCTTAAACATTCAGCCCGGTAGGTGAAAATAACTAAATATACTGCTTAATAAATAAACAGAGAGTCTACTCAAATACGAGTATTTCTTTAATAAGATTCCTTGAACATTCAGGCCGGTAGACGAAAATAAATAAATATACTGTTTAATGAATAAACGAAGCGTCTACTCAAATACGAGTATTTCTTTAATAAGATTCCTTGAACATTCAGGCCTGTAGATGAAAATAAATAAATATACTGTTTAATAAATAAACGGAGCGTCTACTCAAATACGAGTATATCTTTAATAAGATTCCTTGAACATTCAGGCCGGTAGACGAAAATAAATAAATATACTGTTTAATAAATAAACGGAGTCTCTACTCAAATACGAGTATTTCTTTAATAAGATTCCTTGAACATTCAGGCCGGTAGATGAAAATAAATAAATATACTGTTTAATAAATAAACAGAGCGTCTACTCAAATACGAGTATTTCTTTAGTGAGATTCCTTAAACATTCAGGCCAGTAGATGAAAATAAATAAATATACATATTAATAAACCTCTCTGAAGATGGCTCATGTGAGTTGAAAACATAGAACCAACTTAATAAAAAATTATCTAAATGTTGGAGAATTTCTGTCTTTAATTACACCTGAAATTTAAGCCAAAATACGATGTTTAGAACGGCTCATGATTAAACAAAATATATATTCATTGTCTCTTATATTTAACAGTATATGTTTAGAAAATTATCTGCTGCCTCGATACACTATATATATATATATATATATATATATATATATATAATTTATCTTAGTCAAGTAAAAGTCCCAAGTGTAGACAAATAGGGTTACGAAGATTGTTACACTAGTTCCTAGACAGAAAGGATTGACTGCTTTTAAATAAAATTTCAAAGTTCTGAAGCTTTCCAGGATTTGAACACAAATAATATTGTATATTATATTCATACGTCCATGCATCCGACCGCATTTTTTAGAATGCTCCCTTATGTCATAGGTTTCCAACCTTTTTGCTACGATTACCCCAAAATACAATTTCACTATTATCCATTACCTCAATGAACAAATACTAGTAATATTGGAAAAGAAGTAATTATATTTTCATACATCAAAAGCAGACAATGTTAATGGAAATTATTCAATACAATAGTACCACTCTATAATAATCAGAGGTATAGTAGCCGTAACCTAGTAGTGATTCTTAATGTGAGTGTTAAGCTTGTATTGCCTGTGCCAGTTTATTTATTCGTGGCTTTGTGATTGAAAGGGCTATTCGGGCGTCGTTTGCCACGTTCAGTCTGCTACGTTTCTTGGTCTTCATTCCAAGGACCCAGTGTGAAATTATAAACTGATTGCCTCTTCCCAAGCCAAACATCCATTACTCCCAAAATATGGGCTCATTACCCCATTGGGGTAATTTACCCCGGGGTTGGGAACCATGGACTTATGTTAGCGAGCATGTCTACAAATTCGACTTTTCCGATTAGATTTAATCTGATGAAAAGACTGGCTTAAAACCGAAAAGTATCGTAATTTGAATGTTTCAAACGACTGATTTCCTTTCAGCACTAAAACTGAAAATTTTCCCCTTAAATCTGAAAGCCTGTTTTATTTACCGGGGTTATGGTTAAGGTTAACTGTTAGCATATAGGTCAAAACAAGAACATTCATTTATATCCCTTGTGAAAGGGTTCCTCGATTCTTAGAATTAGAAAATTGATTCGGCTGACCATTTTCTGCAAAAACATTACTAAAAATTGAAAGAGTTCGCATAGCATACCTCGACAATCCCTGTGGATTTTTGAACGTATAAGATTTGCATGTTCTGACACAATGCCCTGTCACGAAATATACAGGCAGTCCCTAAAAAAAAAAAAAAATGCCAGATCCTAAAATGTTTTTATCATTATTACAAATATTTTTCTATATCTTTTTCACAAATAATTATATTCTTTACTTAATAAATTAATAACCTAAAACACTGAGTGACTGGAAGCAATTTAAAAGATGTTTGGAATTTAATAAATCATCATAATTAGTAAAGAAAAAATGAAAGCAAATTTTATAGAAATTCATTATTCATAGAAGTTTTTAAAAATCAGAATATGATATTGTACTATAAGCGTCTGCGAGTGTTCTTAGCTAGGTTTTGTGTCGAGGTACCCCCGATAAATATCGATAATCGAAAAAATCGGGTAATAGAAGGAGTGGTCCGATTTTAATCAAATTTGATACACTCATAGACAAAGACATAAGAAACGATATTCAGAAGTTTGAAGGTTGCAGTTCTTACAATAGTGCAGAAAATCGATATATATATATATATATATATATATATATATATATATATATATATATATATATATATCCCCTAAATACGAATTTGAACGAGATACTAGATTAGCAACTAGATCCCACCCTTTTACAGTGAAACCTATAAAATGCAACCGTAACTTCTACACCAACAGTTTCTTTCCTTGCACTTCCCGACTGTGGAATTCCCTTCCACACGATTGCTTCCCCGACTGCTACAATCTCCAGGAGTTTAAATGTAAGGTCAATAGACATCTCCTAACACACTAACCTGCTCCTATTCTATCAAACACTCTTCCCATCTGCCCAACCCTCATGTCACCTTCCTCCTGATATTCCCTATGTCTAACTACTCCTTCTCTTTACCTTCCCCTATGTAGCCCCATGCGCAATAGTGGCAGTGTACTGCCTTGCTTGGGGTCAGATGATTAATATATATATATATATATATATATATATATATATATATATATATATAAGGCAAGATGTTTGTGTGTGTGCCTGTTTATCTGCCTGTATGTCTGTATTTTGTTCAGCCCTTTTATTTTAGTTTTTGCTTCAGGTTTGGCTCTAAGTAGGTATAATTGTAGTTTTTAGTCTCAGCCATGATACCATTACTCAGAGGACTTATTTAGCCTTCAAAATTCAGTTTACAACGAAAAAAACTTATTTGATATCGATACCAGGAAATCAAAATTTGACTTACATCCATTCATTTTTCTTTCAGTCAACGGTTTCGCTTTAACTGGAAACAACTATTGCTTTTTAGTCTTTCGTGCCAACGTGTAAAGAGTCTGAGCTCCAGAACCATGAATTAGTTTTAAAGCTTTCATTACGCCCTAGCAACGCCGGGCTATACTGCTAGTCATTTATAAATTTAATTAAAAGTTTATCTAAATCAAAAATGGCGTAGTTTTAATGCATTTTTGATTTTACTATTCGGGGCAGATTTTCGGAAAAATGGTCTCGTAAATAAAAAAAAAAAATTATATGATTTACATTCCTCAAGTAGTCCTGCATTTAACTAAAAAAAAAAAAAAAAAAAAAAAAAAAAGTAAGAAAAGAAGAAAAAATGAGATTTATAATGAATTTTTAGAAGTTTAATTAATTGCCGGGGTGAGAGGCAACAGATGTAAAAAAATATATTTTTACCAAGTTTTTCCAAAAATAATAATTGCATAAATAACTTCATTCATTGGTGAATAAGTCCTGAAAGTTTCATTAAAATTAGACAGTTGATTTTTTCAAGAATTTCTAAATTAATGTCTTTCAACACAAAAAAAAAAAAAAAAAGAGAGAGAGAGAAAAATAAAAAAAAATAAAAGAAAACGACTTGCATAATATTACGTTTTCCATAGTAGTAATCTTACATAAACATGGGGTGAATCGCTGACAAAAAAAAAAAAAAAATTAACAGAAATTTCGAACGTGTTAGAAAAGATTAAATTTATTTAAAAATAATAAAAACAAAATTTAATCTTTCCTCTTAATAATAACATAAATATTTTGATGATAATGATTTGTTTTTATTAAGTTTGAGTCTTTTTAACATCATGCAATGCCGTTTTTTGTGTGAATCAGTAGAGTTACTTGAATTAAAATTCACCCTCATTCTTATAAAATTAGAAAAAATCTATGTTAAAAATTATTGGTTGTGTGTCCGTCGAGCACTTTTTACGTGTGACTTCGTTTGCACGTTGGCTTTGTGGAAGCATGTGTCTCCGTTGTGCGTCAACGACTTGTGCTATGTACACACACACACACACACACACACACACACACACACACACACACACACACACACACATATATATATATATATATCAGCTGAGTTTAAAATAGAAAATAAGAATAATATGTTCCCTTCCCACTCAGTCTGGACAACTCATACTTTGAACTGAGCAATAATATTATATTCGAAATAAAAATGAAAAAAGAAAAAGAAACAAAACAAAAAACCTAATTTAAAGATTTTATTGCGCTTTCTCGGAATTATTCGGTAATAAAAAACAATTTTAAAGTCTATTTTTTTTCTAAGTTTTTAGAAACATTTTAAGCTGATTGTAATAAATTATTTACACGTGCACACGGCATACAGACAATTTCAATGAAATTGAAATTAGCATCAGTGTGGAGAGGGTTAATTTCACTTTCTATCTTGCAACAAATCCAGGGTAACAGGAAAAGTCTATTTGCCGAAATGTGCGGCCTTTTGAAGTTAATGACTCCTTTGTCATTTAAACTGCGTAAATTTTCTAATAAATCCAGTATTTTATATATACAGACAATTTTAATTTGAAATTGGATCATCATGCCGTCAGTTAAGCGATCGGTACCGAACAGGTTGTAATTAATTAATAATTTACAAATACTATTTAAGTTTCGTTGAGTTTTTTATATTCAGTCAGTCGGTTAAGTGTCATACGTGATACACGCTTGGGTGATCATGATCGAGAACCTTATACTAACAGACCAGACAAAAGGAAGGAGAGACAGTGTGTAACATACTGGACTGGCCTGTGTGGGTGAGTGGCAGAACGAGGGTTGCTCGGTGTAACGGATATCATGGATCGGGCAAGTGTGCAATGATGAGGTTGGAAACGAAAAGGAAATTAATATTGAGCATCAGGAAGAGACAACTAAAGTTCCTGGGACATGCAATGAGGAAGGAGGGCTTGGAGAACCTGATACTAACAGGCCAGATAGAGGGGAAAAGAGAAAGAGAAAAGCAACCGATAACATATTTGAAGGGCCTGAGCAGGTGGGTGACGGAACGGTGTTGCGTGTTACAGGAAAAATCGTGCTAGGAGCCACCAGGTATAAGGAAACGCGGAAGGCCATGATCGCCTACGTCCTGAAAGGGCAAGGCACATAGAAGAAGAGATGAATTAGCCTAACTTTTGTTATAAAAATGCTGTTATGTGCTAGGCCCGTGCTTCCCAACGTGGGGCCACGCCTTTTTATGCAGGGTGCAATTTTCACAAAGTTATTAATAGTGAATTTTTTCTAGTGAGTCTATGTGAGTATGAGTGTGTGTGCCAATTAATACATACGGCCACTTCATGTTGAAACACCATTTCCTGTACGATTTCCGAAGTTAAGCAACTCCACCCACGTCTTTTGAACAGGTGAAGAGGCTCATCCCTTGTTCCCTGTTTAGGATGTGGTTTCCGGCTTTCTCTTTTCCAATCTTTTTACTCTTAAATAGCCCCTGCGCATCAGTGGCGTTACCGCCTTGCTTGGGGAGATATGATTAAAAAAAAAAATATATATATATATATTCTAAAGA
>JBBBDQ010002165.1:422500-447500 GCA_037127315.1 Ascarosepion bandense | reverse complement strand
GTTAGATATGACAGACAATGAATATCTATTATGTTTAATCATGAGCCGTTCCAAACATTATATTTTAGTTTTAATTTCAGGTGAAAATAAAGACAAAAATTGTCCAAAATTTAGATACTTTTCATCACGCTGGTCCCAAGCTTTCGGCTAAAATGAGCCATCTTCAGAGTGGTTGTATGGACATTGACATAAAGATATTCACCGTCAGAGATGATATTCTCTTGTTGACAAAACATTGCTTTGCGACGATAACGGTCACCGAATAGCAGATGCAGGTCGGGAATTGGTAATGGTGTTCTATGATATCATATCACTGAAAGACCGAAATGTTAACAACGATACTACATGCCTAAATGCAATGTAATGTGTTGTGACTAGTTTGAAATGTGATTTTATTGAGTGTGGGTTGCTTTGATTCAGTTTATATAGCCTCCAATATCTGAAGGTTCTTTTTTGTGTGTATGTGTGAGTATTATTGTGTTATCTAATAAAATCTGTCTAATATTAGACATACCTTTGGATGTACAAAATTTATTTACAAATGTTCCCGTCTATGAAAAGATTGACACCATTATTGTCTGTCATATTTAACAGTATATTTCGATAATTATCTGCTGCCTCAATACATTATATATATATATATATATATATATATATATATATATATATATATATATATATATATTAGTCATCCACATACAAGCCTGTTTTGCTGTATCACAGCTCATCCACTTGCTTCTGGCCGGTATCGAAACTCGAACGATTTGGTGTCAGTTGGAGTAGCTACCCATCTAAGCCATAGGCGCATGGAATCAGTGAAGGGAAATTTTAACGTGTTGTATATAAGCAGATTCCGTCATTACTATCATCAAATGAAATTGAGCAATATTATATAAAGTATCAACTCTGCCCTATCATCGCAAAAACCAAATCTTATAACGTTAAAGGAAATAGATGTATTTATGTTTTTTGGAATGACTAGTTTTCTTTAAACAAGAACCTTAAATTACTAAAGACAAGAAGTGAATTGATGATTACATGCCAACAAAAAAATAAATATCTGCCCCAAAATATTAACCCGGATTGACATAGATTTTTTATACAGACTTTTTTTTTACAATTATTGTTATTAATAATTTTTCTTCTAAATTAAAAGCAAGTAACTCCTCATGAATCATATGCATAAACCGTATGCCCTATGTCTTAGAAATATTCTCCCTGTTAATTTAAATTTTGAGTTTTTACTTTTTAATTTCAAGTTTTAGATTTAAATTAAATTAAATTACATTAAATTAAATTAAATTATGAAATTAAGAGAAACAGTCTAGTATTATAATATATAACTAACCTAACATCGCAAGAACCAGAAATTCAAATCCCGGACGGTCAGTTCATAATATGCACCTGATGATTGCATTGCGCATGACACTCTGAGTAGTGCTATTGGCATAAGATAATACGTATATTTATTAATAGTTTAAACAAGTTGTGTTAAACGATAGAGACAACATAGTCTTATATATTTTCTTTTGACTTTTTTCATATTTTCTGATTAGACTTTTTATTTCCGGATTATATTTGTATAAAAATTGTCCAAAAGTTGTCCTAGTACTTACGAACGTCATCGTTCATCATCAGGGACAATATTACAGTTTAAAAATTCAAGCATCTACGTAAGCACATATCTTCACATGTGTATGTTACTTACATTATTACCGCTTTTGAATTTAAAAATGACAATGGCTGTTTCATTGAAATTTTTGAAAATTGTAGATGACAGGAAAACAAGAAACAGGAAGACATTTCCACGGGTAAGAAATGCGAATTCTTAGAATTATCTCTCACTCTCAGTAAACCTTGTTATCTTAGTAACATTGTTACCTTGCTTGGGGCGAAACGGTTAGAAAAAATGTACTGTAGTAAATCAAATAAAAGGGACTTGTGTAACAGTGGGTGTTACTAAAGAACTGAAAACCTAAATAAGTGATTTTTTGTTTGTAATGTCTATTGAGTTATCTTTTTGCCAGTGCAAGAGAGATAAAATCAAATGGTTCTAAGATGTTTAAAAAAATGAAAAGTGAAAACATCTTCTCTTCTTTTATATGGCATGTCCTTTCAGGACGTAGACGATCATGGCTTTCCACATCTCCCCGTCCCTGGGAACTCTTAGCACGCAACCCTCGTTCCATCATCCACCTGATCAGGTCCTTCAAATATATTATCCGCTGCTTTCTCCGGTCTCTTTTTCCCTCTATTTGGCCTGTTAGTAACAGGTTCTCCAATCCTTCCTCCCTCATTGCATGTCCCAGAAGCTTTCGTTGTCTCTTCTTGATACTCAGTATTAGTTTTCTTTTCGTCTGCATCCTTTCCAACACCACGTCATTACTCACATGCTCGGTCCATGATATCCGCAGCATCCTTCTGCAGAACCACATTTCGGTTACTTCAATTCTTTCGTTCATCTTTGAGGAGATTGTCCAGCATTTACTGTCAAATAGGAGGCCGTGACTCTTTGTTTCCAACGAAATATTCCCGTTTCTGAATACTCTACTTAGCTTATGAAAGTGCCCCTATGTCTTCAGTACTTAATGATGTAAAATTATAACAGGCGCTTATTATATTACTCTCCGTCCCCCTCCAACTAGGTATATAAGAATCCAACGATAAAAACCTTATCTGTCTGAAGAAGTCGTTTGAAAAGAGACGAAACGTGTTATGGGAGAATTATTATTCTCATTTTATCATTGAATTACACGATATTACGGGAAGGAAGTATCAGTCTAAAATTAGGTTTAAAGCACCAAATTCTAGATGTAGGATTGTCCCACATAACAATAGTTTAGAAGATTTCTTTAGGAATTTGGTAACATAGTAAATGCGAGTTCAATCCCTGGGCTGGGTAATGCTGACAAAGTCTGGAGAAAAAAGAGAGAGCAATACATAAGCAGTAATGAATAAGAACAAAACTAGGTATCACTAGACGTGAGTAGAAAAACGAGTCCTGGGTATGACGATAAACTACAACCGGCAGCAAGGCGGGAGGTTTCAAAATTCGTGGAACCACCTCTTAATTGCTGTTCTTCCCAGGCCCAATCTGACCCTGGAGTGGTAGCACCTGCTAGAGTTCCAGCTATGGGCAAATAGTTACCCTACCAAAT
Source organism: Ascarosepion bandense (assembly GCA_037127315.1). NCBI lineage: Eukaryota > Metazoa > Mollusca > Cephalopoda > Sepiida > Sepiidae > Ascarosepion > Ascarosepion bandense. The sequence continues at coordinate 444,342 of JBBBDQ010002165.1, read as the reverse complement.
TACTATGAAAACATGAAAATTACTATCAAAACACTATGAAAGTCTAAAAATAGATTTCCATAGTAAAAAATTACCAGAAATTCATTTTTGTGAAAGAAATTACAAATGCTCCCAAGAAAATTAAATTTGGGCATTAAATGACTCATAAGGCGTTGATATGCCGCTAAACAAACAAACAAACAAACAAACAAACAAACAAACAAAGCGAATAAAATCTATCAACATTGTTTAAATAAAGCATTCAGTTAGAAATTCCCTGAAGGTTATCTGGATTGACAAATCACTGAGGAAGAGCATAATGGCCGAAACGTTTTGATAATAACAACAAAGATGAGGACAATAATTGGAACGTACATACAATTGGCCTGATTTATATGTCGTGTCTTTTATCATAAGGTATATGAAGGTCATATTCAAAGAATTTCTTAGAAACTGTTCAAGACGAATAGAATGGAAAGACTTTAAAGTCAGTTCTATGTCTAAATAAAACTTGCCAAAACTTATTCAAAATGATTTATAAATTTTCGCACGAATATAATTTTCGACATAAAGTTAATTCGTGGTCAATTCTTGTAAAAGAAAATCTCTTCGATAGCTGTAAAAGTTTGGGCCAGGGTTTGTGGCTGGTGATGTTCAGTCTGTCGGAAGCGGACGAAAAGTATTGGCCTGCGGTGTAGAGCGCAGTATGAGATCGTTAACTTCTGCTTGGCATATACATTCCACATAAAAGCCAGCAAGGAGCGGTCTTTTCATCAGGGATTTTATCCTGATACACCGCGGTCGTGTGTTGCCAATTTAATCGGGACTCTTGTTCATTGTACCACCAGGGACGGGGAAGGCTGGAATAGTCACCTCGAACGCACTTCTTACCCAACTCTCTACTTAATCAGTAACCAGTCTCTTTCTTCAGCCTTGGTTCTAACTATTCGTCCCCAACGCGGATTCAGTTGATGTCCTGTAACGTTAAGGTAATGTTTCAGGTGTATGCTTACTTGCATCTTAATTTCGTCATTACGGCCAGCCAGCCTCTGATCCTACACCCATTGTCTCATTTCAGGCTTTGTAAGTCGAGTTGATGTCACCTGCAAATGAGAGCACCTCATCGCTCAACAATGGAGTGTCACGAAGCCGCGAACGCGGGGTGTAGAGGTGGAGGCCAAATTCATCAATATTTACCACTTTTATGAAAGACTTACCTTCCTCGTCTTGTAATCCGGAGAAAGCTATCGCCGCAACCATCGCTTCGGAAAAGTTCTTAGCCCGACCCTGTCGCTAGGAAAACCAGCAGGTGTGGGTGGGCTGGTCCTTACCTGTTTAAAAGAGATAATTGTATTTCAAAAGCCGGTTTGGGACGCATAGTCATTCATTTGAACAGACATATAACTGAATCGCTATCTTTGACCGGTCACAGTTAGATGCACGAATTTCATATTCACATAACTTCGTCTTTCGTATCATTTTTCTTCTTTCTTTCTCTCTTAGTTATAACTTTTAAATAGCTTCTCTCTTTCTGTTTTCCTGTCTTTCTTAGTTATTACCCATAAAGTTTCTTTCTTTCTTTCTTTCTTACCTTTAAATAGCTTCTTTCATTCTTCCTTTTGTTCTTTCTTTCTTAGTTATAACTCTTAAAAAACTTCCTTTCTTTCTTTTAAAAGTTAGATAAGATCTTGTTTGTTTTCTTTCTTTCTTTCTTTCTTTCTTTCTTTCTTTCTTTCTTTCTTTCTTGTTACCTTTTAATAGCTTCCATTCTTTCTTAGTTATAACACTTAAAAAACTTCCTTTTTTTGTTTTGAAAGTTAGATGAGTATGATTCAGTTTGTTTTTCTTGTTTCTTTCTTTCTTTCTTTTGAAAGTCATAAAACTTATTAGTGTTTTTGTTTTACCTGTTTTTATTTTTTCACTTTCTTTCTTTCTTTCTTTCTTTCTTTCTTTTGAAAATCATAAAATTTATTAGCGTTTTTGTTTTACCTGTTTTTATTTTATCACTTTCTTTCTTTCTTTCTTTCTATTAAAAGTTTTAAAATTTATTAGCGTTTTTTGCCTGTTTTTGTTTTTTAACTTTTTCTTTCTTTCTTTCTTTCTTTCTTTCTTTCTATTGAATGTCGTAAAACTTATTAGCGTTTTTATTTTACCTGTTTTTATTTGTTCACTTTCTTTCTTTCTTTCTTTCTTTCTTTCTTTCTTTCTTTGAAAGTCATAAAACTTATCATCATGTACGGGTTACCTGTTTTATCTTTCGCTTTTTTAACTTATTTTCCTTCTACTCTAAATCTGTTTCTTTCTCTTCCTCTTCTTCTTTCTCCCTCATGATTTTCTATAGTTTTCTCCTTCTTTCTTTTATCATTCCGTTCTCTCAATCTCTCAAATGACAAATACGTGTGAAGGGTACAGATAATAATGTCGATATCATACCTACTACCAGAGATAAAAGCGACCGCCACTCCATTGTACTGAGATAAACACATTTCCTTAACAGCCTTCGTTTGCAATGGAAATGCTTCCTTAATATATTCGGAGAGAGAGAGAGAGAGAGAGAGAGAGAGAGAGAGAGAGAGAGAGAGAGAGAGAGAGAGCATACCCTCACACACTCACTAATTACGTGATCAGATTAACATAACAATCAGCATTGTTCACTTTTTGTTGTATTTAAATCTTTTCTTATTTCGTCCGAATCAGTGGTCAAGAGGAAGACATTCAACAGGTTTAACCTTGTACAACTCAAATGAGAAACTTGCCGAATAACCGAGAAAAAAACTGATCAAAAGCACTTTCGTTTTGTTTATTAGTTTATTAATGAAATGATGAAGTAGTGTGATGGTTGACGATTTCAATTGTCGTTTGATACCGTTTAGGAAGGATTGAAGCAATCTCTTTTACATCATCATCTATCTTGAGGTGAAACCTTCAGTTCAGAGCTGCATGTGAAGAGTCGCATTGGTCGGAAAAAGGCTTACAGAAAATTAGCCGCTTTTGATAAGAAAATAAAAAAAAATATAATGTGTATATAAAGTGGGTGATCAATTCTATATTACAATCAATATGTCAACTGATCCTTCACTTTGTGGTTACGTAGTTTGTATACATTTATATTCCAGAGAATGTAAATAAATAAAAAAGACAAGCCTACAATACATTATAATATGTATATAAAGTCAGGGATCAATTCTATTTTATAATCAGTTTACATACTGATCCCTCACTTTGTGATTACTGTAATTTCTATACATTTATATTCCAGAGAATCTCTATATATTAATACGTTAGTACGTATCGTTTTTGCCAAGAAGTATAATTTATGCATTTTCCATTTTTACTTACCTCCGTTTGTATAGATTTTGCGGTATTCTAGTACGGCTAGGAAATTAAAGCTACATTGCCTAAACTTTATTACATAATTGTTATGGAAAATCATCTGTCATCTTCAGTTACTTGCATACGTTTTTGAAGCCAGTGACACCAAATTAAGTAAAAGCAACTCTCATGCCTCAGTCCCTAAATAGTTTTGCCCATTGTAATTTTTCGTTATGAGCTGAACCTGAAAAAAATTCACGGTTCATGCAATATTATTGTCATGATTTCTAATAAAATTCAATGGATGTTGATTAAGTAAATAATATTGTTTAGTTTGCACTAATTATTATAATTAGAAGAAGAAAAGAAGGAAAAGTAGAAGGAGATTGAGAAAAAGAAAGAGGACAAAAAGAGAAGAAAAAGAAGGAGAAGAAGAGGAAGGAGAAGAAGACAAAGAAGGTGGAGAGGGCGAAGAAGAAGAAAAAGAAGAAGAAGAAGAAGAAGAAGAAGAAGAAGGCAGTGGAGATAAAGGAAAAGACGAAGGCTGAGGAGGAGGAGAAGAAAAAGAAGACAAAAAAGAAGGAAGAGGAGAAGACGACGACGAAGAAAAAGAAGAAGAAGGCGGCAGTGGAGATAAAGGAGAAAACGAAGGAGGAGGAGGAGGAGGAGGAGGAAGATGATGAAGAAGAAGAAGGCAGGGGAGATAACGGAGAAGACAAAAAAGAAGACAAAAATAGAAGGAAGAGGAGACGACGACGACGACGACGACGACGAAGAAGAAGAAGAAGAAGAAGAAGAAGAAGAAGAAGAAGAAGAAGAAGAATGCACATCATATAAAATATATGGACTAAAAAATTTTATAAAATTAGAAAATATATGGATCTGCTAATAGAATTTGCATAAATATTACATTTAAACGCAACCAGAATTCAAATAAAAATGATAGAAGTACTAAGAGTGATGAAAAATTATTGATACACATTCACAACTAAACAATATTATTTACTTAATCAACATCCATTGAATTTATCTGAAATCATTACATGATCCGGGATTTTTATTTACGTGTTCAACTAGTGTAAATATATCTGAAAGTCATACCTACAGAAAATTATAACGTGTATATAAAGTGTGGAATCAATTCTATTTTACACTTAATATAAAAACTGATCTCTCAATTTATGGCTATGGTAGTTTTTATACATTTATATTCCAGTGAATGTGAATAAACCTTAAAGACATGCCTACAAGAAGTTGTAATGTGTATATAAAGTGGGAGATCAATTCCAAATTACGATCAATATATAAACACATTGTGGCTACGTTACTTTCTGCATATTTATACGAGGGTGCCCGTGCTGTCAAAAATGACTGCAAAATATTTATATCAATAAATCTTCTAAAATAACGGTAACATATATATTGATGTACGTACTACTAAGTATCTTATATTAAGATATAAGAAAAAACAAAACAAAATAATTCAAACCCATGAGCGTGACAGGAGAAAAATATATATACACACACGCAACGGTCTTTATAATATAGACGATACGGAACTTTCATAACTAGTAGTAAAGTTTAACAACTGGTAGAAAAGTGAACTGAGTTGATGCTGCCTCGCTAATATCTCTCTAATGAACTGACCCAACACTGCCTGGCTTTTGACTCTCTAATGAACTGTGCCGACGCTTCCTCGCTATTGACTCTCTAATGAACTGATCCGACGTTGCCCCTCTATTGTCTTTTTTAATGAACTGAGCCGACACTGCCTCGATGTTGACTCTCTAATGAACTGAGCTGACGCTACCTCGCTATTGTCTCTCTAATGGACTGAGCCAACGTTGCGCCTCTATTGTCTGTGTAATGAACTGATTCGACGCTGCCTCGCTATGGTCTCTCTAATGAACTGTGTCGTTGTTGCCCCTCTATTGTCTCTTTAAAGAACTGAGCCAATACTGCTTCGCTGTTGTCTCTATAATGATCTGAGACGACGCTGCCTCGCTATTGTCTCTCTAATGAACTGATCCGACGTCGCCCCTCTCTTGTCTCTCTAATGAACTGAGTTGACGCTACCCCGCTATTACCACTAATGAACTGATCCGACGTTGCCCCTCTATTGTTTCTTTAATGAACTGAGCCGACACTGCTTTGCTCTTGTCTCTCTAATGAACTGAGTCGATGTTGCTTCGCTATTGTCTCTCTAATGAACTGAGCCGACGTTGTCCTTCTATTGTCTCTTAGATGAACTGAGCTGACACTGCCTCGTTATTGTCTCTCTAATGAACTGTGCCTAAGCTGCCTCGATTTTGCTCAACGACAAGGAAAGCGGCATTGTAAAAAAATCTAAAAGACAAGCTTGCTAGGCTAATCAGTATTTTATTGATTGATTCGTTTTTTACGGCTTATCAAACCCTTGCAGGTTATTTGAAGCGTTAAAGCAATGATTAGCGAGAACGACAGTGAAATATTCATTGAATAGTGTCATGTATTGTAAAAAGGAATTTTTCAGAAGGGAAGAATCGCTGAATTTATTTTAATGAATATAAAATATTGATTACTTAAATTATTTCCATGCAGAATATTGTCCTCATCTTTGTTATTGTCGTCACAAACTGCGGTCTTCCCCAGGCGGATGTCCGACTTAGGGATTGAACTCAGATGCTACCAAATTAAATGTTCTTGGCATGACGATTACATCTGACAGCAAGTCCTCTGATCCGGAGATAGGGGTTTGTGAGGAGCATGAAACCATCTCTTAATTGCTGTTGTTCCCAGGCGCACCTTAAGCCGGGGTGGTAGCACCTGTTAGGGTCCCAGTTAGGGGCAAATAGCGAACCCTCAGGCAAAAGAATATTGCTTCCACATATAATCCGGTGTCACTACCATGTGCTCCGTGATAAAACTAGAAAAAAGAATTAGCAATGTTATAGGTCTTGATCTGACAGCTCGGCTTCTGTCAATTTCCCACGGCTGTAAGTTTGCCTCCCCGTGTCTTTTCTATAAATATTTTCATGGTAATTTTTCTGATAAGCTCTTTGGTATGGTATCTAAACTTTTAAAATTTAAGCGCAGTACTAGACTGGCGTCGAGATCTCCATCAATTTACAGTTAAGCTGATTAGATGTAACCGTAAGTTCTATGATAACAGTTTCTTTTATCACATTTCTCCAGTGTGGAACTCCTTTCCGGCTTTCATGGTAATTGTTCAGATGACCTCTTCCCTATGGTACCTAGACATTTTAATTTAAGCGCAGTACAAGACTGGCGTCAAGGTCTCATCATTTTACAGTTAAGCTGGCTAGATGTTCTATGCTAACAGAATTTCTCTCGCGCATCTCACTTGTGGTACTCCCTTTCGACTCCATGCTTTCCAGCCAACTTTAATCTGCAAAACTTTAAATGCAATATCAATAGCTATTTACTATCCTCCTGAGTACTCTTTCTTCTTCACGCTTATTATTAATGTTCCTGTTCCTAATGCTTCCACACCCAGTAACCCCTTGATTCTTAGTGGCTTTAATCTCTTGCATGGGGCGAAACCGATAAAAAAAATAAGCAAATATAAAAATACATTAGAATTACCAACAATGCATTGAATAGTTTCTGGTGCCCTCATACAACCAACAGGTTGTATTTTGTGTCGGCCAGGATGAGTTACTTCATCTTTATGCGCCGTGTCCCTTCAGGGCGTGGACGAACACAGCTTTCCACAACTTCCACCCTTTGTAGCTTTAATAAACTTTTTCTTGTTATTTCATCTAAATCCTATTTCCTCGTGCATTTACTCAATCTCATTAAGTATGTTATACATCGTTGTCTGTTGCTTCCGTTGTCTTCTATCTGTCCAATGAATATAGCTCTCCACAACTTCCTGTCACTCGTAGCTATTAATAAACTTTGTCTTTCTGTTATTTCTTCTAAACCCTGTTCCGCCATCCAGCTCGTTGCTTTTCATTGTCCCTCTTATGCTCTGTTTGTCCCGAGAGTACGTCGTTTTCTACTACTTCCATTTCCCTCTACCTGCCCCATGAGTATGGCTCTCCACAGCTTCCTCTTGTGTTGCTTAATAAACTTTCTCTTCTGCTATTTCTACTAAGCCCCGTTCCGTCATCCATTTATTCAAGCTGTTTATTATGCGTTGCTTTCCTCTGTATCCGTTGCTCTCTAACCTTCACGTCCGTATCTGATTTTCCAAGCCTTCTTTTCTCATTATGTGCTCAAGAATCCTCAACAGTCTATTCCTGATGTTAGGTACTAGTTTCTTTTTTGTTTCTATTTTCTCCAAAACTTTGTCGTTATTCATATTTTTGGTCCACGGTATCCTCAGCATCCTTCTGTAGAACCACATTTCTGTTATATTTGTTTTTAATTTTTGTGGAGATCTTTCAGCGTTGACTGCTATAAAGGAGGACAGATATCACATCGCTGTTTCGTAGTCTGTTGCTTGTTTCTGTAAAGACTTTTCTGTTTCTCGGTACTCTGCTGAGCGTTTTGGAATCAGTCAGCTAAGTGCCATACGTGAAACACGCTTAAGCGATCATGTCTCTTTCGAGACATGACTGACTGGGCAGAAGATTATCCCGCAGTAGGTTGCCATTGCTTTCTGCGGTAGATTGGTTGCCAGCCAAGGCTGTAGAACTCAATTTGTCCTGCTATTTAACCCATAACTGGAGGGAAGAGACGGATTAATACCTTTCCCAAGGGTATTTGTTCGGAAGTGAATGCAATGAATTCAACTGGAATTCGAACTCGGTTCCCCAATTTCTTATTCCGTGCCGATATCCACTGCACCACAACGCACATAATACTTACTGGAAATGCTAGAAGAAAATAAAGTGGCCGAGCACTTGTGGAAAACCATCCTCCTGCAGATGACTTTTTACGAGTCGTCTCTCTTCAGGACATGGCGATTATGGATCTCCACAACTTTCTATTCTTCATAACATTTCTCTGTTGCACATTATCTTCTTATACGTGTACCTGTCTTGACTCTTGAGAACATGAGTATTCACGGATCTCCACGACTTCTAATTCTTCGTAACTCTTCTTCATTGCTCATATTATTTATTCTTTCACGTGTCCTGTCTCTTCAGGACATGGCGATTATGGATCTCCACAACTTTCTATTCTTCGTAACTTTTCTCTGTTGCTCATTATCTTCTTATTCGTGTACCTTCCTTGACTCTTGAGGAATTGAGTATTCATGGATCTCCACGATTTCTCATTCTTCGTAACTCTTCTTCATTGTTCATATTATTTATTCTTTCACGTTTCCTGTCTTTTCAGGACATGGCGATTATGGATCTCCACAACTTTCTATTCTTCGTAGCTCTTCTCTGTTGCTCACTTTATCTTCTTATTTTTGTATCTGTCTTGTCTCTTCAGAATGTGGCCGGTCATAGCTCTTCACAACTTCTTATCAATGATCAATGTCTGTCTCCTTTTTATCCTTCCCAGTCCATATTCTGTAATCCTCTAGCTTGTTATACAGGTTTTTACCAGTTACACACTTCTCATGCTTTCAATATAACCTGTGAGTGTCAAATTCTTCCACCCGTCTTTCCTCAATATGTAGCCCAGAAATTTTAACTATTTGTTACTTTAAGCATGTGTCCTTTTTTATTTTCACTTTCCTTCGCATCCAGCCACTTCCTCACAGACGGGATATGGTTTCCCTTTGTCTGATCTATAAATACTTTCATGGCTTCTGCTCCAACGAACTTAACTCACTGGTGCCTCTGCAACAAGTGTTTACTCGTGCAACCAGGCTGGAAATTGGGTCTCACCCATTCACAGCTCAACCAACTGCAGACGACAATTCTACTCCTTCAGCTTCTTTTCTCGCACTTCCCGACTATGGAACTCGCTTCCACATTCTTGCTTTCCTGACGGCTACAACCTCCAGGAATTTAAATGCAATGTCAATACTCATCTCTTAACCACTTGACTTTAGTTCTTTCTTCACCACCCTGTATAATTCTTTCCTTTCTCTCCACCTTTGCAACTGTCATCACACCTGTACTCCCATCCTTCTCTTGCTCTGTTCTAACTGGTTCGTCTTTCTCTTCACTCTCTTCTACTTAATCTTTTTTACTCTTATGTAGCCCCCCTGCGCATCAGTGGCGTTACCGCCTTGCTCGGGATGATACGATTAAAAAAAATACTAACCTCAGCAATCGTCACTTCTCAGTCGCTTTCAATCTCTTCGTCATCTGTGTAAACACCATCTAGCATCCACCAATATACATGGTATCCCTAAATTCGCAACACTCCACCCACGTCTATTGAAGAGGTTAAGAGGCTCATCCCTTGTTCCCTGTTTAGGATGTGGTTTCCCTTTCTCTTTTCCAATCTTCTCACTATTACGTAGCCCCCTGCACATCAGTGGCGTTACCGCCTTGCTCAGGGTGATAAGATTAATATATATATATATATATATATATATATAGTGTATCGAGACAGCAAATAATTTTCGAAAGATATACTCTTAAATATAAGAGACACTGAATGTCTATTATATTTAATAACGAGCCGTTCTAAACGTCGTATTTTGGCTTTAATTTAAGTTGAAAATAAAGACAAAAATTCACACCATCTAGCATCCACCAATATACATGGTATCCCCAAATTCGCAACACGCAGAAAATTACAGTAGCCACAAAATGAGGGATCAATATATAAACTGATTGTAAAATAGAACTGATCCTCGACTTTATATACACATTATAATTTCTTGTAGGTAATTTCTTTTAGATTTATTTACATTTTTTAAAATATAGATGGATACAAACTACCATAGCTACAAAGTGAGGGATCAGTTTATATAGTGATTGTAAAGTAGAATTGATCCTTGCATTTAACATCTCATTAATTATATTATATTATCTATTTTTAATTTATATATATACTAGCAATATAGCCCGGCATTGCTCGGGTGTAATGAAAGCTTTAAAACAAGTCTATAATCCTGGAGCTCAGACTCTTTGGACGTTGGCACGAAAGAATAAAAAGCAAGAGTTGTTTCCAGTTAAACCGAAACCGTAGACTGAAAGAATGGATGTAAGTCAAATTTTCATTTCCTAGTATCGATATCAAATAAGTGTTTTTCGTCGTAAACTGAATTTTGAAGGCTCAATAAGTCCTCTGAGTAAATGGTGTCATGGCTGAGACTAAGAACTACAATTATATCTAATTAGAGCCAAACCCGAAGCAAAAACTAAAATAAAAGGGCTGAAAAAAATACAGACATACAGGCAGATAAACAGACACACACACAAACATCTTGCCTTATATATATATATATATATATATATATATATATATATATATATATATATATTATCGGTTTTCTGCACTATTATAAGAACTGCAACCTTGAAACTTCTGAATATCGTTTCTTATGTCTTTGTCTATGAGTGTATCAAATTTGATTAAAATCGGACCACTCCTTCTATCATCCGATTTTTTCGATTATCAATTTTCGATCATTCTCGGGGTTACCTCGACACAAAACCTAGCTAAGAACAGTCGCAGACGCTAATGGTACAACTGTATAAATTTTCAAGAAAATCGATTCAGCCGTTTCGGAGTCTATAGGTAACGGACACACACACACAGACAAAGTTTAATTTATAAATAAGTTTACATTATATATATATATATATATATATATATATATATATATATATATATATATATATTACCTCCTCGGATTAAACATATTGTTTCCGAAAGAAGAAAGAACCTACTTAATTTTTATGGGGTATACTAAAGGAGAAGGTGTACTCAATGAAAATCTCAGATACAACTCAGTTGATTAAACGTAATAGGAGGGAATGTGCTAAAATTTACGACAATGTAGAGTTATTCTATCGAGTTCACCTGAATTTTGTAAAGCTCATTAACCTTTACATCACAAATCATGGAATTCATATTGAAGATGCTATTTGTTGAGATTCCAGTTCAATAAAATGTCCTTGAAAATTTAATTTCTTGAAAATATGCATTTTTTAACAAAAGTGTCCAGACTTTAGCGACACATCCTGTAAAGGATAAGACCTCCACTCGCAGGCTAATTTCTGTTTAAACTCTTCACATTGTTTGGTGTGTTGTTCTCATTTTTACTGCCACAATTACATGGTCTTTAAGGATTGCCTTACAACAGAAAAACCGTGAACACCAGAGAGTATTTGATACTCACTGGTTTTGTTTACTCTTGCAAAACTCTTGTTAATTCTGCCAATAACAGCTTTTTTGCTTGTCATTAACCTAGCTCGAATATTCATGAGTCTATCACGCCAACCATCTCGGTTCTGCATCAGGGCAGGAAGGTCATTAGGATGGCATTCAGTGCCATAACATAGCTGGTCAATGTAGGTGGTTGCTGGGCGATCAGCTCGTCTTGTTCCCCGACTAGGTGTCCGGTTCAGTAGATCACTCGCGTGTTCTTAGTCTGCTCGTCAGAAATGTCCTGCAAAAGTCATTGGGATGGCATTCAGTGCCATAACATAGCTGGTCAATGTAGGTGGTTGCTGAACGATCAGCCCGTCTTGTTCCACGACTAGGTGTTCGGTTCAGTAGATCACTCACAGAAGTGTCCCGCAAAGCGCATTTTGAGTTCGTTTAAGACTAGAAATATCAAGGATACATCTAAAGAACCCATTAGTTGGATTTCGTTTCCTGGAGATCTTAAGTACAGCTCTCAGCATCCAATTGTAGGTTCTATCAATTGGCATTATACCATAAAACCGCTTCCACAATGGCTCGAAAGAACATAAACAGTATCTTGAGATTATCTGGTGGTTAAGATTTTCAGATTACATTTATTTTATTCACGACAGCCCAGGCTTTAGTTATGCGAATTTTCACATCCTTTTCAGTAGAATGTATTTTGCTGCCGAGGTATGTAAAAGATTTGATTGGTCTATTATTTTAAATCAAGTTCCAAAGTAGTAAAGCCACAAAAGACACTGAGTGTAGAAGAATTAGAAAATATAAATACTACTAAGAAGCGAGTACAAGAGAAGTGTAATCATGAAGACAATAGATTGCGATTGACATTGCATTAACATCTTTTCAAATTAAAGTTAGCTAGAAAGCATGGAGCCGGAAGGGAGTTCCACAAGCGAGAAGTGCAAGAAAAGAAACTGTCAGTATAAAACTTACAGCTACATCTAACCAACTTAATTGTATACCTCATTGTTCAGTATTGCGTATATATTCATAAAGTGTTAGTCGCATAGCGAATACCTCATCCGAACAGTTATCTTGAAAGCATTTATACAAAAAGCACAGAAAACCAACGGTAGTAGAGAAATGGTTAAAGCCGAGATACCAGGTTTGGACCAATAATATTGTTGATTCTACTTTGCATTTTTTAAGGATATCTAGATATATAGCGGGAACACCTGACCATATGTGACAGCAATATTCCAAGCATAGACGAATGGTAGACTTATAGTATTGATTTACCTGAGACATTTTAAATCGAGCGTTGCTGGTTCAACTCTATGAATTTAGTTTTAAACGCATTGACACTGGCAGCATCTAACCTATTATAATAAAGATCACTGTATAACTCGTTTACAAATGAAATACACACACACACACACACACACACACACACACATATATATATATATTAATCATATCACCCCAAGCAAGGCGGTAATGCCACTGAAGCGCAGGGGGCTACGTAAGAATGAAAAGATTGGAAAAGAGAATGCCGGGAACCACATCCTAAACAGGGAACAAGGGATGAGCCTCTACACCTGTTCAATAGACGTGGGTGGTTATATATATATATATATATGGGTTATGTCCTGAAAGCTGTCACAATGCGTTGAATGAAATAAAGGAAGGTAAGGAAGTGTTTGTATTACCTATTACAGTAATATTTCGAGATTAAAATCTCATCTTCGGAATGGCAGAGAAGCTTTTGACTGTCTGAACTTCGTCGCGGTCCCTCTATGAATGGTTGGCGAGAGTTGTCCACTGCTGCTGTACGTGTACATGTGTGTGTGTGCGTGTGTGTGCGCGCGCGTGTGTGTGCGTGTGTATGTGCGTTTATTCTAGCTGCTGTATGTGTGTGTGTGTGTACGTGTGTGTGTGTGTGTGTGTATGTGTGTGTATTCTAGTTGGGGGCTTTCTGGTCTGATGATATCAGTCCGCTTGTATGTGTGGTTTATCTTAATGTGATCTGGAAGTTCACATGACTCTTTGACCGTATCGGTTTCATTACTGATGTTTTATCGATCTGATTTATCAGGTGGTGTTTGCTTGTTGTGACCGCGTCATGTGTGTGTGTGACTATGTGCGCGTGGTATTGTAATTAAATTTACCTTGTTTTTTATGTGTGTGTGTGTGTGTGTGTGCTTTCCGGTGTGTGGTTTGTTATAAGCGCCTCCGCTTCTCAGCCGGGAGGGAGAAATGTGTATGCGTGGTTATTGTTACTATATTGCCCGTGTGTATGAGCTTTATTATTGTGGTGAGTGTGTGTCATGTGCGTGTTAGCGTTGTCTATTCTGTTATGTAATCTAGGTTTAGTTCTTGCCGACTATTGATTTGCGGGTGCAATTTAGCTATTATTAGGGACTCTTTTATGCGCAGGTTACCTAAGTTGCGCTCCCTAGCCTCGATGTTGACGGTTATGTTCTTGTTAGTATTTTTGCATTTTTTAAAATGTTTTTGGAAATTATATATATATATATATATATATATATATATATATATATATATATATATATACCTTCTGTTACGCTCAAGGAGAGAAAGGCAATAGCGAAGCAGAATCGGATCAAGTCATTCTCTTTACTACCAGTTATTATTAAACTTTATAACCAATTATGAACGTTCTTGCCGCGTGATAGATAGATAGATAGATAGATAGATAGATAGATAGATAGATAGATATAAAGATACAGGCTGAGATAGATAGATAGATAGATAGATAGATAGATAGATAGATAGATAGATATGAACAGGCTGAGATAGACAGAAATGAAAATATATTGAAGCAACAGATAAACAGAAAGAGAGGTGATCAAAGACTATGATAAATAAATCTGAATAGCTAATAATCCTCCTTAATTTTTAGCTGTTATTTTTTAACGACAGGGATTGCACTCATTTCCTATAGTAATTAAAGAACTTTGGTTTTTGAGCTACTCACTTACCTACTATGTTCATCGTCAATGAAAGTGTAATTCTAGTAAGGAAACATTTTGTGAAGCTAGGTGGCAACTTGCCAGAGAGGGCAGAACACTTACTTTTTACCTGCTCTTAAATCTATTGCTGCTACTGATGTTATGCTTGACTGCCTTCACCGCCGTTTTTCTTTTAGCTGAAAAAGAAAAAAAAACTTTTACTGAACAATAGCAAGTGGATTAAACCATAGTTCTTGAAATGAGGAATATTGTAATTGTAAGTTCAATCCCCGGACATCTCAGTCTCTTCGTATCTATCTATCTATCTATCTATCTATCTATCTATCTATCTATCTATCTATCTATCTATCTATCTGTCTGTTTCTATCTATCTATCTATCTATCTATCTATCTATCTATCTATCTATCTATCATCTATCTATCTCAGTCTGTTTCTATCTATCTATCTATCTATCTATCTATCTATCTCATCTATCTATCTATCTATCTCAATCTATTTCTATCTATCTATCTATCTATCTATCTATCTATCTATCTATCTATCTGTCTGTTTCTATCTATCTATCTATCTATCTATCTATCTATCTATCTATCTATCTATCTATCTATCTATCTATCTCAGTCTATTTCTATCTATCTATCTATCTATCTATCTATCTATCTGTTAAATTTTCCAAGCCCCCTTTCCTCACTATGTGCCTTAGAAATTCTAATTGGCCTCTTTCTTTAGAAAGTTTTAATCAATATCTTTAATATCGTTAATCAATAAAAATCGGGTGATAAATTACATATTGTTCTTCATTGTACCATATTCCTTCAGAATATGGGTGATCATGCCTCTCCCCAACTTTCAGTCTTGTATAACCCTTTGTACCTGGAATTACAGAGCTAGCAAAAACTGATATCAGAGCAAGATATTCCTAGTCATGTACAGCAGAACGAGAACAATTTACCTCGGAGAAGGGAAAAGCTGGAGGGTACAATATTCGGAACGTATTCTGATGATAACAACAAAGATGCGAATGTTCATAGTGTAAATAATAACTCCGTTAGACTCCCACGTAAATACTTTCTTGAACACTACAGTGTTGACCCATTCAAGACAAATCTATATCTATCCTATTCCCTTTCTATCACTGTCTCTTTTTTTTATATCACACATTTAATTCACCATTACCATTTGAGCTGTTTTTCTCTACTTTGTGTGCCTCTCAAGCCTTACATTAGGAGAAATCTAATATTCTAAAAAATACTAGTTACTTTCTTCAGACTATTGTTTTCATCTTTACTATCATAATCACATTTCGGTCATTGTATGCCTTCCTCAGGATATGTCTATATTTCTGAGATGACGTATTTTAACTACTTACATTGTTTGTACAGTTGTCTTTGTCTTTACTGTCGTATTCACGACGTTTCAGTCGTTTTACGTTTTGGCCTTCTTCAGGTGATATACGTTTGAATTTCGAACCGAACCCTTTATTCCGTCCACCGGAGTAGACAGAAAAAAAAAAATACTTTTCATTATTTCAACTTTTGTCGTTTTTCCAGTCTAAGCAGGTTAAATCCTGTATTGCTTTCGAACAAAAATAAGAACAAGAAGGAGAAGAGGAGGATCAAGAGGAAGAATAAGAAAAGAAGGAGGAGGGGAAAGAAGAAGTAAAAGTAGTGAAAGAGGAGGAGGAGGAAGAAGAAGAAGATGAAGAGGCGGATGGGAAAGAAGATGAGAAGAAGAAGGGGAAGAAAAATTAAAAGAAGTATAGAAGAAGAAGAAGAAGAAGATGAAGAAGAAGAAGAAGAAAAAGAAGCGGAGAAAGATGGGAAAGGAAAAAAGGTGGAGGGGAAGTAGAGAAGAAGACGAGCAGGAGAGGAGAAAGAAGACGAGGAGGAGCGTAAAGAAGAAGAAGGGGAGGATGGAAAAAGAAGGAGAGGAGGGGAAGAAGAAGGAGAATGGGAGAATGGGGAAGAAAACGGCAAGAAGAAATAAGTGAAGAAGAAGAAGAAGAAGAAGAAGAAATATCTTTGATTTATATGGATTTTATTTATTCACGAATAAGTAGCTGAAGGTATTTGCATTTATAATGATCTGAGGATGATGCAAATAAACACTGAAATATGAAACAAACAAACCAGTATTTTAATGTGTTTAATAAACGCAGAAAATCTACAGAGTTGCTGTCAAAATAGTTGCGTTCAACTTCTCTAACGGATCATAAGATACTTTTGACCATTTCCAAAAAGATTTGGATTGGTTGGAGACTTTAGTCTGTGGTTCCAATCAGTGTTTAACACTGTAGAATACTTCAAGCGAATTCTTCCTCCCTTAAAATTCCATAGACTTGAAAGACACAGGCTTTTCTTTCGCCAAACAATACCCGCACTTTCAGCAAGAGTAATTCAACCAAATTTTAAGGCTGGCTTTTCTTTTACATCGTCATGCAGTCGCAAAGATTAAAGTTTTCGTTGAATTTATCTCTTCTTTTCACGATAAAAGCTGGGGCAGAAAATGCTCATTAAGCTTTTAAGAAGCGGAACAAATCATTGTCACAGGACGATTGATCTTAAAATGACTTTGTTTCAGAGATAAGCCTCAGTCTCGTACATGACGATTTTCTATTGTTGTCAGCTTTCAATGTGATCATTGTAATATTTTTTTAATAAATAAAAGCATACAGGCGCTCAAATATTTCGCCCTATGTGCAAAGATATTGGAGCGGCCGAAACAAAAGGTTATTTTCTGCTGGTGCCTAATAAGAGCAGAAATAGACGACCACTTTACGTGGTTTACAAAATCGCGTTAAATGTGAAATAGTTGTCTTTGAAAAGACCATTAAAATCACAACTGCTTCTCTTCAGTAATTACCATTTCAATATCTGTTTTTACAAGGGAGTGCTGGGAAAATTATCTTATTTAGATTCTGGTAAGTGGGTCGAGCTTCCTATATATATATATATATATATAGGTATAATCACTTCCTATATATATAGGTATCGCCACTCATTCGCTGAAAAAAAAAAGCAAACAGCATAGCATGGTGTTAAAAGGGTCCAAACTTAATAAAAACAAAATTTTATCGTCAAAAAGTTTCTGTTGTTATTAAAAGAAAAGATGAATTTTTTTTTTCATAATTTAAAAAAAAAAATTTCTGATCCTTTCTAACACGCTCGAAATGTTGGGTTAAAAATCTTTTTTTTTTGTCAGCTATTGACCCGATGTTTAAAAGACTTTGCTACTATGAAAAACGTAATACTATGCAACTGAATTTTTGGCGTTGAAAGACATTTATTTAGAAATTCTTGCAAAAATCAATTTTGATTTTAATGAACCTTTCAGGATTTATTCACAAATGAATGAATTTGTTTATGCAATTATTAGTTTTAGAAAATCTTGGTAAAAATATTTGTTTTACATTTGTTAACCGCCCACGCCAATAAAATTTCTGGAAATTTAATCATCATTTATCTATCACACCCAGATAGTGCATAGGGCAGCTTTCTCACGGTGCAGGTTTGTTAGCCCTGCACCCAACTCCCAAAACTAGAGGACGGGTGGACCATTCTTGGTCCTGACGTTTACAGCACCTGGTATTTCCACATGGTCACCCATTTAAGATACTGACCAGGCTCGATGTTGCTTAACTTCGGTGATCGGACGGGAACCGGTGTATTCAACACGTAGACGGAAATTTGATACCGATCCCAAATTTTAATTTTTACTAGGTAAATGCAGAACTCCCTGTGAAAAGTAAATCACTTTTTTTTTTTCAAAAAGTACCACTTTTTTTAGTGGTACTTTTTAGAGAGAGAGAGAGAGAGAGAGAGAGAGAGAGAGAGAGAGAGAGAGGACACTGCATACGAAGATTACGTCTACGTACTAGATTGACCTAGAGAGAGAGAGAGAGAGAGAGAGAGAGAGAGACACTGCATACGAAGATTACGTCTACGTACTAGATTGACCTACAGGTTATATTTGTCTAAACCACATACCTACCTCGTATTGATATATATCCTTTTCCGAGACATATCAAACACTTTCATCCATAACTGTATGATCCTAATAGGCATTTATTGGTATGGTTACACTTGGGCATAATTTCTGTTCTTTCATTTAGTAATTCATTATTTGTCTGGGAACAACATAATACCCAATTTTTCCTTCTGGCATAATCTTCATATTTTACCACCGTCGTATGGTTTGGCTGGTGTTACTGTGTTTCAAGTTATATCGGGGTCTTTTCCATACTTCCATTTTAATATCCACACGTGGCTAGCCAATTTTGTACAGTCTTTGAGGTTTTCCAGTTTAAATGGACTTATGGTTATTCCACCTGACTTTAAAACTGTCTTTGGCAGATCCTAAATATGTTTTGATTTAACCATTTAAGTCATGTACTTTTGCTTTGTAAATGATCCCTTTTGTATTACAAAGTCCATTAAGTGGGCATTTATTTTCGTCCGTACAGTTACATTCCTTGTTAATGATGTTGTTTTGAACGTTTTTATTTATGTTTATTTTTATGTAATTTTCGAAATTACTAGTACAGCTAAAACTCAGTTTGAATTCCTAGTGAAAATTTTGTTTAATTCTGTGCTTTTTATAAAATGTTTATCGATTAGTCTAAAAATATTTATTCTATTTTGGTTTTTAATTCTAAGTTAAACGGTAGGTTGAACCAGATAATGTTTCGATTTCTGTTATCGTTTTTTATTTGTCTGTTTGGTTGGGGTTTGTATTCGAAAATATTCTTATGGCCAGACTTTTTTAAGGCATCTTCATAATCTTTTTTCTTTTCATCAAATATTGATTTGTTTAACGAAATTTTGGATAGCCTGTTTTCTATTCCTGTACGGTGTTCTTGATTATGCCTGTTGGATGGTTAGATCTCGTGTTTACGTACTTTAAAGTTGCGTTTGCTGTCATATATGGAGAGACACTGCCAGTTTGTAAATTAAATTCTACATCTAAATATTGGACTACCTTCTTATTTGTTTCAACTACTACTTCAAAATCTACATCTTCAAAGAGTTTGTAAAACATTTTCTTTATTCTATCATTCTCCCTTTTGTTGTCCGGTGCTATCATTAATCCGTCATCTCTGTATAATCCGTGGTTGTCTATGTTGATTATTTCGTTGATTTTACTTAGGATGTGTATTCCGATCAATTCTGAAATTTCAGCTCCGTCAAATCAGACTTGTGATTTGATTATTTGATTTTTTAATCCATGTTTCACCGTTGAGTAGTTCTCTCTATGTAGTGCGATCAACAACTACATTTAAACATAAAAATCAAAGAGCTAATATGGCGTAGGAGGAGAATATCCTACCGTATAGAAGGAAAGACAGGTTTAGCAGAAAAAATAACTACACGGATATTAACAGCAAAGTAATAGTGTCGAACTGCAACAAAAATCCGCTCGGCAAATCTATCACTGACAGAACCCAGCCAAGGAAGGCGCAGGTACATGGGACATCTTTGTACTGTAGCTGGCTTAATTTTATTGAATTCCAATACTTTATTCCTAATCACCGATTGGATAAAATCCAATGGATAGGCATTATTACAGAGTGGTAGTAATAAACCTGATTTCGTCATCCAACTTAGTTTTAGAACAGATCTTCAAGGCCCTATTAATTAAATTTACGTTTTTGGAGACAAAAGGAATCCCACCTGGTATATAAACCAATAAATCTGGGTTTTCTGTATATTAAAGTAAGAAAATCAGAGAAAGATATTGATATATCCCGAAAAGGAAACAATATAAAAAATCAGTTGAAGAATGGAAGTCCACACCAGGAATACAATATACCATATTTATTGTACTAAGGTACAATTAACAAGAATGCACATATAGGCAAGCCACGGGTTGGAGCGGAATCGACTATTGAATAGTGAATGCCTTCACCTAAGACTTTCCCCCTCTTCGTACCGCTCGTTACCGTCTTTTATAAAGTAGAGCATTCTATTCTCGGGGATGGCAGGATGTTCCACTATAACAGATATGCTCATCAAAACATCAAGAAATGGAAGGGAAGAATTAATCTCCTTTTCTTGTGTAAATTTTTACGCTGGATGCATATTATTAAGAGACAAAAGGAATTGGTTCGCTTCAATTTCATTGTTAAAAAGACAAAAGGTGTCATCTATATAACGGAGATAAACATCGGGTCTATTAAATTCAAATAATAAATTCTCCTCATTGAATCCAACAAAGATGTTTGCTAAAATGGGTCCTAAAGAAGAACCCATTAAAACACTTTCAATTTACTTATACAATGGCGTCGACGCCGTCGATACTAAATTCAACAGACATCATGGCACATTGCATCAGTTCGACAAATATCTTCTCAGGAATAACGGAAAGTGACAACTGACTACGATAAAAGACATCAGTACATATATCAACATTCTCAGTTAAAGGGACGCAGGTGAAAAGGCTAGAAATGTCATAAAAAACACATAAATTTGTCGGTTGACGGATAACGCTGTATAAAGCCAAAAAACTCAAACGAATCTTTAATACAGAATTTGTTATACCGTTCCAAAACAAGCTGTAATGTGATCGTAAGCCATTTAGCCACGCCATGTTGGGAAAACCCTATCATAGACAAAATAGGTTTGAATGAAACACCATCCTTATGTGTTTTGGACAAACCATAGAAACGAGGACGAATAGAACCTGTAGGTCTAATTTCTTTAGAAATCACAGTGGGTAAAACCCTACTTGTAACCCATTTAAGTAGGTGTTTTGGAATTTGGTTTCAATAGATATTGTAGGGTCATATTTGCCTATTGGGACTAACCGAACAAATTTGAAAGTATCTTCAAGGATAGTCATCATCTTGTTAACATAATATTGATAATCAAGATTGACGAGACCTGAGCCTTTATTCGGGTTTGTAATAACCAAAGACTTATTACTCCGAAGTGAATTAATAATTTTATATTTCACTCTGCTCCACTTTGACTCATGAAAGAAAACAGGAGTTCTTGCATAAGGATGTGCAATATCATTGAGTTTAGCCTTAAGGTCCCTGACTTTGCTAACTGAATCAGGTTGAAGTCTGGCCAACTGGGAAAACAGAACTTCAAACTCTGAATAAGTCTCCTCCCGTTTAATATGCGAGGTGGAGGACACACAAAAATCTAATCCATGCGAAAAAATAGATAACTTTGCAATGGGCAATTGAGATAAGGAGAAGATTCAGGACGTTTTGACCAACGCTAGGATCAGCGGAACAACCCAATTTCTTATAAACTGAATTCTGCACTTTATTACGATGTTTCGGCGAAGGTCGAGAACAATTGTGCTCATGAATCATTGTAGCATAACTGTCATGGCGGCATCAGCCACCAGACGGAATGAACTCTTGCAACCATCAC
>JBBBDQ010002165.1:352500-420000 GCA_037127315.1 Ascarosepion bandense | reverse complement strand
TGGTGACACAACAAGGTATTAGAGGTGATCAAGAAGTTAATAAGAACACAATGTGAGAGAGCAAACCAACAGCTTGTGGCAGCCAAGGAGACTAAGATCAGATTTCATAAGGAGGGTGAATGCCCTTCAAAGAAAAAACAAACAGCCCCGAATACGAAGTTGCTGAGCGGAGCCAGTGATTGGGAGGTTTCAGTAGACCTAATGACGTCTCTAAAATTTCCAATACACATCACACAGACAAACAAGCGCCCCGACATCGTATTGTGGTCAGACTAAAAAAAGACTGCATTCCTAATAAAGTTAACAGTCCCTTGGGAAGAGAACAGGGTAGAGGCGCACGAGCTAAACAAAAACCAATACGAGTCACTGCGTGCCGAATGTGTGGGCAATGGTTGGCGGTGTAACGTGATGCCTATTGAGGTTGCGTGTTGTGGGTTTCTGGGACATTCAGTTATTTCTTTCCTTTCTAAAATAGGCATCATTGGCCGTGGTTTAAAAAGCGCTTCGCACTGCATTCGAACAACGGTACAGAACGCGTCAAGTTGGATTTGGTCGAGATCAAAACAACAAGCTAAAAAAATTCGTGCAACATCACGATCTAATAAGCGCAAATGAGATATTTGTGTGGTCATCTATAACGTTTTTTTCCTTCTTCCTTCACGAGCGCGTTAATAACGGCAAACGCGTTAATAACGGCAAACGCGTTCAGGAAATTTCATTTCGGATAAAAACTGAAAAGATGAACAATCGTTTTATTTACTTCTTTATGAGAATATACAAGAGGATCAATTAACAAGTTTATCTTCATACCCTGCCTAGTGGCAAACGCTGCTGGTGGCGCCAGGGGTGGCAGTCCCGCCATAGCCACCGAAACCGTGACATCACTCCTGGTCGGCGGCTGATAAAGACAGGGTATCGCACGTGCTAACACACGTTGTATGTTACAAATTGTTATAAAACCCTTCAACTTGAAATATACCTCATCACTTGATAAGACACAAGATGTGTCGAAACAAAATAGCTACTTTTTTTAGTGAAATTATAACATATTCATGTTATGATTTCTGAATATATATATATATATATATATATATATATATATATATATATAACAACCTCAATAATATCTACATCGGCCACACCACAAATTTGCTCTCACGGCGTCTGACGTTGCACTTAAATAAAAATTCAAATATATTCCGTCATTTAGAACAACACGGTTATCAACGCACACTTCTGAGAAAAACGCTTGTTGATAACACGTACATACTCAAACAAGAAAATAATAAGCAGAAACTAAAAATCCTCGAAGCACTCTACATTAAACAATGTAAACCTGGTTTGAATACAATCAATTTCGATATTTCCAACAACGTACTCAAATGTCTGTAATCAGACCAGGGACCATAACACCACTATTTTGTCACTGTCTTCGGCCATCCGCCACGGTAGGGATGGACTTATATTTTCAATTCAATTATCTTTATTGTTAATAGCTTAAATGTTCTATGTTTACTGTGTGTTAATATTTACTCTTTGATAATGGCTTATGTGAGCCGAAAGCTTAGACTCGATAAAAAAATTCAACAAATACTGTGATTTTTTGTTGTCTTTCAACGACATCACCATCAAGTATATCAGACGGTATGAACGGATCCTACACAAAATTAATAGACAAAACTTGTCTATACTATTCAATGAAACCTGCATTAATGAAAAAATGCTGCCAAAATACACACACAATATATATATATATATATATATATATATATATATATATATATATATATATATGTCAGTTGCGTTTGGTCGGACATGTCGTCAGAATGAGTGACGATAGAATGCCTAAAATACTTTTGTACGGTCAGCTTCAACATGGTAAAAGGCGTGTTGGCCGCCTATTGTTGAGGTACAAGGATAAGCTTAAGTATAATCTAACAGCAACTAACATTCCACTGTCAACATTTGAACAAATTGCTTCTGACAGAAAACTATGGAGATTGACGTGTCACATTGCCTTACAAGTTTTTGAATCAGAAAAGAGTACAAGAGCTCAGAGGATCAAGAGAAAAGAGGAAAGAAGTAGCTGCCAGACCAGGTGGCATTTCGTTGAATACATTTTCGTGCACGGCTTGTAGTCACGCCTGCAAGTCACTGGTGGGGCTCAAGTCCCATGAAAGACATAAACACCGAAACTGGAATTAGTTTTTGAGACGCTCATACGTCGAAATCGACGGGAGAGTCCATCATATATATATATATATTCGAACCTGCGATCCCTATTTACATCGGGGAAGCTACCATTATACCATAGATACCATTGGGGTCGCAGGTTCGAATCCTGCCGAATGGCACACATTTTCGTAATAACAAATATATATATATATATATATATATATATATATATGTTATTACGAAAATATATATATATATATATATATATATATATATATATATATATATATATATAGGGTGAGTTAAAATTATGTTAACACTAGTATGAGAGGAATTATGTATTCAGAATGTACTGAACAGTCTCCATCTATTAACCAGCACCATTAATACACAAAAACCGGCGATTAACAGTACAATTGAGTGTCTTGACACATTTCACAGAGAATGTTTGAGATGTAACCTTTTATTCTGATCTTGAGTCCCTCGATGTCTTTAGCTTTCTTTTCCATAAACAGGACCATTTATCATGCCCCCCCCCCCCCCAAAAAAAAACCAGAAGTGACAGGGTGACTGATCAGGAGAGTGTAGTAGATATGCCAAAGGTCCGCCACGACCTAACGATTTAAGAAAGACAAGCGCTACCAGTACAGGCAAAATGAAACGGTGAACCCTAACCCTGCTCGTCTTTGTAGGGAAATGTTATCACTGTCAAACTAAGCATTTGCAATCACCGTTGGGGTTCTAAACAAATATGGGCCAATTACACCAAAAATTTATACCTGTAACAGAAAATTAAAAATGTTAACAGAATTTTGACCCGTCCTATATATATATATATATATATATATATATATATATATATATATATATATATATATATATATATATCCACAGACGGATCTGTTTCACAGCTCATCAGTACGGTTAGACAGCCGATTGCTTTTTACCCAGGATTGAAACCCGACCGAATTGGCGTCAGTCGGCGATTCTACCTCTGAGTTACGAACGCTCGGTAGAAAGAGGCAGACTTTTTAGCGTGTATATTATCATTATACACGCCCAATAGCTGAGAGCGTTCTTACTCATTGCTGAATGAACGATGCGTAGATACCAGAGTAGCTACTGTTTTTCAAAGTCTACCATTCCTCCAGAGTGCTCAATCAGGGTGTGAGAGCGCATTCGGGTTTCAATCCTGGGTTAAAAGCAATCGGAGTCTAACCGTACTGATGAGATGTGATCCAGCGAAACAGATCTGTCTGCGGATGACTATATATATATATATGTATACACTTGAGGAAAAGAACCATGGTGAAAAATAACAAACTATAAAACAAACAGATTTAATAATAGCACTTAAAAAAACCTGAGAGGAGCCATCAAAAAAGATCAAAACATCCACTTAAAAAAAAAAAAAAGAGAGAAAAACCATCTTTCTGGGTATTTTTTAAGCGAGATGATTAAAACTATTTCTTTTATAGTTTGTTATTTTTCACTATACGAGTTATTATGCTACCCAGGTTTCTACCATGAGTGGTGCCTTCAGGCACTTTTTAATAATTATTAAATATCGCCTGAAGACACAACTCATGGTAGAAATCTGGGTAGCGAAATAACTCGTTCAAAAATGGAAAATATTCAAAAGTTCTACAATATAATTGTATCGAACACTTTTTAATACAAATGTGTACTGGTATAACTCTATTATGACCAAAAACTATAATTATCTCTGCACTGCCATCGAGAAATACAGGAGTAAGTGAAATGTCCTATTTTGCGCCAAACAACATCTAGGATTAATACGAATCTCAAGAAATTACAATTGTCTTGGGAGACCAAATGTCAAAAGAGGGATGATGAAACATTTGGCAAATTCGGACTAAGAACCCGTAATAAATCCGGATAAAAATGGGTTCATGGATGTACGCCGACTGGTCAAGTATTAAGCAACAATTGGTTTCACGAACAACCAATAAATATATGAAGATGGAGAAACCCAGGAATAGAAACGAACAAGCAAATTATTTGTAGAAATATTAATGAAAGATTCGGAAATGCAGTTTTACACTGCAAAACATATCTCAAGTGTCAAAAAGCCGAGCTTGAAAAGGACCTCCAATCCGTAGTGGACTGGGGTAAGAGATGGCTCGTAAATTTTAATGCTTCCAAAACGAAGCTGCTATCAGTTAACCATCAGAGATAATCGCCCCCACCTCCCATTAGCATGGAACAAGCTTGCCTCCCAGAGAGTAAAACACTACGCCTCCTTGGCCTCACACTCTTAGCGGACCTCAAATGGAATGACTATATCGAATCGATTGCTAAATCCGCTGCTATGAAAGTCGGTTCTCTGCGCAGGGCCCGGAAGTTTTTCCCGTCTGAATCTATCCTGCACATATATAAATCTACCATCCGCCCGTGTATTGAATACTGCTGCCACATCTGGTCGGGTGCCCCTGCTATTCTCCTCGAGATTCTTGACAAAATACAACGGAGAATGTGATCGATACCGACTTGGCAGACTGGCTGCAGCCACTCTCTCACCAGCGTGACGTGGTTTCCCTGTGCCTCTTCTATAAATACTTTCACGGCTTCTGCTCCGATGCACTTAGATCACTGGTGGACCCTAGGTACGAATTTGCACGAGATAATAGATTAGCAACTACGTCCCACCCTTTTACAATGAGACCGATAAAATGTAACCCCAATTTCTACTCCAACAGCTTCTTTTCTCGCACTTCCCGCCTGTGGAATTCCCTTCCATATGCTTGCTTCCCCGACAGCTACAATCTCCAGGGGTTTAAATATAAGGTCAATAGACACCTCCTAACACACTAACTACCAATCAATTCTCTCAAACACTCTTCCCATCTACCCAACCCTCATCCTCGGTATCCTTACCCGTCTATCACCCTCCTTCTGAAATTTCGTATATCTAACCACTCTTTCTCATTACTTTCCCCTATGTAACCCCCTGCGCAACGGTGGCAGTGGAATGCTTTGCTTGGTGGTGAAATGATTAAAATAAAAATCAAATGTTTTGATTTGTTAAAGATAACGGTTAAAGTAGGTGTTATTTTTTGAACCTTTACACCCTTGGAAATGCTTTTAGATTTATTCTTTTTATAGGTGATACTTTATCATTTTATAAGTTGTAACTTATAGCTTCTCCAGTTTCATATAAAGCTTGATACACTTTTACAGTGATAATACACTAACGTACACATGCCGTTAAAAATGGTGGCAGCTGTTAGAAAGTTTTACTAGTGAGATACCATAAAATACAGGTGCTGAAGTTAAGCACCATCGAAGCTGGTCAATACCTTGTTTGGTGATCCCTTAGATGGTGTAATAGATAACGGCTTTGAATTGTTAATCGGAGAGCCGTGTTCTATTTCTCGTTGAGTTCGTCCAATTCACTTGCGCACAACTAGCCTAGGAAAGGTAAGAATCGTTCTTCTTTATATGCCGTGTCCTTTCAGGACGTAAGCGATCATGGGCTTCCAGTTGCCCTTATCCCTTGTCGCTCTTAACACTTTTCCTCTTCGTATCTCCCCGATCCTCCATCCACTTGCTCAAGCCCATCAAGTATGTCTCTCGCTACTTGCACTGTCTTCTTTCCCTCTATCCGTCCTGTGAGTATTAAATTCTCTAAGTCTTCCTTTCTCATTACTGAAATGTTTTGTGATATTGCTGCACAATCTTCTCAAAGATGAAAAAAGACTCGAAGCAACAGAAAAGAGGTTCTACAGAAAGCTGCGAGGTTATGGTATAACTGGACAATTGTTTGACCTTATCTAGTCATTCATTTCAAATTGCATAATGAAGTTAGTATTGAACGGACATGCCTCCCAATACTATCATACGAAAGCGGGTGTCCCTCAAGGCTCTATTCTAGGTCCTATGCTTTTTCTTTGTCTACATTAATGATCACCCAGATGTAATAAGATCCCAAGTAGGCATATACGCTGACGACACTGCGGCTTATTCTCGCATCAATCAAAAATCTGCCGAGGCTGACAAAGCAAACTTTGCTGCTGAGCTTGAAAAATACCTCCAAACTGGGGTAAAAAATGGCTAGTGAATTTTAATGCTTCCAAAACGAAGCTGCTATCTATTAACCATTACAGACAATCGCTCCTACCCCTCATTAGCATGGATCAGGCTAGTCTCCCTGAAAGCAAAACACTGCGCCTCCTCGGCTTAACTCTGACAACAGACCTCAAATGGAATGAATATATAGAATCCATAGTTAAATCCGCTGCTAAGAAGGTCGGATCTCTGTGTAGGGCGAGGAGGTTTTTCCCGTCTGAAACCATCCTGTACATATATAAATCTATCATCTGCCCGTGCATTGATTATTGCTGCCGTACCAGGTCGGGTGCTTCTGCTATCCACCGAAGTGTCCCTGACAAAATCAATCGGATAATTTGTAATGTGATAGATCCCGACTTGGCAGCTCGGATACAGTCACTTTCTCACCGGAACAATGTGGCTTCCCTGTGTCTCTTCTACAAATACTTTCACGGTTTCTGCTCCGATGAACTTAGCTCACTGGTGCCCCTATAAATAAATTTACTCGAGCCACAAGATTAGCAATTAGGTCTCATCCTTTTACTGTGAAACCAATAAATTGTAAACGCAATTTCTACTCCATCAACTTCTTTTGTCGCACTTCCCGCATGTGGAATTATCTTCCATTTACTTGCTTTCCCAAGAGCTACAATCTCCAAGAATTTAAATGTAAAGTCAATAGTCATCTCCTATCTCACTAACCTGTATCCTTTCTCTCATGCTCCTTTCTCCGTCCACTCCACTCTCATCAGTATTCTCATCCTTCTCTTATCCACTTCCTGACAACCCCCCTATAAACTGTCACTCTTTTTCATAACTTTCCTCCTGTGTAACCCCCTTCAAAACAGTGGCAGTAAAATGCCTTGCTTGGGGTGATATGATTATAAAAATAATTTTATACTATTATAATGTGGTATAAAATGGGGGATCAATTCTACATTACAATCAATATATAAATTAAGAAAGGACATTCCATTAAAAAATGCCGGATTCGCAATTCCGGTTTACTGAACACGAATTTCTTACCCTGATCATGAGTCTTCAATTCTGTTAGCCTAAACGCCTCTAGTTAAATGTAACAAGTTTAATAAATGTTTTAACTACTGGGTGCATAGTAAAGAGAGCGGATAATTATCACTGTTTTACATTTCAGGATTAATTGACTTTGAGCTTGTGACTCGTCATTTAAAGGTTATTGGCAGACAACTTTATTTCTTTCTGCCCTTGCGAAACAGCTCATTGATTTTAAGCGTCAATTTGTCGTACTTTTCAAGGAACACCCTATCTATGGATTGAAGAAATGTGCCAAAATAATTCCTGAACATTTCAGCCACATCAGTCCTTACCCGTTTTCAATGCATGTTTAATGTATTTCTGAATATACCGCTTTTTACTCGTCACCCTGTAAAATCGATGGATTTGCTAATAGGTAATTTTATTAGGAAGGAAAAATAATGCCATGTAGCAATTTTCAATGAGCAAGGTTTCTTGCAAAAAGCAAATGAATACAGCTATGTTGTTAGTGAAAATTAAAACCAGATTAGGTCTAAGGATAGAGGCTGCATTTATGTAAAATGATTTGAAGAGTGACTGTTCAAGATAATAGTTATTTCGAGATTTGATAAGAAAGGCTGAATTACTTCAAAATTTCCACCGGAAATACAATAATATTTTAACTTATGAAGAAGATCAATACTCTAAACCCTGTCAAACGCTTTCGAGATGCGCAAAGCAACAGCCCTAGACTCTCCAGTTTAATATAAAGATTGATAGACTTTTACGGGGATGTGCGTTGTGGTGCAGTGGATATCGGTTCGGAATGAAAAATCGGGGAGCCGAGTTCGAATTCCAGTTAAATTACTTGCATTCACTTACGCGCAAATACCCTTGGGAAAGGTATTAATCCGTCTCTTATTTAAAAAACAGGACAGATTGGGTTCTATAGACTTGGTTGGCAACCAGTCTACCGCAGAAAGCAATGGCAACCTACTGCAGGATAATCTTCTGCCCAGTCAGTCATGCTTCTTTCTAGACAGGATCGCCCAAGCGTGTATTACGTATGGCACTTAACTGACTGACTGAATATAATAGTTGGAAACATGGTTAAGGTTTCTACTGGGCATAAAGTGGAGGATATGCTTTATATTGGTATGAAGTAATAAACTGATCACCCACTAATTACTACTTAATAATATAATTCATCTCTTTCCCCTCTAGCTATGAGTCAAATAACAGTACAGATTGGGTTCTATAGCCTTGGCTGGCAACCAGTCTAACGCAGAAAGCAATGGCAACCTACTGCGGGATAATCTTCTGCCCAGTCTGTCATGCTTCTTTCTAGACAGGATCGCCCAAGCGTGTATTACGTATGGCACTTAACTGACGACTGAATATAATAGTTGGAAACATGGTTAAGGTTTCTACTAGGAATAAAGTGGGGGATCTGTTTTATATTGTTATGAAGTAATAAACTGATCCCCCACTAATTACTACATAATAATATAATACACCTCTTTCCCCTCTAGCTATGAGTTAAATAACAGGACAGATTGGGTTCTATAGCCTTGGCTGGCAACCAGTCTAACGCAGAAAGAAATGGCAGCCTACTGCGGGATAATCTTCTGCCCAGTCAGTCATGTCTTTTTCGAGAGAGGATCGTCCAAGCATGTATCACGTATGGCACTTAACTGACTGACACTTGCCGTTAAAAATGGTGGTAGTTGTAAGAAAGTTTTAACAGTAAGATACCATAAAACAGATTGTCCCGTACTATCTCCGGAGGTAAGCACCGTCGAGGTTGATCAGTACCTTATTGGGTGACCGCTTAGATGGTATAATAGATACCGTCTTTGAATCGTTCCATTTTTCGTGAAGTTCGTCATATTCACTTACGCACAAATAGCCTAGGGAAAGGTAAGAATCTTCCTTTTTCTTTATGTGCCGTGTTCTTTCAGGACGTGGGCGATAATGAACTTCTACTTGCCCTGATCCTTTAACATTTTTCCTATTGGCTTCTCGACCAAACCCCACTCCACCAACCACTTGCCCCTCAAATATGTTTCACTACTTTGCACTGTCTTCTTTTCTTCTATACGTAAGCCCTCCTTTCTCATTACGTATCCCAAAAACTTCACTCTCTTCTTGATGTTGAGTATAAGTTTTCTTTTCGTTTTCATCCTCTACAAAACCTCATCGTTTCTCATATATTCGGTTCATGTTATCCTCAATATCCTTCTGTAGATAAAACTAAAACCATTATTATCTAAAAAACAAATTCTTATAATCTTACAAATTATTTTTTCTGACTTTCAATAACCTACAGTGAGTAGATAAGTCGTAGAAATGAATCAAGAAAGCAAACAATGAAGCAAAGATATTGAATTAATGTATTTAGGTTCAGAGCCACGTTCTGTCATCCATAGGGAGACGTGGAAAGTCATGATCGCCTACGTCCTGAATGGATAGGGCACATCGAAGAAGAATATAT
The DNA here is from genome assembly GCA_037127315.1 of Ascarosepion bandense. Taxonomy (NCBI): domain Eukaryota; kingdom Metazoa; phylum Mollusca; class Cephalopoda; order Sepiida; family Sepiidae; genus Ascarosepion; species Ascarosepion bandense. The sequence goes on along the minus strand of JBBBDQ010002165.1, from coordinate 410,267 downwards.
GCAAACGGTTTATAAGAAATTATAATGTTGATATAAAATGGGGGATCAATTATATATTATAATCAATATATAAACTGATCCCCCATTTCGTGGCCATCCTAGTTTCTATACATTTATAATCTAGATTTATAGTCTTGAGCTAGTGGATGACAGAACGTGGGTTGCGTGATGTAACAGGAGAAAACATATTAAGAGCCACCAGGAACAGGGAGACGTGGAAAGCCAAGATCGCCTACGTCCTGAAGGGATAGGGCACATACAAGAAGAACAACATGACATTTTACAATGAACATTTGTGTAAAAAAATTACAAATATACATATTTTTTATTAATAAAACCCTAGTGTGAGTTGTTCTTTTGGAAATAGTATTTTATATTTCTTTAAAACATGGGTCACTAGTAATCACTTCAAGAAATGTATCAGAACCTTTTCCAGTCAAAACTAATCTCCCCGCTACAACAGAAATGACTACTGCCTTCCTTCTACAAATACTTTCACGGCTTCTGCTCCAATAAACTTAGCTCACTGGTGCCCCTATATATAAATTTACTCGAGCCACAAAATTAGCAACTAGGTCCCATCTTTTTTTACTGTGAAACCAATAAGATGTAAAAGCAAATTCTACTCCAGCAGCTTCTTTTCTCGCACTTCCCGCCTGTGGAATTCCCTTCCATTTATTTGCTTTCCCGACAGCTACAGTCTCCAAGAATTTAAATGTAAAGTCAATAGTCATCCCCTATCTCACTAACTTGTATCCTCTCTCGCATGTTACTTTCTCTGTCCATCCTCTCTAATCAGTATTCTCATCCTTTTCACTTCAGGACGCCCCCTCATCCTTCTCTTATTCACTTCAGGACGCCCCCTCATCCTTCTCTTATTCACTTCAGGACGCCCCCTCATCCTTCTCTTATTCACTTCAGGACGCCCCCTCATCCTTCTCTTATTCACTTCAGGACGCCCCCTCATCCTTCTCTTATTCACTTCAGGACGCCCCCTCTTCCTTCTCTTATTCACTTCAGGACGCTCCCTCATCCTTCTCTTATTCACTTCAGGACGCCCCCTCATCCTTCTCTTATTCACTTCAGGACGCCCCCTCATCCTTCTCTTATTCACTTCAGAACACCCCCTCATCCTTCTCTTATTCACTTCAGGACACCCCCTATAACCTCTCACTCTTTCTCATAACTTTCCTGATATTTTTTTATGAATAACATCCTAGTGTGAGTTGTTCTTTTGAAAACACTATTTTATATTTCTTCAAAACATGGGCCACTAGTGATCTCTTCAAGGAATCTATCAGAATCTTTTCCAGTCAAAACTAATCTCTCTGCTGCAACAGAAATTACTAGTGTCTTCATTTGCTACATTCTTGAAATTTCCATATTCAGATATTTGTATTTTTGATAAATTTGATAAGTCTGAAGAAAAAAAAACTGAGATAATCGAATCAAGACTGTCCATGCAGCAGACGGGAAGCTATTAAAGAGTTGTTTCGGCAAGCCTGGGCAAACACAAACCACCGATCCCATAGTCTACCGAGCTGTTGTTGTCTTGACACTGCTGTACGCTTGTGAGACCTGGGTAATCTACTAAACAGACATTCAAAACAACTTGAATGATTCCAAGAAAGGAAACTTTGTCAAATCTTGAAGAACAAAGATGAAGAGTATAGAAACCATTATGACTCGCCAACAACGTTAACAGGCCGGTCACCTTACCCGAATGTAAGACATCGCCCTACCCAAACTAATACTGCGGAACACTTGGCAGGACAGGATCACAAACAATGAAGTCTTTCTCCACACAAAGATGAACAGTTTAGAAACCATTATAACTCTCCACTGACTTTGATGGGTCGGTCACCTTACCTGAATGACAGACATCAGCCTACCCAAAGCAATCCTGCGGAACACTTGGCAGGACCGAATCACAAACAACGATGTCCTTCTCCGCACAAAGATGAACAGTTTAGAAACCATTACGACTCTCCACCAAATTTGATGGATCAGTTACCTTACCCGAATATCAGACATCGTCCTACAGAAACTAATCCTGCGGAACTCTTGGCAGGACCGGATCAGAAACAATGAAGTTCTCTCCCTGCAAAAATGGAGAGCTTAGAAAAACATCATGACTCGGCACCGCATTTGATAGGCCGGTCACCTTGCTCGAACGACATCTGCCTACCCATACTTACCCTTTTTACTCATGGCAAGAGACCAAATTGAGCCCCACGTCTCAAATCAAGGATAAGCTCGAAAACACCTAGGTGAGGAGAGATATCGATCCAGTCAATTACGAGACAGAAAGTGAGAAGTGCAGCCCGTGAAAAAGAACAGCTTTTGAAAACATCAGAAGAGAAATAAAAGAGACGAAGAGATCCCAAAGAAAACTCAGAGTTTTCTTCTCTCTGAAGCCAACCATGCGTAGGCTGATGACGTCTATTCTGATCCAAAATAGAACTCATTTCTCATCGAAGGAAATGTTGATGAGCGCCCCAATATTTACCACAGCGGCGTCAACGACGACGACGACACATGAACTGATGTCAAAAAGAAAGCAGATTCTGTGTTTTTGTTCTTTAATCACTACGTCTGGGCAGTTAAATCTGATGGTTCCGTCTCTGTGTATTTTAAAATGGAATAAAATTGTAACAGGTCCTATGTACACTACCGGCCATAATTATTAGGCCACCACAGTTTTTTTTAAAGAAATTATGTATTTCATACTAGTTTTAGTATTTATTGCCAAATGAAAGTAGAATGGTTCTTTTGTCATTATTTTACAAAATTTTACAAGACAAAGAAGCAAATACAGACTCGTTCGAGTCACCCTTATTTTTCTTCATTCTTTCAGTGATGAAACTGCAATATAGGTAATTATTAAATATTTATAAATTCATTTGATGCACATGTTATTGTGCATTATTAACAAAAGAACCATTCTATTTTCATTTACAATTATTAACTTGGCAATAAATACTAACAATTGTATGAAATACATCATTTTTTAAAAACACTGGGGTGGCCTAATAATTATGGCTGGTAGCGTATGTGACCAGGTCTGAGTAATGTTTCTTGCAAACGAACATTGCCGCTTTTTCAGTGCAGATGACAGCCTTTACCTTTCATAGCGGGTTCTGTACACAGCAGATGCAAATACCGTGTAATTTGATACAAGATGGGCAAATGTTTCTGGATATTCATCAGAGAATTTGCCTTTCGGAGTCAACAAAGTTTTATTATTTCTATTATTAATAATAATAGTCGTATCAGTGTAACAGATGTCTGTCAACTTGTCAGGATCTTTATGAGTCTGTATGCACACCTTTGAGAGCAGGTGTGTCTACAAAGTATTTTTGTAATCTTAATCCGTTTAGCTCATATAACTGTTTATTTATTTCATATTTAATATGATTCTCACCAGAGAGGTGTTTAGTATCTATCTATCTATCTATCTATCTATCTATCTATCTATCTATCTATCTATCTATCTCAGTTTTTTCATATCTATCTATCTATCTATCTATCTATCTATCTATCTATCTATCTATCTATCTCAATTGTTTCATATCTATCTATCTATCTATCTATCTCAGTCTATTTTTATCACTCACCCTTTTTCTCACTCTTTATCTCTCTATCGTAATCTGTTCATATCTATCTATCTATCTATCTATCTATCTATCTATCTATCTATCTATCTATCTCAGTCTATTTTTATCTCTCACCCTTTTTCTCACTCTTTATCTATCTATCGCAATCTGTTCATATCTATATGCATCCCTATCTATCTATCTATCTATCTATCTATCTATCTATCTATCTATCTATCTATCTATCTATCTATCTCAGTCTATTTTTATCTCTCACCCTTTTTCTCACTCTTTATCTATCTATCGCAATCTGTTCATATCTATATGTATCCCTCTCCCTCTCTATTTATATACCAGAAGTCGACAACCTTTTGGAGGGTGAGGGTCAAAATGTTATGTAGAGTTATGGAGGACGGCCAAACAGCTATGTCTCCAGTGTCATGGAAGAGAACTATATTATTAAATATGTGTATAAGTTTTCTATGTGTTTGAAGAAAGTAAGGATTCAATATTATTTAATATCTGACATGAACTTTGTTAAAAAAATATTACATCTTAAGATTAAACGTTTCATAAATCAGTATTGAAAAAAAGTCCATTAAAATCGGTTGAAAACACTATTTTATATTTATTTAAAAGTGCCGGCTCACGAAAGCAATTTCACAGAAAAAGTGAAAGTAAGGCCGTACGCTAATTTTGGCGATTCCTACAAATAAAAAATAGAAGTAAAACACATTCTCCAGGTAAAAAGAAATAATTTTTTTAAAACTTAGAAGCAATGTGTTCAGACCATCAACTGTCACTTTGGTTTGGTTTACCTATATTTATATCGTGTGCAGAGTAAGGTAGCGGGCTGGACAAGATTCACTCGAGGGCTGAATGTGGCCCGAGGGCCGGGGGTTCCCGACCGCTGATATATACATATATATCTACAATCCCTTTCAAAAGTATTAGAACAGCAAGGCCAGTGCCTTTGTTTTTCACTGAAGACATTTGGGTTTAAGACCAAAAGATAAATATGAGGCAAGAGTTTAGAATTTCAGTTTTTATTTATGGTATTTATATTAAGATGGATTAAACAGGTTAGATAATACCTCTTTTTGTATCAGATCACCCCATTTTTAGGTGAGAAAATCTAAAGAATAGTCTTAAAAAACATTAAATATTTGGTTGTGTAATACTTTAATTTAATTTAATATTTGCTTACAATCACTGCATCAAGCCTGCAACCTGTTGACACGAAACTGTTGCATTCTTTAGTTTTGATGCTATTCAAGGCTTTTAACGCAACCTGTTTTAATTCATATTCCTTCTGGGCCTTCTTGCGTCAGTCTCCTCTTCAGAAGATGAAATGTCTGCTTTATTGCATTGAGGTCCGGTGATTGACTTGGCCAGTCTAAACCTGTCCACTTTTCCTATTTGATAAAATCTTTTGTTGTGTTGAGGGTATATTTTCGGTCATTGTCCTATTGGATGTAAAACTTCCTACCAATTAGTTTTGACGCATTTCTCTGTACGTTGGAAGAAAAAATGTTTCGGTAAACTTCTGAATTCATTTTGTTGCTACCATCGTGAGTTACATCATCAATAAATATGAATGAGCCTGTTCGAGAAGCAGACATACAAGCTCACTGACGCCACCATACTTCACAAATGAGCTTGTATGCTTTGAATCATGAACAGATCCTTTTTTTCTCCACATTTTGGTCTTTCTATCAGACTAGGAAACTTTTTTGGTCTTTCTCATCAGACTAGGAAACTTTTTTCTAGAAATGTTGTCGCCCATCTCTGTACTTTCTTGCAGATTCCAATTTTGTTTCCCGATTCTTACTACTGATGAATGGCTTGCAATATGGCCTCTTTATTTCTGCTGTTGAAGACAACTTTGAATGTTGGATTGTAAAGTCTTAACCTTTGAAATGTGGAGGTTGTTGGTGATGTCACCGGCTGTTGTTTTGAATTTTTTACTCGCAACTCTCACAATGTTTCTGTCATCAACTGCTGTTGTTTTCCTTGGCCAAATTGTTCTATGTCTGTTGCTCAGTACACCATTAGTTTATTTCTATTCCAACTTGTTGTGTTGACTATGCCTAATGTTTGTACAATATTTCTGATCTATTTTCCTTTTTTCTCAGCTTCAAAATGTCTTTCTTTTCTCCCATGGACAGCTTGATAGATTATACATTAAAAATGCAGGTTTTAGAGGTGAAGCTCAAGGCTAAAACCAAGAGTAGTCATTCAGAGATATTTAATGTTTAAATAATTAGTCTAAAAGGCAACACCTGGGCAACAAGAAACACCTGTCAGCCACGTGTTCCAATAGTTTTGCTTATTTGAAAATGGGAGTCTTCAAACAAAAGATGGTATAACGCGAATTGTTTAAACATTTAAAATAAAATGCCATGAAATAAACGCTGAAATTCTGAACTCTTGCCTCATGATCATTTTTTTCTCTTAAACCCAAATGTCTTTAGATACAACAAAAGCAAAAGGAATTACCCTTGCCGTCCCAAAAGTTTTCGAATGGACAAATATATATATATATATTAGTCATCCACATACCAGCCTGTTTCGTTGTATCACAGCTCATCAATGTGTCTAGACACAGCTACTTGCTTCTGACCGGGATCGGTTTGGTGCCAGTCGGACACGCTACCCCTGAGCTATAGGCGCATGGAATCAGAAAAAGGAAATTTTAACGTGTTGTCTATAAGCAGTGTATACACACGCTAGTCACCGAAAGAACTCATTTCATTTGAAGAGTAACGCATATATCGCCGAAGTGGTACTGTTCTTAAAATTTTCCTCTCTAGAGAGCTCAATTGTAACGAGAGCATATATTCAGTACAATACTCTGTTAATTTCTAACATAGACTTTTCATCGGACCAATATCCTCCGTGGAATTAACCTTACCAAATTTTCAAGAATACTAATTACTTATATATATATATATATAGGGTAGGTATGAATGGAATAAAATTCTGTATCCAAAGAAACACAATTCTTAAAAAAGTGCTCGATAAGTCGGACTCTCTACTCCCTAAGCCATCGGCGCATGGCATCCGAGACGTGAAATTTTAACGTCTTGTGTATAAGCAGTGTATACCGACGCCAGTCACCGAGAGAACTCTATTCAATTCTGAAGAGTCACGCATATAGCAGAAGTGGAAATTGTTTTTAAAATTTTCTTCTCCAGAGAGCTCAATTGTAATGAGAGCATAATATATTAGTCATCTACATACAAGCCCGTTTCGCTGTATCACAGCTCATCAGTGTGGCTAGACATATTATATATATATTATAACAGAAATATATTATAATATCACTACAAAAGTAGCTATTTTGTTTCGATACTACTTGTGTCTTATCAAGTGATGAAGTTTATTTCAAGTCGAAGAGTTTTAAAAGGTTAAAACCTGCCCAAACCCCTTAATCAGGGAGGCATTGTTGCATAGACATGTTAAAATGCGGTTTGGGTTGCTTGAAATAAACCTCATCACTTGATAAGACACAAATAGTGTCGAAATAAAATAGCTATTTATGTAGTGATATTATAACATATTTATCTTATAAATTCTATCTATCTATCTATCTATCTATCTATCTATGATTGTGTGTGTGTAAGGAGAGAGAGAGAGAGGGAGTGAGAGACAAATAGATATAAACCTGCGATAGGCAGAAAGAGAGAGAAAATGATAGAAAGAGTGAGGAATATGAATAGAATGAGATAGATAGATAGATAGATAGATAGATAGATAGATAGATAGATAGATAGATAGAATTTATAAGATAAATATGTTATAATATCACTACATAAATAGCTATTTTTGTTTGTTTGATATTAAACGCGTTTGGAACGCCACTTTTTTGAGAATTATATTAAATATGAAATATATAAACAGTTATATGAGCAAAACTAATTAAGATTGCAAAAGTACTTTTTTAGACGTACCTGTGCTTAGACGTGTGGACACAGATTCACAAAATTCTGAAAATTTGACAGACTTCTGTTACACTGATAGTACATCTATCTATCTATCTATCTATCTATCTATCTATCTATCTATCTATCTATTAGTCCTGAGTATGACGGTAAACTGCATCCGGCAGAGAGGTTGTGAGGTGCATGGAACCACCTCTTTATTGCTGTTGTTCCCAGGTCTACCCTGACTCGGAGTGGTAGCACCTGTTAGGATCCCAGCTATGGACAAATAGTTAACACCCCAAACTAGGGTTAAAACACTATGAAAATATAAAAATAAACTTTTATTAAAATATATATATAAAAATAGACTTTTATAGAAAATCATAAATTTTTTAAGGGAAAAACTTATTACGATAGCACATTTTTTTAAGGAAAAATTATTGCCATCATACATTTTCGAAGAAAAAGATTACTGTCAATACATTTTTGAATACGAAACTGGAAGATATCTTCAGTTTTCTAAAATAAAAAAAACACACATTTTTCATCAAAATCTGTCTAAATCAACTTTCTCACTATAACTGAACATTAAAATAATATCTTTAGATCCCACCTTTTTGGCATTAAATAATCCACAGATGTTGATATGTCGTTACACAAACCACAAAACCAAAATAAAAAATATCTATCTGTCTGTCCGTTTGTCTGACTGTCTGACTGTCTGTCTGTCTATCTATCTATCTATCTATCTATCTATCTGAGTCTGGGCTGACGCACTTTTAAACAGCTGAAGTGTCGGGTCCGTGTTCCGTGTCGGGTCCGTGTTCCGTGTCGGGTCCGTGTTCCATGTCCGGTCGTTCGTGTCGGGTCGGTCGTGTTCGTCGTTGCGTGTGTTCGGTAGGGGAAAGTTGATCGCCGGGTAAGCCTCCTACTGACAGAGACTGTCAGAGGCCTCAGAAAGGCATGATTCGCCGGTTCCCTCCACCTCTGCGTGGAGTGGAGGGAAGGAGGGGGGATTAGCAAGTACCGTACTCTGAAAGGAGTGAATTGCCAACCCCCTCGAACACTCGTAGAAGCCAGCCGATGGCGTCGAAAGTGCCTGGTTCTCTCCACCTAGGCGTGGAGTGGAGGGAACTTCAAGAAGGACGCGTCATATTATGACGAATTGAAGGGACGGTCAGTCAGTTTAGGTGCCATACGTGATACACGCTTGGGCGATCATGTCTCGAAAGAGACATGACTGACTGGGCAGAAGATTATCCCGCAGTAGGTTGCCATTGCTTTCTGCGGTAGACTGGTTGCCGACCAAGGCTATAGAACCCAATCTGTCCTATTATTTAACTCATAACTGGAAGGAATAAACGGATTAATACCTTTCCCAAGGGTATTTGCGCGCAAGTGAATACAATGGAAGGGACGGTACGCGCCGTATATTTTGGGAACGAAACTCCTCTCCGTTCCCGAAAGCCTGAAGGAGATATAGCCTCGGATCATCTCCCTGCTGACGAAGGATCCGAAAACCCACAAATTTATGGGAGTCAGCAGGGAGATGGTGGAGGAAGCCATTAAAGCTCTCCACATAAAAGCCAGAATGGTGGCACGCCGCAGCCACGCCATGTGGGATACCCTGCTTGGCACCGCGGAAGAGGCGAAGGAGCTTGCTGGGACTACTCTGGTGACGAAGGCGCTCCGAATGCAGACGGAATATATGGGCACCCGGAAGACTCGGATTACGCTACATGGAGTGCCCATGGACATCTCTACCCATCATATCGGAGCGTTCTTTGCCCAATATGGAAAAGTAGCGGAGGTGGCAGCCGTGATATCAAAAGCAGGATTTGTTACGGGAGACGTCACTCTGCAGGTGACGGTTTCACGAAAGGAGTTCAGTGAAATCCCAAACATCCTCACTTGCAGAGGGAGATCTATCTTCGTCGTAGTTGAGGGCAGGAGGTCCTTTTGCTGGGTCTGCGGATCCTCGGATCATGTTGCTAAATCATGCGCTACCAAAACCCCGACTCCAACGACCCAGCCATCACAGTTACCAACAGCAGAAAGGTGCCGAAGCAAAAAGAATCGTTGGAGCCCAAAGAGGGAGAATAGAAGACGGCGGAGAAGATGGGTTCCAAAACAAAAAGCCCGGCGCCTCAAGGAAAGTCGCCTTCACCACAGAGAAAATCACCGTTGCCGCAAAGAAAGTCACCTCCGCTGCCGCCTCCTAAACAGGATGTCGCACAGGGGAAACCAAATCAATCCCCAGTGAAGCAACAGCCAGCCCAGGAGGAGCAGCAGATGGAAGTGAAGATGCCAGCCCCCAGAGCGTCCTCTTTAAAGAGAGGAAGAGAAGAGGAAGAGGAGCAGGAGAACCTTAAGAAAAGGAAGAGCAGAAGCAAGGAGAAAGGAGTTACCAAGGCTTCCTCGCTACCAGTCTCTCCTGAGAGAGTGAAAGAATAATATGCTGCGAAGGCAAGGAACCTTCCATCTTCCTCTCAGAGACTCTCCCAGTCCCCGGTCTTCAAACTCACCCATCTGACCCCTGCTACACCAATGAAATCACCCGCCCCTACTTCCTCTTCCACCCCTACTCCTTCTTCCACTTCCACGCAAACCAAGAAAAAGAGACATCTTCCCCAGGGGAAGCTGTAATGAAAATTAATGAGGACATAGCAAAGGAGTGGTCCGCACAAAGGCGTTCCTTATTGAAGCCGTTATTAAAACTTTCTTCGGTAGACGGCAAGTCTACTAAAGATCCCACTAATTTCCCGAAGGTCCCCGGTGTGCTTACCCTGGTTCGGAACACTGGGGGTCCTTCGGGTAGGGGATCATATCGCTGCGACCAGTAAGCTGTATAAGATCATTGTTGTTTCGGAGTGGTACTCCGGAACACCAACAAATGGCAAAAAATTGTGCAGGGAGGTTCCCTGTTTTTCTCCATCCCTGCTTATATAGGGTCGTAAAACTAATGTACCCTACGGACGTCGGCGGTATTGTCCTTGACGAACGAATTACGTCCGATGTTGGCGCTGGGGCACTTGGACAATACGTCTGGGTCCCTGCCCCCAGAGATTTCTATCCCGTATGTGATTAGATTCTCTTTTTCTATCTTTTCAGCTATGGCTTGACGGATCGGGGTAAGGCAGCTCGCCTGCTTCGTGACCTCTTGTCATTTGGTGTGGATGTGGCCGCAATCCAAGAGACTCCCTTTGTTTGCGACGTCGATTCTTTGTGTGCTGTCTAACGACTTTGTCGTCTATTCAGCATATGGGAACCGGCAAGCCAAAGGTGTTTCTTTGCTGGTCAAGCGTACCCTGGACGCGAATGTGGACCTTGTTCGTGTCGGTGCCGAGGGTCTGTTGATCGTGGCCGATATTGCAGTGAAAATCAACTCGTTTCGTCTGATTGCGGTTTATGCGCCAAATGTTCGAGAGGAGCGTGTCTCGTTTTTTTGGCTGTTGGAGCCCTTCCTGGTTGATTCGTCACGACTAGTCCTAGTGGGGGACTGGAATGCCATCCTGGATCCCAAGTGAGATAGAGGGTGATGCGCTAGCGGGAGGAGCGGTGATCGTAGCCTGGTCGATCTGATTAACAAATTTGGTCTCGTTAATAGATACCGGGTCGATCATCCTGGTGGGAGAAAATGTGAACGTGGACTCGTAGTTAGCCGTCTACCCAGGTATCTAGTTACCTGAATAGAATGTTAGTGAAAGAAGCCGACATAGATTTCTTAGAATGTCCTACGTTCCACTGGTTAGGCTACACGGGCCACAAACTCGTTTGTGCCCGGGTATCGTTAGACTTTAGGCCTAAAATGGCTGGTTACTAGAAGTTCAATTAGTCCTTATTAGACAGGCAGGACTTTCGGCGCCAGCTAATTAACGTAGTGCAGCGGGCGTTAATCGGGGGAGTCATTGAGAATAAGTGGTGGGAGAATCATAAGATTAGATCTTTCACCACTGAATACAGCCAACGGCTCAAACTAGATAAGGCTGCCAATGTGAAGATACTTGGAGGTAATTACTCTCGGGCGGAGGCTGGTGGGGATCCCCAAGAGATATCCTTAGCTAAGGAGGCCCTTGAGCGTTCGACTAGCAATCGTTACATGGGTCAGGTAATTAGACGTAAGTTAAGCAAGATGTCTTCCGAAGATGTGAACATGGGCGTAGAATTGCACAAGGAAGAAATTCGCCGAGGCGTTGATCGGTACGTTCGAGAGATACGAGACCCGAAGAGACATACTCTCCGGTCGACTGACGACATGTGCGAGGAGTTCGGCGGCATTTCAAACGCCGGTTTACCAAGGAGCCTGGTCTCCGTGAAGAGGAGTTTCGCCGCTATTTGACTGACTTCCCCGGCTTTTACCGGCTGATGCATCTAGCTGCGAGTGGGGGGTTTACAGAGGATGCGGTTTTGAATAAGGTCGGCAGTGGCAAGTCGCCAGGTTTGGATGGTTTGCCATATGAATTGAGGCTGTCGCACATTTTTGCCCCGATCTTGACTATCGTGTTCAACAACTGGTTCCGGCTGGGGTCCATCCCTAACTGGTTCACGAGGGGTGTGGTCACGCTGTTGAGTAAAGGCAAAAATGTTGGGTGGGAACGAGATGATTCAGTTAGTTAAGTGCCATACGTGATACACGCTTGGGCGATCATGTCTCGAAAGAGACATGACTGACTGGGCAGAAGATTATCCCGCAGTAGGTTGCCGTTGCTTTCTGCGGTAGACTGGTTGCCGACGAAGGCTATAGAATCCAATCTGTCCTGTTATTTAACCCATAACTGGAAGGAAGAGACGGATTAATACCTTTCTCAATGGTATTTGCGCGTAAGTGAATACAATGGATTCAACTGGAATACGAACTCGGCTCCCCGGTTTCTCGTTCCGAGCCGATATCCACTGTACCACAACGCACATCCTCTAGATGATTACAGGCCCATAACTCTGCTAAACACAGAGTTAAAGATTTTGGCCCAGATCCTGACGAGTCGTTTGCAGCTACTTGCCGAGTCTCTGTTGGGATCTGATCAGACTTGTTCTGTGAACGGCCGAACAATTCAGCGCAACCTGCATTTGATCCGCACGATCCTAGATGGTGTAAAAGACGACGATGAAGCTACGCTGATCAATTTAGATCAGTCCAAGGCATTTGATAGGGTTGACCATGTCTACCTGGCTGCTGTCCTGCAGGCCGCTGGATTTGCACCCGACTTCTGCCGCTGGATTAGTCTCCTGTACCGCTCCCCCACGGCTGTGGTACAGGTGAACGGGAAGCTGTCGAGCGCTTTTGTGCTGTCTAGTTCGGTTCGGCAGGGTTGTCCACTGTCGTCTTTATTTTATGATTTGGCGTTGGAGCACCTCCTTCGCCGGCTAAGGAACAGGACGTGCATTCCGGCCCTACGTGGAATCGCTGTCCTTGGTGTGGCTCGAGCCAGGGTTTCCGCATACGCCGATGACGTAACAACTTTCGTCTCCTCTCGGAGTAATATTGAGGTGGTACAGAAGGCGCTTGAACGGTGCGAACAGGTGACAGGGGCCAAGATTAACCGCGACAAGTCTTCCGGCTTGAGATTAGGTACCTGGAAGGGTGCTACCCTTCCGGGGTCATTTGACTGGACGGACGGTCCTATCCGCATTCTTGGAGTGTGATTTTGACCCGGCCTCCAGTTGGAGAAGAATTGGTCTGAAGTAAAGGCAAAGGTCGGCGCGTCGGTCGAGATTTGGCGTCGAAGGAGTTTGTTCTTGAAGGTTTTGGCTGAGGTGTGTGCCACATACATCTTTCCCATAATCCTTTACCGTCTGTCTGTACTTCCGCTTTGTGAGGCGCGTGAGAAGGCGATTGAGCGTCTGCTATTCTCCCTTTTGTAGAGAGGACGCAAACATTACGTCGACAAACGTGTCTGTTACCAACGTCCGTGTCATGGGGTCTGGGAATGCCGCACTTGGCGAGTCGCAAGCTCGCTTCAAGGGTGGTTTTTCTCAGGCGTGCGTTATTGGAAGACTCATTGCTGACGGGGATACTGAGGGACATGTTTCCTAGCCTTACAATTATGCCAGGTTCGGATTATCTCATCAACTTTGAGTTTTCTCTGACCTGACGATTAGCTCGGAATCGGTTGTCTCTAAATGACATGCGTTTCATAATGGGCCTGGCGGATTTTCCAGATTGTGAGCGCTGCAAACTTGGTTTAAAAGGAGACGTCTTCACACACTTCTATCATTGTGTGCGGGTTCGCCCGTTATGGGATAGTGTCGGCGAGTTGACTGTTCGTATCGCGCCGCGTGAGCTCGTGCTAATTGATCGTGCATACGCCTGCGACAATGTGTCGCCCCCGTTTTCTGGAGTGAAGCGAATGGTGTTCCTGCCGCTATTGGCCACGGCTCGAATGGTGATCTGGACGACGCGACTGGAGGAAGTTTTGCGGGGTGGCCGTCTTTCACACCAGGATCTGATCCGATATTTTGAGCATCAGCTCAAAATGAAGATTCGAACTGATTAGAAACGGTTGACCTCGACAGATTTCAGCAAAAGGTGGATAAATGTGGCGAGCCTGGTTCGCGTGATAAATGTTGGCTAGCCTTGATTTTCTCTTTTAGATCCTCTAATCACATCGGGGTGGATTCCTCTGGAACACTCTCCTGGTTACGGTAAGTTCCTTTTTGTGTACCTACTTAATGTGAGTGAGTGTGTTTCCTGGCCTGTTCCCGGCAATGTCTCTTTTGTTATGATCCAGTTCCGATTTATCTTTTGTCCCGTTTGATCTCGTCTGGTTCAGTATTATATTTTCCCCTGTCCAAGTTATATTCTCCTGTCCACTCTCCGTAGAAAGAGAGCTTCTTGATTTTGTCCTTTGGGCAGAATACAGCGGCGTCTTTGTTTTGAGGGAGGGCTGGGTCTAGCTAAGGTTTTGCGGTATTTTGGTACATGGCGGATTGAATATTGATGGATAAGTTCTTGTGGTGATTGTAAAAAAATTGTAACGTATGTTTGGGTCGTGTATCGGGTTAGCTAGGTATAAGATAGTGTGGACCATACTGAGCTTTTTCCCCCGACCCATTTTGGCCTTGTGCCACAACTGTAAATATTCAGTGAATAAATATCTGAGTCTGTTACCATCTATCTATCTATCTATCTATCTATCTATCTATCTATCTCGGTCTATCTATCTATCTATCTCTCTATTCTATCTATCTATCTATCTATCTATCTATCTATCTATCTATCTATTTCGGTCTGTTCATATCTATCTATTTCGGTCTGTTCTATCTATCTATCTATCTATCTATCTATCTATCTATCTATCTATCTATCTCTCTATCTATCTATCTATCTATTTCGGTCTGTTCATATCTATCTATCTATCTATCTATCTATCTATCTCTATCTATCTATCTATCTATCTATCTCGGTCTGCTCATATCTATCTATCTATCTATCTATCTATCTATCTATCTATCTCTATCTATGTCAGTTTGTTCATATCTATCTATCTATCTATCTATCTATCTATCTATCTATCTATCTATCTATCTATCTATCTATCTAATACGTACAAAGTAAAATACCGGCATAGTCTTTTGTGCAAATTCATATTGAAGATAAAACTAACTTAGATTAAGTGGTTTAATCTTTGTATCAGTTCCCTGCATTCAATCTCCATCATGTGTTAGTAATTACTGAACACCTCTTTTCATTTTTAAAAGTCCTCCCCTCCACTTAACAATAGAACATATCGATAACAGATGCTCCCAGATAACTTACCTTAACCTTTGATTAAAATGCTTCGTTGGAAATCGACCTCCCCACCCTTACGCAAATTCTTGATCCTCTTTCCACAGGATACATCCAGCCCCACCCACAATTGGCGATTAATCACATTTAATTCCATGTTATTCTTCACGTAATATCTTAATTTAAGAACCACATTTGCGTTTGTCGATAACTGAAATTGTTATATGAAGTGATCATGACAGTGCGCGCTCGATACGTGTTATTTAGTTACAGATGAAAGCATCTCGAAGAACAAGAGAAATGCGACCAAACCTTTCAAGAGAATTAATAAAAACATGAACTACAAAGATGATAATATATTCAAAGGCTTGATGTGTATTAATTATTGAACAGGAAATAATACCTACTCGAGAGACACGGGCCCTGAATGACAAGAGGTTTCCCTACACCGTCACATCCCAGGGAGTTGGGTGTTTTTTTTTTTTCGTTTTTCTATGCTATTCTCTTTTTCTTTCAGGTGATGACAGGGTGAAATAAGGAGAGGGTGTGTGGATGTGGGTGTATGGGAGATAGAAGATGAAGAAGACGAAGAAAAGAAGAAAAACAACGAGTTTCGTTTATGTAAATGAACTACAACCACAGGTATTATTATTCAATGTAAATTCACCAGAACAACGTGTTGAAGCCTCATGTTTCATAACCCTTCCTTCCAGCCAGACCCCGACCCTCCGCAGCCAGGCAGTGCCATCAACACTATCATTGGCACGCTTTTTCATTATTTTCGTTATCACAAAAACAAAAATAGGAAGAGAAGAGTGGGTGGAGATAGAAGGGGGTCAGAGGAAATTTGCTAACATTAAAGGTGGGCTCTTTACCAAGGTACTCACCAATTTTTTATGCCCTTTATCTCATTTGCATAAAACCCCCATAAACCCTCACTTAAGAAATTAATTTACCTTTTTCGCCCGCTATTTTTATGACACATTCGCGTTGTCATTGTCGTCTTTATTGTTGATGTTGTTGCTATCTATTGTTAGACTGACCACTCTTTTTTTTACGCTGTTGGGGGGCATTTTTTCATTTATTTCTTTGCGTAGCCTTCAGTTCCAGCCTCCCTCATTCCAATCTCTGTCAACTGCACCTGTCCGTAGCCATTCTATTAAAGACGATTAGAATCTTAAACCTCTTTCCGCTTTTGACGTGCGGCTTGACACTCCTAAAATCGGCATGAATGCTTCTCTTTTTATCACTCTTCTTCTTGTATGTGCGTTGTCCTTTCAGGACGTAGGCGATCATGGCCTTCCACGTCTTCCTATATCTGGTGGCTCTTAGTACACTTTCTCCTGTTACACCACACAACCCTCGTTCTGTCATCCACTAGCTCAAGACAATAAATCTAGATTATAAATGTATAGAAACTAGCATGGCCACGAAAGGGGGGATCAGTTTATATATTGATTGTAATATAGAATCCATCCCCAGTTTTATATCCACATTATAATTTCTTATAAACCGTTCGCATATATCTTCTTCTTCTATGTGCCCTGTCCTTTCAGGCTTTTATGGCTTTCCACGTCTCCCTATCCCTGGTGGCTCTTAGCACGCTTTCCTGTTACACCACGCAACTCCCGTTCTGTCATTCACCTGCTCAGGTCCTTCAAATATGTTATACGCTGCTTTCCCTGTCTCTTATTCCTTCTATCTGGACTGTTAGTATCAGATTCTCCAAGCCCTCCTTCCTCATTGCATGTCCCAGGAACTTTAGCTGTCTCTTCCTGATGCTCACTATTAATTTTTTTTGTTGCCGTTCTTTCCAACACCTCGTTATTGCTTACATGCTCGGTCCACGATATCCGCTGCATCCTTCTGTAGAACCACATTTCAGCTGCTTCAAGTTTTCCCTTCATCTTTGTTGATATTGTCAACATTCACTACCATATTAAAGAACTGACATCACATAGCAATCCAGTACTCTCTTCTTTGTTTCTAGTGAAAGTTTCCTGTCTCTTAATACTCTACTTAGCTTCTGGAACGCGTCCTTCGCCATGCCAATTCGCCTTTGGATCTCTGTGTCGCACTTTCTGTCTTCTGTTAGAACACTTCCCAGGTATTTAAATTTTTGTACTTGCTTGATTTTAACATCCCTCACCTGTATTTGGCATAATGGGCTGCTCTTTTTTTCATTAACCCCCTTACCCTAAATATAGTAAACCATTTTTAAAAACAAAGTTCAGAGGGTCATTGCTTCTGCTTTTATCTTATTCCGTATTCAGTCGGCTACACGCAAATACCCTTGGGAAAGGAATTAATCCGTCTCTTCCCTCAAGCTATGGGTTAAATAGCAGGACAAATTGGGTTCTATGGCTTTCTTTGGCAACCAGTCTACTGCAGAAAAATAATGGCAACCTACTGCAGGATAATCTTCTGCCCATTCAGTCGTGTCTCTTTCGAGACATGATCGCCCAAAGCGTGTATCACAGATGGCACATAACTGACTGACTGAATATAATATTTGGAAACATGGTTAAGGCTTCTACTGGGCATAAAGTGGGGGATCAGTTTTATATTGTTATGAAGTAATAAACTGTTCTCCCACTAATTACTACTTAATGATATAATACATCTCTTCCCCTTCTAGTTATGAGTGAAATAACAGGACAGATTGGGTTCTATAGCCTTGGCTGGCAATCAGTCTGCCGTATAAAGTAATGGCAACCTCCTGCGGGAAAATCTTCTGCCCAGTCAGTCATGTCCCTTTCGAGACATGACCGCCCAAGCGTGTATCACGGATGGCACTTAGCTGACTGACTGACTGACTGACTGACGGACTAACCACATAAGTAAAATTCCGCCATATTCGTGCTCGTTGGCCGAACTAATTCTCGCACCGCTGTATCGGAAAACCAATGAATGTTGTTTTTTTGGTTATTTCTCTGAGACTTTATTACCCTATCCATTTACTGAAATCATACTTCATCTCTTCGTCTTCTATGAACCGTGGCCGTTCAGGATGTAGGCGATCATGGCTCTCCACAATTTCTTGTCCATTGTAGCTTTTAGTATATCATCAAGTACCAAACTTTTAGTTCTACATTTCAAAATCTTTGTATATTGAAAGCTTTTTTGAAGATCTTCAAAGATACATTACAATTTGTAGGACTGCCATTCTGCTCTTCTCGTCTTCGATAGAGATTAACTTTGATTGTTTTTTCTGTGTTTATTGTAAGTTCAATAAAATTGTTACAGATCCTATATTTCTAGCCGATGAGGCTCATACCAGTTTCTTGCAGCTTTTTTCCCGTAAAATTTGCTTATTTTCCCATATTATTATTATTATTATTATTATTATTATTAATAGCGGAACCCGTGGAATTTCCACGGAAGGATAATTATGATTTCTTGGAAAAAATTTACTTTGTCATACTGCAAATGATAGTAACATCTTCAAACATAAAGGTATTGGATAATAAAATAACGGTAACACAGAGTGAAATTTCATTAAATCTATGTATATAAAAGGCAATCTGTGAGTCTGTGTGTGACTGCTCCCTATACACGCCTACATTTTTTAAGCTACGCCATTCAAACTTTCTAGGGACACATATCTACAAGGAAGCCAGGTCGACACACACTTTTTGATTTTAAGTTCAGCAATTTTCCCTTTCGCACTTTTTGGCCAACGTAGCCGATTGTTTACATTTGCTCCGTAAAACATCTAAGATCTAAGATGGTTGCTGAATTACGTCATAGAAATCAAATCACACGTGTCAAACGCGACTAAAATATTTTTGTTATTAAAAAAAACAAATGAGCTTTTATATTTGATTTTTATTCCGACGTTTTAAAAATTCATTTGGTCAACAAAAAAATGTGAATATTTTTCCCTGTAATTTTGAAGCAAAAGAAATATTTTTTTAAAAAAGTGTTTTTTCAAACAAAAACAAAATATGTAAAATAAAAAGTAGCATCTTCTCCTACTACTCAAATATTCTGAGTTGCATGGGCAACGCCGGGCTATGATGCTACTTATCTATAAATGTAATGTCCATAGAAGCTACTTTACTGTAATCTTAAATTACTAGTGGAACCCGTGGAATTTCCACAGAGGATAATTATGATTTCCTGGAAAAAATGTACTTTTTCAGACTACAAATGATAGTAACGTCTTCAAACATAAGGTTATTGGATAATAAAATAACGATAACACAGAGTATAATTTTATTAAAGTATCTATAGAGGTAATGTCCATATAAGCTACTTTAATGTAAACTTATATTATATTAAGCGGCGTATGCACAGACCATAACCAAAATGCTGTACGCTATTTTGTGAGAGATTTTGAAAGAGAAATTTTTTTTTTATTACTGAAAAATCGTGACTCATGTGTCCATTGTAAACAGAAAAGACTAACTGAGTAATGGCCAAGAGTGTAGAGGCCAGAAATTTCGTTATTAAGTCGCGGGATACGACAACAAACCTACCTATTTTTACTATATTGTACAGTACACACACATATACACACACAGAATTACTGCTACAACCATCAGCTTAACCTGCTAGTGCTACGGTAATGCTATAGGCTCTCTCCTCCAACTCTCTCACTCTTTACTACTCTTCTGTTTGGCAAAGGTGAGAGAAAGAGTGAGGAGAGTAGCGTTTATAAAAAGATAGAGGGGAAGGAAAAGCGCGTGTAGAGAATAAGTGTGTTATCTTTCTTCAGTGGCGTAACGGACGGAGGAACTAAGTAATTAACTAAGTAACTAATTAACTAAGGAAAGAACAAGCAGAATTATTATATGATTATGCCTTTTCTTTAGTTACATATGTACAGTAATATTTAGCCTCTCCACTACTCGAAAATTGTTCGTATGGCAGAAGCGAACAAAGTAAATATGTAGCCCTTTTTGTAAACTTCCGGCAAGCCTCATTCTGAGGTCCATTGAAGCTGTATATACGTGCTTCTAGCTAGAAAGAAAGAAAGAAAGAAAGAAAGAAAGAAAGAACAAGATAAAGGAAGCGATAACGCCTTCGTATGTTTAACGCCTGCTTCAATGAAAGAGTATAGTATATTATATGACTGTATGGGAATTTAATGAATATCCAGAATTTTCCCCACTTTTTAAGAAATTGGGAGTCCATCGTTGTGGCTTTCTGAGGAAAAATAAACGCGGCATTGAGGCTCTTGCTTAATTTTCGAATTTCAAAAATATTCATGGTACATTTAGATTTGTGGAAAAACTGCAGCATTTGTTTTTTTTCACCCAAAGCTAATCAAAGGATTTACCTCTAAATTCCGATAAGTGAATTTAGAGCCTACTTGTAGGTTATAAAAATTGGGGCCTTGCAATTAATTTTTGGAGTCGACAAACAGCTGCTGCAAAGATCCAAGTCTCTCTGGTCCAGGAAGAAAAACAACGCAGAAGAAATTTGGCGACCACCAGGCGAGAATTGAAAGGCACATTAAAGTCGCTCCCACATCAAGGAAAAGTCTTTGACTACTGTGATTGTTCTCTTCTTCCCTGATACCATAAACTGCTTCGAAAATTGTACAAATTCTTTGAAATTTATTCAATAAATTTTCTCCTTTCTTCATTGTATTTTGATGTTGTTAGCTTTTCTAAAGAGTTTATGAAGCATAATGATTTTTATTGTAAAAGGGTAAATTTCATTTGCATTGATTCTTTTTTCATGCATGTTATTGGTCATCATTTGGCATACAATGCACTTAATTTTTTTAATTCATTTATTTCGTGTACAAATAAATTTATCATCTGTTCATTAACTTCGACTCGTATCTTGTGTCTTTGTTGTGTGCCCATATAAATTAAATGTTACCTCAAACATTTGTTTGAACTATTTTTTTTTTAGTTTTTTTTTAACAAATAAAAAATCCTGTATCTTAATATATCAAGTGTTAACCTATTAACAGCAGAATTTCTTCTGGTCTAGCTATTAATAAGCACTTGGGCAACAACATTAATGAACAAAAAAGGTCTTGTTTGCTCACATATTTTTTGTATTCTCAATTTCAAACGATGTCAAAAATCATTAAAAAATCGTTGTTTTTCGTAGACAACTTCTTAGGGCTTTTCAAATACATCTGTTTACAATTGGCAAACAATTCCTCCTTTGTCGTCACATATATTTCCATACATCCTTTCAATTTCAAGATATTATATCAATTAGAAAACGAAGTATATAACGGGTGCAAAATTACTCGAATGATGGATGGTTTCTTGGGATGCAAAAAGAAATATGGCGTGTCTGAGTCGAAAAATGTAAAATCTGTTAATAAGTTACACTAAAGCTCCTCTATATGCTTTGTGGAAGGAACAAATCTAACGTATAAATAAAAAAAGCCTTTGCAGAAAACATTGTGACGTCAACTTGTCAATCATTTGCGTTATGTCATCAAATTGCCATGGCACACTTTCAAATTTTGCCCACTTCAGTTTCAAATCCTTTTTTAATGAGAAAATATTGCCGATTACCGAGCACAATTCGCAAACATCCAAGTAGAGGCGATAAATCCGTAAGTGAAAAGGGAAATCTTTTTAGTTCTTTTATTCACAAGCCATTTTATGTTCGAAAATATTTCCTCAAATTTAATCCATAAAATCTAAAAAAAAAAAAAAAAAAAAAAAATCATGAAAGAGAAATGACTGACATTTTTTCTTTCGCTCTTGAAATTTCACCATGACTTTTTCATTTGACTGTCAGCCTAATAATCTTAAGTAAAAACGAAAAAATATATCTGGTATCTCATTTTAACATATATATATTTTCAAATTACAGAACAAATATAGTGAGTAGGCAAAACATCTGCCGAGATCAGACTTGCTCACTTACAATCGATTTTCTTTTTCACCTAGAAATCAGGCACGAACCATATATATTTTTCTCTCAGTTTGGTTACTAACTGTTTGTGATTTCTCTTGCCATTGACCAATTGCTGCATGACGACAAAAAATGTAGACATCAACTCAAACAATTATACAAACCCAGACTAAATTTATATGACAAAACATATGTATAACATTAAAAGATAATTACTTTTAAGTAAAAACAACTTTTTTTTACTTACAGAGAAATGGTTGGTAGGACTTAATCTACACTGGTTGCAAAACATTAAAGTGATAATCCGTATAAGCCTAACAGCTAATCGCTACAAAACCTAATATATGCTACAAAGTCGGCATCGCACTGGTATCTGAATTTATAAATGACATGACTCTAAAGCTGGTCTAGCTAGATCATTAAAGTCTGAGTTGTGAGTTAGATTCTCACTAGGTGACCTAGGTGACTTAGTCTGGTCCTTTCTCTCTCACTTTCTCTCTCTCTCTCTCTATGTGTAAATACATATGAACTGATATATACACTAGGTGTATTTTCTCACGCAAAAACGAAAAAAATAAAACACTGATATCTCATTTTAACAGATATATTTACCAAAATTACATAAAAATATCTTGAAATATTAAAGTGTAAATTTATTCAATAAACTCGACATTGACTTCAACCACGGCCTCTAGATGACTTCGGAATCTCTTGCAACTATCTGGCTGGTTTTCTTGTTTAATTTGGTGAATGCTGCAATAATCCTTGTCTTCAATTCATCTTTGGTGTTACTGGGAGTTTGTTGATCTGTCGCTCAACTACATCTCACACATAATAATCAAGGGGGTGCAGTTTAGGGAGAAAAGTGATCAGATGTAAGGGGTGATGTGGTTATAGAAATTGTCTGACAGGCATGAATTGGTTCTCTTGCTTGTATAGCATGGTGCAGAGTCCTGTTGCGGGACATGTGTTCCAGCAGCCACTCTCTTGAACTAAGCCAGCACTACCTACTCCAGATACTTTATGTAGACCCCAGTGTTGACCTCAAGAGTTTTAGTCTGGGGAGTCAGGTGGCCAGATGTAAAGAGTGATATGGTCGCAGAAATTGTCTCAGAGCCATTTTGGATTCTCCTATTTGCGTGGCATGGTGCAGATTCCTGTTGCCAGTTGTAGTGTATTCCAGGAGACACCCTCTTGACCCAGGGCAGCACTACCTGCCGAAGTCCCTTGACGTAGGCATCCGAGTTAACTCTGTCTCTGTTGGAAGATGAACAGGGGCATCAACTTCATCATCACTAATGATCACTCTAGACATTGTATCATCAAACTCATTCAACACTTTTCGAATCTTCTGGCCTCAGATTGACACACAAACATTCTGAAATGTTCGTATTCGAGCTTACGGTGCGAATGCCAAGCAGTACAGCACGCCGTTTCCAAATTTATAGCGAAATGAATTACGTCATGGTGATCTGTTAGAAAAGAAACTGTTAGCATAGAACATGCGGTTCGTTGTCACGAATTCAACTGTTAATTGATGAGAACTTGTTGCTAATCTATTCAGCCTGTCAGTAAAGTACCATACGTGATACACGCTTTGGCGATCATGTCTCAAAAGAGACATGACTGACTGGGGAGAAGATTATCCCGCAGTAGTGTGCAATTACTTTCTGCGGTAGACTGGTTGCCAGCCAATGCTATAGAACCATATCTGTCCTGCTATTTAATCCATAACTGGAGGAAAGAGACCGATTAATACCTTTCCCAAGGGTATTTGTGCGTAAGTGAATGCAAGGAATTCAACTGGAATATGAACTCGGCTCCCGATTTCTCGTTCCAAGTCAATATCCACTGCACCACCACGCTAATCTTGTACTGTGCTTAAATTCATATAAACTAGGTGCCATAATATCAGAACAATTGCAATAGGAGAGTTTTCCTATGGTTAGGTTTAAAACTTTCCCAGGTCTTAGTTGTAATGGTGCTCTATCTATAGGAAATAAGCAGAACCCACGACATATTGTACTTCATTGAAACTGCCCTTAAACATCTCTTCTATTCTTCTAGATGATTGAATCGCGGTCAGTCCGTAAGAAATGTGCCCCTGAACTCTCCTCTGTCCTCTCTAAACTCTATAATTACTGCGTTTCTGCTTCCTGTTTTCCTGCATGCTGAAAGTCCTCTTCTGTGGTTCCTGTATTTAAGAACTCAGGGGAACCCTCGGACCCCTTTAATTATCGCCCTATCAACCTTCTACCAATTTTCGGAAAAGTGTTCGAGGCTATTATCAATGCTGAAATAGTACAACATCTTATTGCGCATAAACTATTTTCAGACAGGCAGTACGTCTTCTGCTTTGCTGGGCCTACGGCCTATATGTTAACGACCATCACGGAGTACATATACCAGGCCCTCGATAAGTTCGGTGAAGCTCGAGCTGTTGCCCTGGATATCTCCAAAGCATTTGATAGGGTTTGGCACGCTAGCTTTCTGCTCAAGCAACAGAGTTATGGTCCCGACTTGGCAACTGGACTCCAGCCACTTTCTCACCGGCAGGATATGGCTTCCCTCTGTTTATTCTACAAGTAATTTCATGGCTTCTGCTCCGACGAACTTAAGTCACTGGTGCCCCCGCCACAAGAATTTACTAGTGCAACCAGATTGGCAACAAGGTACCACCCATTTGCAGTTAGGTCAACCAAATGCAACCGACAATTCTATTCCATCATCTTCTTTTTTCGCATTTCCCACCTGTGGAACTCCCTTCCATATACTTGCTTTCCTGATGGCTACAACCACCAGGAATTTAAATACAATGTCGATACCCATATCTTATCCACTTGACTCCGGTCCTTTCTACATCAACCTGTGAATCTTGTTCTTATCCTTTCTCTCTACCTTCGCAACTGTCTTCACACGTGTGTTCCCATCTTTCTCTTGCTCTTTCTCTTTCACCCCCTGTAACCTGTTTGTCTTTCTCTTCATTATCCTCCTGTCTAAACTTTTACTCTTATCTAGCCCCCTGTGCATCAGTGGCGGTACCGACTTGCTTGGGGTGAAAAGATTAAAAAAAAGATGATTTTCTCGCTTAAACCAGGTAACGTTTCTCAGGACTCGGAAGGAAATGAGTAGACAACAGAAATTAAATAAAATAATAATAATAATAATAATAATAATCGAAATAACAGAACGTTGAAACATGAAACTGCAATTAATGAAATATATTTTTACTTAAAGACTTCCTTCTATCTATCTATCTATCTATCTATCTATCTATCTATCTCAGTCAGTTCATATCTATCTATCTATCTATCTATCTATCTATCTATCTATCTCAGTCAGTTCATATCTATCTATCTATCTATCTATCTATCTATCTATCTATCTATCTATCTCAGTCAGTTCATATCTATCTATCTATCTATCTATCTATCTATCTATCTATCTCAGCCTGTTTATATCTATCTATCTATCTATCTATCTATCTATCTATCTATCTCAGCCTGTTTATATCTATCTATCTATCTATCTATCTATCTATCTATCTATCTATCTATCTATCTATCTCAGCCTGTTTATATCTATCTATCTATCTATCTATCTATCTATCTATCTATCTATCTTTTTCTTGCTGAAACCGAGTAGTGTCTCTGGAACAGTCCATTATTTATGAGGTAGTGACAGGGCGTAACGGTCGTGCTAACTAAAGAAGGAAAAGCAGAATTATCAGAAGACAAAGAATAATTTTTCCGGTAGAGAAATCTTGGTTTAACAAACAAGGCGTGTAGATTTGTTGAAACGAATCGTCTTTCTAATTCGATGTTACAAGTGGTCTTGTCAGGATATGCACGAACGCCCACGATCGGACGAGACAGCTTTTTTCTTTACCCACTCGTAAGCTTGCGAGGCTTAACATTAAACGCAGTCATGGAGTCGTATTTACCCTCGTGAAGATACAAGTGATAAGAAATATGGAATCTAGTTTCTAGACAGGTCCAGATGTTCGATAAGTCTGTTGTCAGATCTGGAACGGATACGCTTCAGAATCAACGCTGTTCTCTCTAAACTCTTTACAATAAATGACTTGCTGCTTCTTGTCCTGTCTGTTGGAAATCCTCTTCTGTAGTTCCAGTATTTAAAAACAGGCAAGTCCTTCTAACCATCGACTTATTAGTATTCTACCACATTTTCACAAAGTACTAGGGGCCGTAATCAACACTGAATTGGTTAAACATCTCATCTCGCAGGTCTTTCTTTCAGATAAATCTCTCCTGACATCGTCGACCAAGCAAGTCTCCTTGAAAGCAATACACTGCACCTCCTCGGCCTTACCGTATCTTCCGACCTCAAGTGGAATAATTACATTGAACCAATAGCTAAATCCACTTCTAGGAAGGTTGGGTCACTGTATAGGGCCACGAAGTCTTTTCTACCTGAATCTATTTTGCACTTACACAAATCAACCTTCCGACCATGCATGGAATACTGTTGTCATATCTGCTCAGGCGCCTCTGCTGTTCGTCTCAGTGTTCTCGACGGGCTTCAAAGGAGAATCTGTAATGTGATTGGTCCCGATCTACCAGTCACTTTCTCACCGGCGGGATGTGACTTCTCTCTGCCTCTTCTATAAATATTTTCATGGCTTCTACTCTGACGAACTTAGGTCACTGGTGACCCCTCCAAAATTTTTTCTCGTGCAACCAGACTGGTAACAAGTTCCCACCCTTTTACAGTTAGATCAGCCAAATACAGGCGACAATTCTATCCCAGCATCTTCTTTTCTTGCGTTTTTCGCCTGTAGAACTCTCTTCCATATACTTGCTTTCCTGACGGCTATAACCTTCAGGAATTTAAATGCAAAGTCAATTCCCATCTCGTATCCACTTAACTCCACTCCTTTCTACATCACCCCATGTATCTTGTTCTTTTCCTTTCCCTCTACCTTCGCAAATGTCTTCACTCCTGTGTTCATATCCTTGCCCTTTCTCTTTCACCCACTGTTGCTGGTTCGTCTTTGTCTTCACTCTTCTCCTGCCTAATACTTCAACTATCTTATGTAACCCCCTGCACACCAGTTACATTAACGCCTTGCTTGGAGTGAAACGATTAAAAAAAAAAGATAAGCAGTATGGTTTTCGCTTTTTTACTGCTAATGTATTAACGATTATTGCTGAACGAGTCAATCTTTATTTACATAAGAATGGTGACTGCTGCTTTAGATATGTAGAAAAGATTTGACAGGGTTCGACATGCTAGTTTTATTGACCAAAGCAAATGTGTATGGCGTCTCTGGCCGAATTTTTGAACTGATTCAACTTTACTTATAAAATCCCGAAATAAAAGTTGTTATGACATAGGTTGTTCCTAATTTTTCAAAGATCTTCCTAATGTAATCTGTCCTCAACTAAGAATCTATGTTGATGACACAACTATTTGCTTCTATCATAATAGTAAATCTGATCAGTTCGATATGGTCGAATTGGCGGCTGATCTAAAATATTTATAACTAACTCATTATTTCTTATCAAATCGCAAAATGAGAGTTGCCTTGAATGACCACTCTTCTAGATCTCTTTGTATTAATGCTAGTGTTTCCAAGGGCACTATCCTTGGACATAGATTGTTCGTAATTTTTTCAAAGATCTTCCTAATGTAATCTGTCCTCAACTAAGAATCTATGTTGATGACACAACTATTTGCTTCTATCATAATAGTAAATCTGATCAGTTCGATATGGTCGAATTGGCGGCTGATCTAAAATATTTATAACTGACTCATTATTTCTTATAAAATCGCAAAATGAGAGTTGCCTTGAATGACCACTCTTCTAGATCTCTTTGTATTAATGCTAGTGTTTCCAAGGGCACTATCCTTGGACATAGATTGTTCGTAATTTTTTCAAAGATCTTCCTAATGTAATCTGTCCTCAACTAAGAATCTATGTTGATGACACAACTATTTGCTTCTATCATAATAGTAAATCTGATCAGTTCGATATGGTCGAATTGGCGGCTGATCTAAAATATTTATAACTGACTCATTATTTCTTATAAAATCGCAAAATGAGAGTTGCCTTGAATGACCACTCTTCTAGATCTCTTTGTATTAATGCTAGTGTTTCCAAGGGCACTATCCTTGGACATAGATTGTTCGTAATTTTTTCAAAGATCTTCCTAATGTAATCTGTCTCCAACTAAGAATTTATGTTGATGGCACAACTATTTGCTATTGTCTTAATAGTAAATTTGTTCGGTTTGATAAGGCCAAACTGGTGGTGACTCCTCTAGATCTTTATGCATTAATGCAGATGCCCCACTATTCATGAACCTATGTTGTATCCAATGTTCATATGTCAGCAGTTTTCAACTCTGTATCAATTCAAATTGGCAGCTAATCTAAACATGACGTACAATATGTTGTTAAACGGGGAAAAGAAAGGATTGTTAATTTTAACGCTCTCAAAGGGAAACCACTCTTTTAATTGCCTAAAAGAAAACCATTTTGCTTTCCATAAACAGGGCTGATGATAACCTCCAGGAAAGTAACTAATTTTGCTTTCTACAGCAAAGGTTTCTTATTGACTCGAATAAAAAACGTATTGAATAAATTGCTAGATTTACTGTTAGGAAAGTTTTGTCACTATGTCGGGCTACATAGTCTTTTATCACAAGAATCTATCTTACCATTCGTCTATGCATTGAATATTGATGTCATTTTAGTTTGATGCTGCTGCTATATATTTAAAGATTTTGGATAAAATCTAAAGAAGAATCTGCAATGTTATTGATCCTGACCTGACATTTCGGCTTCACTCACTTTTCTATCGCCGTAAAATACCTTCCCTGTTCATAGATCACTGGTGCCCCCTAGGTACGAATTTGCACGAGATACTAGATTAGCAACTAGATCCCACCCTTTTACAGTGAAACCGATAAAATGCAACCACAATTTCTACTCCAACAGTTTTTTCTCTCGCACTTCCCGATTGTGGAATCTCCAGGAGTTTAAATGTAAGGTCAATAGACACTTCCTAACACACTAACCATCTTTCAAACACTCTTCCCATCTACCCAACCTCCAGCCTCGGTATCCTTACCCATCTATCACCCTCCTTCTGACATTTCCTATATCTGACCACCCCTGCTCTTCACCTTCCCCTATGTAACCCGATGCGCAATAGTGGCAGTGGAATGTCTTACTTGGGGTGAAATGAAAAAAAAAATTCATGGTAAATGTTCTGATGAGCTTTTTTTATGGTACGCGGTTTTATGAATTTAATCACAGTACTAGTTTGGCGGGTGTCTACGGCTATATCGTATTGAATACACCGGTTCCCGTCCGATCACCGAAGTTAAGCAACATCGAGTCTGGTCAGTACTTAAATGGGTAACCATTTGGGAATACCAGGTGCTGTAAACGTGAGGACCAAGAATCGTCCACCGGTCCTCCACGTTTGGGGGTTGGGTGCAGGGCTAACAACTCAGCCCCGTAAAAAACAGTTTGTTACAGCAACAAAATGTTACTGCCCTATGCACCACCTGGGTGTGATGGATAAATGATGATGATGATGATGACTAGTTTGGTGGGTAGGTCTCATGAAGTTTAAATGGCTAATGCTTTAAGATGCTTTAAAGATCTGATGCTTTAAAGATCTAATGCTTTAAAGATCTAACTGTAATTTCTATGCTAACAATTTCTTCTATCACACTCTTCGCTTGTGAAACTCTCTTCTTCGGTTTCAGTTAACTTTGATCTTCAAAAGTTAAATGCAATGACAATCGACATCTTATCTTCTTAATTCCTCTTCTTTTTATTGTTCTCGCTCCTTAATTGTTCTTCTCATATTCTGTAACACTCAGTAACCCTTTTCAACTTGACGTGAAATGATTAAAAACATATATATATATATATATATATATATATATAATAATAATAATAATAAAATCGACTCTGTACGTATCCAAATCTTAAAATCTTACACAAGTAATTTTTTAGGACCACGAATAACCGGCAGAATCTAACTCCGTTATTGTCCGCCGCTATAAAGCTTTGGACAATGAGGGGAAAAAAAAAAGAAAACAGCAAAGAAAAAAAAAGTGTAGAATCCACAAAGCAAAATTTCTTGCTTAGTGTATCGGACCTTAATGTGACTCCAGAAATTTTTTTTTTCTCTTCGAACACCCCCTTCTCCAGATGGGTTAGTCTTTGATAGGTGTCTATTTATTTGATTAGTCCTTGGTCTGCCTTTGCCCTGACGAGCCGTTGTGCGAAACCGCGGTAGGTCTTGGCGATCTTGCGATTTTTTCTCGTATATATATATATATATATATATATATATATATATATAACATTTGTCCCAGTCATTATTTATTTAAACTAAAATGTCGTTGGTCAATTTTCAATCGCTTTTTTTTCAACATTGATGTCAGCAGTTTTCTTTTGTTCCTAAGTGAAAATTTTTTCATAGTCAACCACCCCTTCGGCCTTTTTACTTTTCTGTTCCCCCTACCACTTGTATCCCTCTGACATGGCTAAATTTGAACTTTTAAACTCTTGACGCTTGTATGGGGGAGGGGTATGACTTCTAATATGTGACATAGGTATCTGTCTGCTTTCACCTTCTTACTTTCTTACATTCAAAAATTGTTAATCCCACCCCATTTTATTTTAATGTGTATGGATGATTTTTTGGTATATCTACCGGTATAAAGTCTTGTAGGACATTTGAATTTGAGTAAATAAAATTTTGGTTTCGCCGATGCTGAAGAAGCGAGGAATTCCTTGTAGAAATGGATTTAATATCGAAATTTTTGTTTTATTATATATATATATATATATATATATATATATATATATATATATCGAATAAAGGAATAGGGTTGTTCCAACGACAGTAATTAGTATAAAATAAAAAGTGTGAGAAGCCGTGAACATTTTCTTTAAAATATATATTTATTGTTTGGTATTCATGCAAGTTATGGAGTATTAATTTGTCATGATTTGCGCTACACGTGTTTCGAGTCTAAAATTGACTCTTTTCAGGCGAACAAATTCGTTGTTTTACGTTTGGTTTTCTCTGAGTATTGCTTTCTGACGGGAAAATACTGTTCAAGCAAAGTAGTGGTTTGGTAAGTGTTATTCGGACTCGGCTCTGTTGGAAACAATGGTAAAGGGGTGGTATGCTGAACGCTCAGGTCGCCCAAAATCGGCACTTGTCCCGGAAAACACCAAAAAGATCCACAAAATCGCTTTGGCCGATCGTAAATTGATGTTGTGTGAGATAGTAGAGGAGTTGAACATATCAGAAAGCAGTGTATTCACAATTTTGCTTGAAAATTTGTCAATGAGAAAGCTGTGTTCAAAGTGGGTGTCGCGTTTGCTCACAGTCGAAAACAAAATCATGTCGAAGATTCAGAGCATTGTTTGTAACTGTTTCAACGCAACAAGAAGTTTTTGCGTGAATATGTGACAATGGATGAAACATGGATTCATCAGTTTACTCCGGAGTCAAATAAGCAGTCATCTGAGTGAACAGCAGCAGACGAAAACCGTCCAAAACGACCAAAGATGCAAACATCAGCAGGCAAAGTTTTGTCCTCTGTATTTGGAAGAAGAAGAACCATTAATAGCGAATATTATAATTCATTATTGGTGCGTTTGAAGGAAGAAATCACTAATTAACGGCGACAAATGAGGAAGAAAAAGTGATCTTTCATCAATACAACTTGCCGTATCACAAGTCGATCATAACGATGACAAAACTACAGGAATTGCACTTCCAATTGCTTCCACATTCATCCTATTCTCCAGATCTGGCCTCCAGCGACCACTGGCTGTTTTCTTGGGGAAGATGATTTTGTTCCAATGAAGAATTGATATCTGAAACTGAGGAGTATTTTGAGGCCAAAGACGAATTATTCTACAAAAAAGGCATCGAATTGTTACAGAAGCGTTGGAATCAATATATCAACCTAGAATGAGACTATGCTGATAAAAAATATCGAATTTTGCCTAAAAGTTGTTATTTTATTAGTTAGGCTCAGGATTTATTGAATGATGTGTTATAAAGAAACCCAAAACTAGAAACCAAATCAAAACAGTTATATAACAAGTGATACGTCTACAGACACCGACTTATAACCATTAGTCTGGATTTTTAGTATATATATATATATATATATATATATATATATATATATATGTGTGTGTTATTTTGTCGTCTATTTTTGCTCTGGTGACAGAAACAGCCACATATACCAAACCTATGTTGGGACCGATCCGGAAGGATGTTTCGTCTACCCATCATATTATATTAGTTCTACCATTTATAGCGATTTACTAAGCGTAGCTTAGATGTGGCATAATGCCTAAAGTATAGGTCACCTAATGAGAATCTAACTCACAACTCAGACGTTAATGATCTAGCGAGACCAGCTTTAGAGTCATGTAATTCAGAAATTCAGATACCAGTGCAATGCCGACTTTGTAGCATTTATTCGGTCTTGGAGTTCAGACAAAATCTCGGTTTTAATAGCGATTATCTGTTAGGCTTATACCGATTATCACTTTAATGTTTTGCAACCAGTGTAGATTAAGTTCTACCAACCATGTCTCTGTAAGTAGAAAGAGTGGTTTTTACTTAAAAGTGATTATCTTTTAATGTTATATATATATATGTTTTGTCCCAGGGGTAGAGTCGCCGACTGACGCCAATTCGGTCGGCTTTCGAGCCTGGGTTATGTAGAAATCGGAGTCTAACCGTACTGATGAGCTGTGATACAGCGAAACAGATCTGTATGCGGATGACAATATATATATATATATATATATATATATATATAGTCTGGGTTTGTGTAATTGTTTGAGTTGATGTCTGCATTTTTTGTCTTTTTCTATTTTTGCTCTGATGAGAAGGAGCTCTTTGTGAACTATAAACACATCGTCATGCAACAATTGGTCAATGGCAAGAGAAATCACGAACAATTCGTAACTAAACTGAGAGAAAAAAGACATAACGTTTGTGCCTGATTTCTAGGTGAAAAAGAAAATCGATTGCAAGTGAACCAGTCTGATCTCAGTGGATGTTTTGCCTACTCACTATATGTGTTCTGTGTTGAGTGTTGCTTTATTTTCGAATTAAGATTAGTTTTTTTTTTTTGTAACCACTATTTTTTTTTAATGAATTCTTTCTTTTTGGTGTGAAAAGTATTTTAAAATATCTACTTTTATTGATCTAATATTTTCTCCTTTCCAACTACATTTTTAGTCGGTAGTGGTATCTAGGTAAAAGGAGCCATTTTTAAAAATGTTTCATCTACTGGTGTGTACATTCGAGAAAACTTAACTATGAGAATGTATCTTCTATGTGATCCAGCAGGCTTTAGACAGTTTGGCTACAGAGAGCCTTACAGATAAGCAAAGTTCTATTTGATAAAAAAAACAAAACAAAAAAAAAAAGCAAAAAAACAAACGGGGTGTTCAACTCAAATACGTGTATCCTCTAAAAATAAGGCTTGAAATACTAAAAATATGTTGGATTGAAAATTAAAAAATTCATTAATTCTTTAGAATTTGCTTGGTTTACGTTTCCGATAACAACTGAGCAGATTTGGACTTTGTTTGGCCCTGAGGCTTACTGTAGCCGAGCGGGTAAAGAACGCCGGATCGGACTGTGGTTTGCCCTGCAAAGAAGTTCACAGATTCGAACCCTCTCTGAGGGAACATTTCCTTTATCATGTTTCCACGAATACACAGACAGGTAGACGATATAAGGACTAGTTAAAAAAAAATTGTGCGTCTACACAAATACGGTTACCCACTAAAATAACTATTGAAGTTATATTGTTGGATTATAAATAAAAATCAAGGAATTTTCAAAAAATTGTATTGCTCTAATATATATATATATATATATATATATATATATATATATAAATGTAAACTTATCACTATACTCGTTTCGAAAAACCCTCCGAGTATATATGCGGAAGTAAAAAATGGTTGTAAAAAAAGAAAGAGCTAAGTACGTGAACAACCGTCAAAGTACGTAGCCCAAAGAAAAACCCAGAGACAAGTAATCTATAACAAAAAAGTGCTTAATACGTAATCCCTGACTTTGTGTTTGGTTTCTTCTTTGTTTTGGTCACGTGGGTTATTGAGTTCTTTATATCTTGTCGTTATCAGTATCCTCTTTAGCCAACCTTCCCTGAAGATCCGGTTAGGTGAAACTTTAGTAGGTTTGTTGGCTCTTTAGCTTATATATATATATATATATATATATATATATATATATATATATATATATATGTATGTGTGTGTGTGTGTGTGATTTAGAAAAGATTTAGGATTATTACAATGGGTAATACATATTTCACCGCATATTGCGGCTCTTCAGACCCAAATGGTACAACAAAAATCCTCTAAATATATATTTTTTTTACATAGAGGATCACATGTCCATATTTAGAAGAGACACTTATAACGGTAATTTACAAAAGATTTCCCCGCTCATTTAAAAAGAATTCCAAAGAATAGAAAAACCCAAGTTTGTTTGTTTTTGAGGCTTAACGACCTATCAATCCTTATGGGATTATTTTAAGGTCATAACCAATGATTTTTGGGTAAGGTTATTTTATTTTTACAACGTTTTTCTTTTCATGATTCATTGGGATTTGTTTTTAAGAGCAGGGTCCCCAAGTCCTACCCTTGTTATTTAACCCATAACTGGAGGAAATGGACGGATTAATACCTTTTCCAAGGGTACCAGTGCTTAAGTGAATGCAGGGTATTCAACTGGAATTCGAACTCGGCTCACCGATTTCTCTTTCCGAGCAGATATCCACTGCACCACAACGCACTATCCGTCACTATACGCTTACAGCACCTGGTATTCCCAAGCGGTCACCCATCTAAGTACTGACCAGGCTCAACGCTGCTTAACTTCGGTGATCGAGCGAGAACCGGTGTATTCAACGTGATAGACCGTAAGCCTAAAAACCCTAGGATAAAAAAAAAATAGACGATTTATTAATGGAAAGAAGAGAAAAAAGAGAGAAAACAGAAAAAAAATGAAGAGAAAGAAAGAAAAGAAAAAAAAGAAAAATGAGAAAAAGAAAGGACAAAGAGATACAGTAAAAAGAAAATAAACACTATACAGAGAAATAAATGTTAACTTCATGTCTCGAAATCGCGTCTCTAACGACTCGTATGTTTTCTTAGAAAACCATGACGTGGAAAATTTAACTCTGAAATTTAGTTTCAAATATAATGGGATATGTTTACGGTACAAAAATAAATTATACATCATAATTTTAATACAATATGAAATACAATATGTCTATACATATACAATACTAAATACTAATACATACAATAATACGATATGTCTGAAGAGCCGCAACATGCGGTGAAATATATATTACCCATTGTAATAATCCTAAATCTACTAAATTATATTATTCTGTTAAATTAAATAAATGAATTTAACATTGAGTTCTTTTGAGTTCGTCTCTATCGGAATTTACCGGGATAGTATACCAAGTGTACTACGTTATATATATATATATATATATATATATTTGTAGTAATTATTTAAACAGTTATTGGTCAGAGTCGAATTAAACCAGTAAATGGTCGTATTAAAAGTGGTCAATATACATTTAAAGAAAAAAATAAATTATATAGACTTAACACTTTCTTGCATATTGGTTACAATTGTAACCTTTCTGTAACATTTGTTGCATATTGGTTACAATTGTAACCAATATGCGACATGCAGAGCTTTTAAATATTAAAATAAGAAGATCAACCAATTAAGCTACTATTGTTTCAACCTTGCGGTATCGTCTGGTGCCGTAGATTATTTATCTAAACTTATTTATGAATGGAACATTGTCTGTCTCTGTGTGTGTGTGTGTGTGTGTGTGTGAGTGTGTGTGTGTGTGTGAGTGTGTGTGTGTGTGCGTGTGTGTGCCTTACCTATAGACTCCGAAACGGCTGAACCGATTTTCTTGAAAATTTACACAGTTGTACTATAAGCGTCTGCGAGTGTTCTTAGCTAGATTTCGTGTCGAGGTACACCCGATAAATATCGAAAATCCATAATCAAAAAAATCAAGTTATAGAAGGAGTGGTCCGATTTTAATCAAATTTGAGACAATCATAGACAAAGACATAAAAACAGTCCTTTTATTTTAGTTTTTGCTTCGGATTTGGCTCTAAATATGTATAATTGTAGTTCTAAGTCTCCGTAATGCTACCATTTACTCAGAGGACTTATTTGGCCTTCTAAATTCAGTTTACAACGTAAAAACCTTATTTGATATCGATACCAGGAAATCCAAATTTGACTTACATCCATTCATTTTTATTTCAGTCTACGGTTTCGCTTTAACTGAAAACAACTTTTGCTTTTTAGTCTTTCGTGCCAACGTCCAAAGAGTCTGAGCTCCAGGACTATAGATTAGTTTTAAAGTTTTCATTACACCCGAGCAACGCCGGGTTATACTGCTAGTAATCTATGACGCATGACGATACAGAAAAGTTGAAATCATAGTAGTGTAATCGACTGATTTTCCAAATTTTAATATATATATATATATACATATGGTACATACATATGGTACATATATATATGGTATATATATGGCACATATATATGGTACATATATATATGGTACATATATATATGGTATGTATATATACCATATATATATATATATATATATATATATATATATATATATATATATATATGGTATGTATATATATATGGTACAGAAAGGTTGAAATCATGGTAGTGTAATCGACTGATTTTCCAAATTTTAATATATATATATATATATATATACACATTAATAATAATCCCCGCAAAAATGAACAAGCTCTACCATAGTTTCATACACCTAAATGCCATCATCAGAAAGTCGGTAAATGTTAATACGAAATGAAAGGTTACTTATCTACGTAAGCGAGCTTAAGATGGGAAAAAATTGTCTGTGGGTCACTTTAAAAGTCCAAGATGTGAAAATAACCGGCGGGAACAATTTTCCAGTTACAGAAAAAGTACTCAATGCCAATGCGGGCAAAAAGTGGCACGGTCATTTTAAAAGTGTTCAACAAAACCGCACCAAAAGAAGTCTCCAGGACTTAAAGACTTAAGGAGAAAATAGTGATTCAAAATAAGCACAAAAAATATCCCGTACTAGGAAGCAAAGTATTAAATGCAGCATTGATTTTTTAGTATCTTAAGTTTACCGAGGTAGATCAGTAGCTTTTATGATTGCATTCAGGTGCATGAAGCTATAGATGAGGTTAAGTTTACAGGGATTATTATTGATGAATATTATGTTCTGTTTCCTTTAGAGACATTGAACACCTTTCTCTCCCAGTACGGTATATTTTTTGTGCTATTTTTGCGTCTATATTACAGGGTTACAAACTCACACCTATCTATATGAATATGTCTGCTCTATCACTAATATTGAGCGCATTTAAATAAGTACCACGCATATATAATATGTAAACAATATATAACATATATATAACAAATTGCATATATATATATATATATTGATATTTATAATTACACACACACACACACACACACACACACACATACACACATATATATATATATATATATATATATATATATATATATATATATATATATACTAGCAGTATAGCCCGGCGTTGCTCAGGTGTAATGAAAGCTTTAAAACTAATCTATGATCATGGAGCTCAAACTATTTGGACGTTGGCACGAAATACTAAAAACCAATAGTTGTTTCCAGTTAAAGCGAAACCGTAGACTGAAAGAAAAATGAATGGATGTAAGTCAAATTTTGATTTCCTGGTATCGATATCAAATAGGTTTTCTTCGTTGTAAACTGAATTTTGAAAGTTAAATAAGTCCTTTGAGTAAATGGTATCATAGCTGAGACTAAGAACTACAATTTTACCAAC
Organism: Ascarosepion bandense; assembly: GCA_037127315.1. Taxonomy (NCBI): domain Eukaryota; kingdom Metazoa; phylum Mollusca; class Cephalopoda; order Sepiida; family Sepiidae; genus Ascarosepion; species Ascarosepion bandense. The sequence continues at coordinate 372,216 of JBBBDQ010002165.1, read as the reverse complement.
TTAGAGCCAAACCCGAAGCAAAAACTAAAATAAAAGGGCCGAAAAAAATACAGACATACAGGCACATAAACAGACACATACACAAATATCTTGCCTTATATATATCTATCTATCTATATATATATATATATTATCGATTTTCTGCACTATTGTAAGAACTGCAACCCTGAAACTTCTGAATATCGTTTCTTATGTCTTTTTCTGTGAGTGTATCAAATTTGATTAAAATCGGACCACTCTTTCTATAACCCGATTTTTTCGATTATCGATTTTCGATATTTATTGGTGGTACCTCGACACAAAATCTATCTTAGAACACTCGCAGACGCTTATCGTACAACTGTGTAAATTTTCAAGAAAATCGGTTCAGCCGTTTCGGAGTCTATAGATAACGGACACACACACACACACACACACACACACACACACACACACACACACACACACACACAAAATTCCATTTATAAATAAGTTTAGATATACACATACTAATTCTTTAACACCGCACAATAACATATGCATCAAATGAACTGTTCTGTTGTCCAGTTTTTGTGCTCTCTTCCCCATGCTAGTCTCTTCTTCTAATTGGCTGTCCGAATCAAAGGCTTCCTGGCTGCCTTGTAAAATTTTGCAAAGTAATAATAACAAATGTCAGTCAGTTAAGTGCTCTACGTGATACACGCTTTGGGCGATCATGTCTCGAAAGAGACATGACTGACTGGGCAGAAGATTATCCCGCAGTAGGTTGCCATTGTTTTCTGCAGTAGACTGGTTGCCATTCAAGGCTATAGAAGTCAATCTGTCCTATTATTTGACTCATAGCTAGAGGGGGAAGAGATGCATTATATTAAGTAGTAATTAGTGGGGGATCAGTTTATTACTTCATAACAATAGAAAACTGATTTATTTAACCCATATCTGGTGGGAAGAGACGGATTAATACCTTTCCCAAGGGTATTTGTGCGTAAGTGAATGCAATAACTTTAACTGGAATTCGAACTCAGCACCCCGATATCTCGTTCCGAGTCGATATCCACTACACCATAACGCACATCCAATAACACACGAATCATTCTAGTTTCATTTAGAATTATCTACTTGGTAATAAATACTAAACATAGGATGAGATATATATATATTTTTAAAAACTGGGTTGGCCTAACAATAAAGGCCGGTAGTGTGTATATATATATATATTGAGGAATATATAGATATTTATCTGGCTATGTTGCGAGATGATCGTTGTTACACAATATGTGGGCATGTATGCAGGTCACTAGATGAACTGAAGTGTTTAATATAACAGAAACATAAACAATGAATAAGGTTATCGGATCCTCATACGTCAAAATCGACAGGAGAGTTTATTATACACTACCGGCCATAATTATTAGGCGACACCTGTTTTTTTAAAGAAATTATGTATTTCATACTATTTTTCGTATTCAATGAAAATAGAATAGTTCTTTTTTTATTATTACTTTGCAAAATTTTACAAGGCAAGGAAGAAAAGATGAACTCGTCCGAATCACCCAAAATTTTCTTTATTCTTTTATTGATGAAACTGCAACAGGTAATTATTAAATATTTATAATTCATTTGATGCACATGTTATTGTGCATTATTAACAAATAATTTACAATTCATTTACAATTCATTTACAATTATTCAATTGGCAATATATACTAAAAAATTGTATGAAATACATCATTTTTTTAAAACACTGGGATGGCCTAATAATTATGGCCGGTAGTGTATATATATATATATATATATATATATATATATATATATATATAAAATCTAAAGTGTGCGATGGGTAAATTGTCGCTATTTGCCTTGTAAAATTTTGCAAAGTAATAATAACAAAAGAACCATTCTATTTTCATTTACAATTATTCACTTGGCAATAAATACTAAAAAATAGTATGAAATACATCATTTTTTAAAACACTGTTATGGCCTAATATTTATGTCCGGTAGTGTATGTATGTGTGTGTGTCTGTGTGTGTTAGTGTGTGTGTATTTGAGCAGCAATATTTCTTTTATACTATTTTAAACGACAGACACGGTATTGCGGCTAAGATTTTATTATATAAGTTTTCTGAAATGCTTACAGCTTTTTCTATTCTAAAAAATAATTTATGTAGAAATCATTCAAATATACTGTATATTCGTGCGCTTTCAGCTATTCTTTTAATTCTCAATTGTATAAAAGTATTGGTTAAAGTAACCCAATGACTTGTCCCAAAGACTTGTGAATCCAATACCTGGCCACAGCAGAGGTGAACAATAATATATTGTTGAGTTAAAGGGAAATAACTGTAACTGCGATATGCAGAAGGGGCATGGCATGTGGGATTAGAATAATCAAGTCTGGTGGACGAAGAACAATTGACACCAGCGTGCGAAATAAAAGGATCGGTTCGAAATTCCCATCACATGAAAATGACCGGAGCGTAAAACAATCAAAACATTGTGAATATGATATGAACACTATATATATATATATTCCACATACAAGCCTGTTTCGCTGTATCACAGCTCATTAGTGTGGCTAGACACATCCATTTACTTCTGACCGTTATATATATATATATATATATATATATATATATATATATATTAGTCATCCACATACAAGCCTGTTTTACTGTATCACAGCTCATCCACTTGCTTCTGGCCAGTATCGAAACTCGACCGATTTGGTGTCAGTTGGAGTCGCTACCCCCTAAGCTATAGGCGCATGGAATCAGAAAAGGGAAATTTTAACGTGTTGTATTCACATACAAGCATGTTTCGCTGTATCACAGTTCATCAGTGTGGCTAGACAATATCTATATATATTGTATTATATGGCACATTTCGAAAATAAATTAATGAACATAATAAACCCCCTGTATATGTAAGATACATAGATGTCATTTTCACTTTAGCTAAAAATATTGACCAAATTAAACAGCTTAAAAACAAATTTGAAAGTCACTTTGTCCTCTAATTTACATTATAACTTAATATTATTAATACAATTACATTCCTTGATGTATTCATTGATTCCCGCACACAGAGTTACAATATAGGAAAATAACTAACATAAACTCGTGTTTTCTTAATTATAATAGTGAATGCCCCCAACGATATACATTAGCTGCTATAAAAACTGAATTCAACGTACACAAATGATATCTTCTTCCAAATCCATATCCTATATAGAATAACACAAGATTAAACAAACAATTGTTAACAATGGATTTCCTAACTCCGTCATTGATCAACAAATTAAAATGTATCTCGATAAACTTAATGGTACCTCTAATAATATTGACAATATTAATAATAATAGTGTACGTCAAAATAAACATAACACTATTAATTTATACTATTGCAACCAAATGCATAATAATTGCAAACAATTTGAAAAAAACTCTCAAAAACATTATACGTAGAAATGTTAAACCAATAAATAATAATGATCAAATTCAGCTCATCATATATTATAAAAAATTTAAAACAATTGATCACATAGTCTATAATAACCCTACAACCACACAACTAAATCCTCTACAGAAAACCAATGAAGTGTATCAATTTACATCCTGTTCAGAGATTGTATCTCTGTTACTAATAATAAGCCCACTACATATATTGATTTTACTACAACCACGTTCTCCCGTAGACTTACCTGCAACCATTCTGATCAGAGTTCAATTAAACAACATTTCTTAAAAAGACATAGCCATGTAGGTAATATCAGACAGATTTTAGTCAACAATACAATAATCCTCACTCATGCACACAGTAAAAAGAACCTTCAGATATTGGTGGCCATCTATATTAAATCCAAACAGCCCACACTTAATAAAATCACACTTCAATCTGGTCATAACACATTACATTGCATTTAAATATATGAAATGTTGTTTAATTGTATTCTGATCAGAAAGGTGGCAGGTAAGTCTACGGGAGTATGTGAGCCGAAAGCTTAGAACCAACTTAATAAAAAATTATCCAAATGTTGGACAATTTTTGTCTTTATTTTCAACTGAAATTAAAGCCAAAATGCGATGTATAGAACGGCTCATGATTAAACATAATGGACATTCGTTGTCTCTTAAATTTAACAGTATATGTTTAGAAAATTATCTGCTGCCTCTATACACTATATATATATATATATATATATATATATATATATATATATATATATATAATATTTATTTTAAAAATATAACATATGTTATAATATCACTGCAAAAGTAACTATTTTATTTCAACACTACTTGTGTCTTATCAAGTGATGAGGTTCATTTCAAGCTGAAGGGTTTTAAAAACTAGCCCAAACCCCTTAATCAGGGAGACATTGTTATATAGACAGCGTAGATCAATCAAAATAAAGTAATTTCTAATTTGTAGAATATAAGAACAGACTTTAAAAACAATTTTTGGGGCATTAATATTAATATTCGATTAAATTGAGATCAGCGTTATTAATCGACTATTAGATTCAGTTTATTTTTATTGCGAATTTTAAATTCTAAGTTTAGCAAATAAATAGATCTAGATTATTATGAAGTTATTCAGATATTAAATGAGCAGAAGACATGAACACACACATACAAACCTACAAACATCCACACACGGAAAAATATTCTTATATATATATATATATATATAGATAGATAGATAGATAGATAGATAGATAGATGCTTATATATATATAGATATAGATATGTATGTATGTATATATATATATATATATATATGTGTGTGTGTGTGTGTGTGTGTGTGTGTGTTTGTAATTGTGCGTATGATCATCCTATAAATCCACAGCAAACATCAAGAGTCCTCAGGGGTCACTGTATATAAGAAACGCGTACTTGTAAAGCACATACACGCGGTTCGTTATCATCGTCCTTTCCAACAGAAATTAGGCATAGAGAACTTTTCTAGGCTTTTCATGCCATCGAAACATTTTCATAAAATTTATTTAATGACGTTAACAAATTCAACTCTTTATTTTTCCTAAAATGCATCAATAGAAGTTTTTTAGCAGAAACGAGGACATGTCAATGCAAACGAAATGAGATGGAAAATTATGCAAATTTTTGAATCAATCATGCAAATTCTATATATTTTTCGTGTGGGATTTCTCGATCTAAAATGGTTGGCATGAAAGGGTGCCATGTCTTCGAAAAACAGACAGGCCAGATTAAATTCCTAGCGTCTTTACTAAAATCACAATTGGACAAAAACTGAAAGGATGCTTGGAAAATAATTATTGGCATTCCGTCAGAGTTTAAATAAAAACAGAAATGAGATGCAATGAATACATACAGGTTGCGATGAATGAATTGTCGCCTACAGTACGCCAATATGAAAATAACACTGGTATCTCAATTAACTGATATATTTTCAGAATATATATTTGAAATACTAAAGAGTAAATCTATTCAATAAAATCTCCATTGCCTTCAACTGTAGCCTTAACACTTTGGAATCTTCTGCATCTCTGCTTTTTGGTAAGGTATTTTGTTTTCCGGCTCGGAACGAGAAATCGGGAGCCGAGGAGTTCGAATTCCAATTGAAATTCGTTGTCTTCGCTTACGCGCAGATACCCTTGGGAAATACATTAATCCGTTCCTTCCCTCTAGTTATGGATTAAATAACAAGATAGATTGAGTTCTATAGCCCTGGCTGGTAACCAGTCTACCGCAGAAAGTAATAGCAACCTACTACAAGAAAATCTTCTACTCAGCCAGTCATGTCTCTTTCGAAACATGATCACCCAAGCGTGTATCCCGTATGGCACTTAACTGACTGACTGAATATAATAGTTGAAAACATGATTAAGGCTTCTACTGTGCATAAAGTGAGGGATCGGTTTTAAATTGTTGTGGAGTAATAAACTGATCTCCCACTAATTACTACTTGATAATATAATATAAAGCAAAATTTTCCATCTTACCTTTTACAAATCATTTTAGTGTTCACAGAGTAAATGAGGTACATATGGTTTGTTTTACTGCAAGAAAACCGAATGCATGGTCAGCGGCAAAAAAGAACAACCCAAAATGCCAAATACAGGTGGTGGGATATTAAAATCAAGCAGGCACAAAAATTTAAATACCTGGGAATGTTCTAACAGAAGACGGAAAGTGCGACACAGAGATCGAAAGGCGAATTGGCATGACAAAGGAAGCATTCCAGAAGTTGAGTAAAGTATTAAGAAACAGGACAATTTCGTTAGAAACAAAGAATAGATTACAGGATTGCTATGCAATGTCAGTCATTCAATATGGCAGTGAATGCTGGACAATATCATCGAAGATGAAGGAAAAAATTGAAGCATGCTGCGAATATCATGGATCGAGAATGTGAGCAATGATGAAGTTTTGGAAAAGATGGAAACGAAAACGTAATTGATACTGAGCCCCAGGAAGAGACAACTGAAGTTCCTAGGACATGAAATGAGGAAGGAGAGTTTGGAGAACCTGATACTAACAGGCCAAAAAAGGAGTGAAAAAGAGACAAGGGAAAGCAGCGGATAACATATTTGAAGGACCTAATCAGGTGGTTGATGTGACAGGGGGTTGCATGGTGTAAAAGGAGAAGGCGTGCTAAGAGCCACCAGGGATAGGGAGACGTGGAAAGCCATGACCGCCTACGTCCTGAATGGAAAGGGAACATAGAAGAATATATATGCCAACTATTTATAAGAAATTATAATGTAAATATAAAATGGGGGATCAATTCTATATTATAATCAATATATAAACTGAACCCCCTTTTCGTTGCCATGCTAGGTTTTATACATTTATATTCTAGATATATGGGCTTAAGCTAGTGAATGGCAGAGCGGGGTTTGGGTGGTGTAACAGGAGAAAGTGTGCTAAGAGACACCAGGGATAGGGAGACATGAAAAACCATGATCGCCTACGTCCTGAAGGGACAGGGCACATAGAAGAAGAAGAAGAGTTCTTTTGCAGAGTTCGCCAGTAAAATGAAGTACCAATGCTTTGTCTTGATCCCAGACCTGCATACCGAAATATGTCTTGCCGGCATCTCATATTTTAGCAGATGTTACTAGAGTACTTTTTCGCTCTTGACTTGATAAATTCGCCACAGACAAAAAAAAAAAAAAATGTCTGTCGGATGCTTACAACCTTTTCAAGACATCTGTGACGAATGCATCTGTCAACGACGAATTGTCTGTACTTGTCTACTAGAAGTAAACTGAATTGCAGATCTTACTTTCTTGAAACTGCTAGAAAGTTCTCGAAAATTCTCTTTCAGACTATCAGCGTTGAATGTGTCTGGTATGTAATAGAAAAAAGGTTAGTTTATGATATGTCCCAGAAAGGGATATATATCTGACTCGAGGTAGCTGAGCGGTTTAGGCAAATGTAACCAAGTAGGGCAATCTAGTATGTAGACGTAATGGACGGTAGTCGTCGTATGCAGTATCCTGAGACGTAGGCGTAGTCAATAGATGTAGACCAATAGTCGTAGACTTCTAGCAGTAGACTTAAGGACGCAGAGCTCTAGACATACTCGCCTCAGTCTGTATTTATGGCTGACACTCGCCAATCACATTACTGTGAGGGGGAACCAAGGTGTATGCATATTTATTACGTATTCATTACATCAGTTTAAAAAAATAATGTCTAGGCCACAATAGTAAAGTTTTAAGGGAATAGTAGCCATTTCGCTTAATCAGTCATAGATCAAAAGAGACATGATCACCCAAGTGTGTATCACGTATGTCCCTGAAAAGAATGACTGATTGATATATGTATTGTCTACCGGCCGGGACATTCGAGAATCATTAATAATACGTCTTTTGAATGCCCAGGTTGTTAGATGTCAATTAAAATGTTTACAAAACGGACATTTTTTGCTCAGACATGTGTATCAGGATTCTACAAAACTTAACCCTAACCCTAATCCACCCTAATCCACCCCACAAATAAGAATCTCGAAAGCCACGGCCGTGAAAACGGAACCTATATTAAGGATGAGTTCCCATAGGCCTCTTAAACGAAGATCATTATTTCCCGTTTTATATTCTCTCACATCTGGTGTTCACCCAGTTCGAAGCTCAGGAGCCATTCGTGGTAAATTCTAAAGTAAAAGGCAAAGGTATTACGAATATGCGTGAAAGATTACGGTTAACCCTAGATATGAACAGATTAAAATTATCGTCATCGGTGAAGCAACCTCTTGGGAGTCGGTTCCACAAAGCAGTAGCTCGTAGGATAAAGATACTTGGGTGGAACTTATATTTCCCCAAGGAAATACCAAAGGAATGAGTGTGATTCCCTACAATGTGCCCGTCATGGCGGGTGTTAGACGTGTGGCTTAAGAATGATAAAACTAATGAGTGCAGTTCGTCCGAACATTCTCCATGGAAGTAGCGATAAAGCAGAGAGAGGTTTGCGAAGTCTCGTCTGTGATATTGTGGTAGTAAGGTGGAAAATAATTCATTATCCACAAGCACTCGAAAGTGAAAAGTGAGTACTGGGCAGCTTCCGCCCATATATGACAGCGGTTTTCCATTTTCGGCCAGATCTTCCTCTACTAAATTGTTACGTAGGAAGAAAGTGTCAATACCGACAAGTGTGATACATCACGGATTTCCAGGCAACAAACATAACCGTTGAATTAATTCTGCTACTGGGATCACGTGACCATAACTATTTCGCATATAAAGCACTCAGATAGAAGTCGAACTAACCTCGTCGAAGTGCAGTCTCGTCTGGGGAAGATTAGACTAGGTGCCCGGTCGATGGAAAGTTTTACCCGTGCTTTAGGGCTCGGATTCCCCACAATAAAAAGGCCTTGTGCTTCATTTCGGGGAGGCATATGAATACCATTCTACGTTGTGCCGAATTTTCATTGTCGGACTCTCTGTCTTCGGGAGAAGAGGAACCCAGACAAAGCTCCGCCGAAGGGTAGAATCTTGTCTGGGAAAAAAATAGACAATAAATCTTTGTCCGACCTTAAAGGCTCGAATTTTCCACTTTAAATGACCTTTAAATCCGCGCCAAACATAATCCCTAGAAGAGAGGTAGTAGATATCGTCCTGCGTTGCGCAGAATTTTCATTGTTAGAATCTCTGCATTTGAGCGAAGAGGAACTCAGACGAGGCTCCGCCGAAGGGTCGAATATTGTCTGGGGAAAAATAGAAAATAAATCTTTGCCAGAGCTTAAAGGCTCGGAATTTCCACTTTAAATGACCTTGTGTCACATCCGCCCTTGACATACGCCCTGGTGGGGAGGTAGTAGATACCGTTCTGCGTGGAGCATCTTTCCGGTGTTGTGCGCTATTCAAGAAATTGTTTTTGAGTGAAATACTCGAGAGAATTATTCCAAGAGCATTCGTTTAATACGTTGAGTTACCAAAAGTTCCTTTCAGAATAACATTACGAAAAACAGTCAGTTAGTTAAGTACCATACGTGATATACGCTTTGGGTAATCATGTCTCGAAAGAGACATGACTCACTGGGCAGAAGGTTATCCCGCAGTAGATTACCATAGACTGGTTGCCAGCCAAGGCTATAGAGCCCAATTTATTTTATTATTTGACTCATAGCTAGAGTGGGAAGAGATGTATTATATTATTAAATCGTAATTAGTGAGGGAACAGTTTATTACTTCATAACAATATAGAACTAATCCCCCACTTAATGCTCAGTCAAAGCCTTAATCATGTTTTTAACTATTATATTGAGTCAGTCAGTTAAGTATCATACGTGATACACACTTGGACGATCATGACTCGAAAGAGACATGGCTGACTGGGCAGATGATTATTCCGCAGTAGGTTGCCATTGCTTTCTGCGGTAGACTGGTTGCCAGCCAAGGCTATAGAAACCAATGTCCTGCTATTTGACTCATAGCTAGAAGGGAAAGAAACGTATTATATTATTAAGTAGTGTTGGAGTAGATAGACTAAATTATCGCCTGGTTCACACTCCACCCACATCTATTGAACAAGTGAAGAGGCTCATCCCCTGTTCCCTGTTTAGGATGTGGCTTCCGGTTCTCTCTTTTCCAATCTCTTCACTCTTATGTAGCCCCTTGCAACAACAGTGGCGTTGCCGCCTTGCTCGGGGTGATATGATTAAAAAAAAAAATTTAGTAGGGCATCAGTTTATTACTTCATAACATTATCAAAACTGATCCCCCATTTTATGCCCAGTTGAAGCCTTAATCATGTTTTTAACTATTATATTGAGTCAGTCAGTTAAGTGCCATATATGATACACGCTTGGACGATCATGTCTTGTAAGAGACATGGCTGACTGGGCAAAAGATTATCATGTAGTAGGTTGCCATTGCTTTCTCGGTAGATTGGTTGCCTGCTAAGGCTATAGAACATAATCTGTCCTATTTTTTAACCCATAACTGGAAGGAAGAGACGGATTAATACCTTTCCCAATCGTATTTGTGCAGAAGCGAATGCAAGAAATTCAACTGGAATTCGAAAAACAATGTTATAAAATAAATGTAGCAAATAGCAGGACGAGTGGATTACTTGCTGGATTGGCATATGAAGCCGACCATTTTCCGAGCATCTTAAGCAATTTTTCCTATTGCACTTGAGGTCAGGGTTGAATTCAAGTCCCAAGATGTGCTCAAGACAAAATGGAACGTATGTTCATCAAGATTGGCTAAACTTCTTTGTTCGATCGGTGATGGTGGGGAGCATATCTTTCATCACCACTGAATATCGTTCTCAGGATATTGCGATTGTAGACTCCGAAACGGATGAACCGATGTTCTTGAAAACTTACACAGTTGTACTATAAGCGTCTGCAAGTGTTCTTAGCTAGGTTTTGTGTCGGGGTATCTTGATAAATATCGAAAATCGATAATAGAAAAAATCGGTTTATAGAAGGAGCCGTCTGATTTTAATCAAATTTGTTACACTCATAAACAAAGACATAAGAAATGATATTCAGAAGTTTCAAGGTTGTAGTTCTTACAATAGTGCAGAAAATCGATAATATATATATAAATATAAAAAAGGCAAGATGTCTGTGGAAATTGCACAAAATCTGGAAAAACCAGAACCTAACAGTTCATCACTACTCTGACTCCTTGGCCTGACTCTATCTTCCGACCTCAAGTGGAATCATTACATAGAGTCAATAAATAGAATAAAAAATATCTAAATCCACTGCTAGAAAGGTTGGGTCACTGTGTCGGGCCAGAAAGATTTTTCCGCCTGAATCCATCTTGCACATATACAAATCAACCATCCGACAGTGCATAGAATATTGTTGTCGTATCTGGTCAGGTGCCTCTGCTATTCGTCACAGTGTTCTCGACAGGCTCCAAAGGAGACTCTGTAATGTGATTGGTCCCGACCTGACCGCTCGACTCCAGCCATTTTCTAATCGGCGGGATGTGGCATCCCTCTGTCTCTTTTATAAATATTTTCATGGCTTCTGTTCCGACGAACTTGGGTCACTTGTGCTCCTTCCACAAGAATTTACTCGGGCAACCAGACTGGCAACAAGGTTCCACCCATTTACAGTTATATCAACCAAATGCAACGAACAATTCTACTCCGACAGCTTCTTTTCTCGCACTTCCCTCCTGGGAAACTCCTGTGAAACTCCCTTCCGTTTACTTGCTTTCCTGACAGCTGAAACCTTCAGGAATTTAAATGCAATGTCAATTTCCATCTCTTATCAACTTGACTCCAGCCCTTTCTACATTCTCCTGTGTATCTTGTTCTTTTTCTTCCTCTCTACCTTCGCAACTGTCTTCACTCCTGTGTTCACATCCTTCTCTTGTTTTTTCTCAGTCACCTCCTTTAACTGGTTCGTCTTTCTGTTCACTCTCCTCCTGCTTAAACTTTTACTCTCTTATGTAGCACCCTGCGCATCAGTGGTGGTACCGCTTTGCTTGGGGTGAAACGATTAAAAAACAAACTTGGAAAGCATCTATCCTTCGAGCGACGGTTAAACAGTTCTTTCTTGAGATTTTGTCCGGACCTTGTGACCTCTAAAAGGTCAAGGCTTTTGATAAGTGCTACGTTAGGGAAGGGGCATTCATATAAGGGATGGTTCTTATCGTCTAACGTAAAGTTAGAGGAAAAATTTATTACAAAGAGCCTTAATTTGTTATATGAGAATGGAATAACTTCATTTATGATAAATGGTACTAACACTTTGTCTCTATTGATTAGCGATTTTTAAGAACAGGATTCAAGTCTTATTTTCAACTAGCAGTATAGCCCGGCGTTGCTCGGGTGTAATGAAAGCTTTAAAACTAATCCATGGTCCTGGAACTCAGACTCTTTGGACGTTGGCACGAAAGACTAAAAAGCAATAGTTGTCTCCAGTTAAAGCGAAACCGTAGACTGAAAGAAAAATGAATGGATGTAAGTCAAATTTTGATTTCCTGGTATCGACATCAAATAAGTTTTTTTCGTCGTAAACTGAATTTTGAAGGCTAAATAAGTCCTCTGAGTAAATGGTATCATGGCTGAGACTAAGAACTAGAATTACACCTAATTAGAGCCAAACCCGTAGCAAAAACTAAAATAAAAGGGCTGAAAAATTACAGACATACAGGCAGATAAACAGACACACACACAAACATCTTACCTTTTATATATATCGATTTTGTGCACTATTGTAAGAACTGCAACCTTGAAACTTCTGAATATCGTTTCTTATGTCTTTGTCTATGAGTGTATGAAATTTAATTAAAATCGGACCACTCCTTCTATAACCAGATTTTTTCGATTATCGATATTTTCGATATTTATCGGGGGTACCTCGACACAAGACCTAGCTAAAAACACTCGCAGACCCTTATAGTACAACTGTGTAAATTTTCAAAAAATCGGTTCAGCCGTTTCGGAGTCTATAGGTTATTTAGACACACACACACACACACACACACACACACACACACACACACACAGACAACGTTCCATTTATAAATAAGTTTATATATATATATATATTAGTCGATTTCGCCTTAAACAAGGCAATAAAGCCATTGATACACAAGAAATTACTGGGTGTGGAGGACATAGATACAGAAACATTACTAAGGACCGAGAACAAAAGAAGATTAATCAGGGGGACATTAGATAGCGACCGCCATTGCATTTAAATTTCTGAAATTTGGTTTGAAAGCATAGAAGCGATAGAGCCACAATCGCGAATTAAGGGAAAAGAAACTGTCATCATAGAACTTACGGTTACATCTAGCCAGCTCAATTGTAAATTGATGAGATCTTGAAACCAGTCTAGTACTGTTCTTAAATTAAAAAGTTTAGGGACCATAGGGATGTGCTCAACTGAACAATTACTATGAAAGCCGGCAAGGAGTTCCATACTGCGAAATGCGAGAAAAGAAACTGTCATCATACAACTTAAGATGATATCTAGTCAGCTTAATTGTAAATTGATAAGATCTCAACGCCAGTCTAGTTTTCTTCTTCTATGTGCCCTCTTTCTTCAGGACGTAGGCGATCATGGCTTCCCACGTTTCCCTATCCCTGATGGTTTTGAGCACGCCTTCTCCTGTTACACCATGCAACCCTCATTCCCTCATCCACCTGATTAGATCCTTCAAATATGTTATCCGCTGCTTTCCTCTGTTTCTTTTTCCCTCTATCTGGCCTGTTGGTATCAGGTTCTCCAAGCCCTCCTTCCTCATTGCATGTCCCAGGAACTTCAGCTGTCTCTTCCTGATGCTCAGTATTAATTTCCATTTTGTTTCCATCATTTCTAAGACCTCATCATTGCTCACATGCTCGATCCATGATATTCACAGCATCCTTTTGTAGAACCACATTTCAGCTGCTTCAACTTTTTCCTTCATCTTTGATGACATTGTCTAGCATTCACTGCCATATTGAAGAACTGACAGCACATAGCAATCCAGTACTCTCTTCTTTTTTTCTAGCGAAATTGTCCTGTCCCTTAATACCTTACCCAATGTTTCCTTCGCCATGCCAATTCGCCTTCGGATCTCTGTGTCGCACTTTCCGTCTTCTGTTATAACACTTCCCAGGTATTTAAATTTTTGTGCCTGTGTGATTCTAGTATCCCAGACTTTTATTTGGTATATTAGGTTGCTCTTTTCGTTGATGACCATACATTCTGTTTTTTTGCCAGTCTAGTACTGCGCTAAAATTAAAATATCTAGGTATCACAGGGAGGAGTTCATCTGAAAATTTACCATGAAAGCCGGAAGGGAGTTCCACACTGGAGAAATGCGAAGAAAGAAACCGTTCGCATAAATCTAGCCAGCTTGACTGTATATTGATGAGATCTCGACGCCAGTCTAGTACTGCGCTTAAATTAAAAGTCTAGTTATCATAGGGAAGCGCTCATCTGAACAATTAACATGAAAGTATTTATATAAAATACAGAGAGGAAGCCTTGCGGTGGTGGGAAAAGAACTTAAACCGATCCACCAGATCAGGACCAATAATATTGCTGATTCTTCTTCGAAGGAGTTCGAGGAAAATAGCAATGGCACAGGAAAACATGGGGTAACAATGTTTTAAGCATGGTCGAATGGTAGATTATAGACATGTAACATAACTGACATCTTTCCTGCATAGCCTCATGAACTTCACTTGTTGCCTTTTCGTACGATCTTGTAACACCATATAGTAATCCTCTAGCTTGAATGACTCTTGGGCTCTGTATTGGGTAAACATTAGGACGAAAAATCTACTAAATACAGTATTGATAGCAGTTATATATATATATTACATTACATTATATTACCCTTACAGTATAACGCTCTACATTTGTATCGAGCACTCTTTATAAAAGTAAATGCATGAACAAAAAGGTTAATAAACCTACGAGTTCAACAATTTAGTTACAATATATATATATATATATATATATATATATTGAAATACAATATTGATAGCAATTATATATATATATATATATATATATATATATATATATATATATATATGAAAGAACAATGTCTCATCAGGTCGTTAATAATTCTTTCAATGTCGAAAGAAATTGCACAATTTTGTCGTAGTTAGTAGTTTGTACATGTTCTAAAGTAATAATTAATAATAAATATTCATTGCTCTATTTTTATATTGAGCACTGTTTTAAATTAATGTTTTGAACGTTGCAATTATATATATATATATATATATATATATATATATATATATATATATCCAGTTAAAGAGGAGCCAAGGTTTTACGGTTTTGCGTTTCCTGGCATTTATTTTTTTTTATAAACAGTACTCAACACAATAAATATTGTAGGGCATAATATAATCATATAATTATGAATTAAATGTACATTGCGACATGGAAATTTCTATGTTTCGAGATAGAATCTCGTCATCAGGCAATGTTGGATGATGGTTGGGAAAATGATTCACATTTACAAATGTAAATCATTTACTTACTGCTGTCATAAAATTGTATATATATATATATATATATATATACCCCTCCTCGTCGACAACATCACTATTATGATTATACGCCGATTTGAGCTACTTACATTCCGCACATGAAGATGGATAACAGTTATCCCTCTTAGATCGTATGGAATGGACAATAAAATAAAATAAAAAATAGATAAGATTATTTATTTCGGTCGGTATGATTGAATATAATCTTTCCTCTGTCGCTTCCTTTTATGAAAATATGTACTGACCGACAATCCAAGTGATGAACACAAAGCAAAGTGGTTTTGATATAAATTTTAATACATGAAAGGAACAATGCAACGATTGAATATTAAAATAAAAAAATAAAAATAAAATAAAGTCTGAGTGAGAATGTCCAATGAACAAATAACTGTGATTAAATCTCAATACCTCTGTTGGGATATCAAAATTTATCGAAATATGACGAATTATAAGGAAATGCAGGAAATCAACACATAATACAAAAAAAATGGGATAGGATATACACAATATTATTGAGCATGTGGTAAGATGTTTGCAATAAGGTATTGTTGGTGGATGTATGCATTTAATTAAAAACACGGGGGTCAAAAGCATAATGACTTATCTTTGTCTATTCGATTCTCTTTTTTCTCTTGCTTTTCTTTCTCTCTCTTTCTCTCTCTTCTTTCTTCTTTCCTTTCTACATATACTTTGGTTCGAATGCTGCTCGGCCGTAGCAGACTCCTCTAGAATTTTCTTCACTTTCGTTTCTTCAAATGAACGTTATATTCTCTGCAAATCTGCGTCGATATCTTTCTTATCTTATGATCGATTCGGTCTATTACAACTTCTTCCTTTCCTCCTTACGTAGCTAGATTTTATATTTTTAGCATATTCTGCAATCTCTCATCTAAATGTTCTTTTTTTTTAATTTAACGAATAAAACACACACTCTTATAATTTTTATCCGGAGTTGCTACGACTGACTTGGTTGAGTTACATCATTATAAAAATGAACCTCCTGGTTTGTTAGTCTGTCTGAGTTTCAGCGTTGAAATATCATGACCCCGATCTGTTGAAATTTAGCTTGCAACTAACTGGGCCTTCTGGTTATCTCCTGATTCGCTTTTTAGGCGTGAATTTTGGCTAGAGCTGATTCTTGTATCTTTCATGTCAGGCCTTTGTCTAGACAGTTGTTGCTTGGTGGATATTTGGATCAGTTTAACCTTTACCCTGCTACTCCCAAACTGATTATATGCTCACATGTGACCACCCTGTGTTGCCTAGTGGGGTCTAAGGTTAGTGTGTGTGTGTGTGTGTGTGTGTGTGTGTGTGTCTGTGTGTGTGTGTGTGTGTGTGTGTTGATCTGCATTCGTAACAATATATATATATATATATATATATATATATATAGTCATCGGCAGATAGATCTGTTTCGCTGTATCACAGCCCATCATTAAGGTTAAACTCCGAAACCCGACCGAATTGGCGTCAGTCGGCGATTCTACCTCTGGGCTATGGGCACTCGGTAGAAGAAGGCAGACTTTTTAGCATGTATATTGTCATTATACACGCCCAATAGCCAGAGTGGTCTAATTCATTAATGAATGAGCGATGCGTGCATGCGAGAGTAGCTACTGTTTTTCAAAGTCTACCATTCTTCCAGAGTGCTGGAATATATATATTTGGAGGTAAAAAATTTGTATGCTATTTTAAAAACAAGGAACTTATTAACAGTCTCTGAGGCACTTTTGTCCAACATCTCACCAGGAGAAAAAAATCGTTGGTAAATAGATGAAACGAAATGAAAAGTAATGATGAAAATGAAGAACAAAATAGAGAGAAACACGATAAAATGAATATCCATATCAATATATATACTTATATCGAGGTGAGGGGAATTCACGTGTAAATAATTAGCGAGGAATAGTTAAAATAAAATATCGCCCAATAAATTTAGAAACTTTATAAAATTCTTCTTCCGGCAGAGAGAAGGTTTCTGTAATGATATAGAGTCAGTCAGTTATGTGCCATACGTGATACACGCTTGGGCGATCATGTCTCGAAAGAGACATGACTGACTGGGCAGAAGATTATCCCGCAGTAGGTTGCCATTGCTTTCTGCGGTAGACTGGTTGCCGACCAAGGCTATAGAACCCAATCTGTCCTGTTATTTAACCCACAACTGGAAGGAATAGACGGATTAATACCTTTCCCAAGGGTATTTGCGCGTAAATGAATGTAATGAATTCAGCTGGAATTCAAACTCGGCTCCCCGATTTCTCGTTCCGAGCCGATATCCACCGCAGCATAAAGCACATGATATAGAGACAGATTCCAAAATCTTTAAATGATTATTGGAACCAGCTCTATGTATACTTTTGAACCACCCTTTCTTATAAGACTTAACACAGGCTATGTTCTCCACTAGATAACCGATTCCATTTTTATATAGGGAAGGCAACACATGTTACCTATTTTGGCAAATCGTATTTTATAAGGCACATGTTGATTAATTCTTGTTTCCAAATGTAAGGTTGTACGCCCCACATAACCAGCAGTGATGTGAAGAAAATCATCCTTACAAAACGACGGAAACGCAGACCTCGTCTGAAAAACACAACGCAGAGCAACAGACGGAAAAAAATCAGAAAACGATTTGTTGAACTGTGTAATCAAACTTTGACCCTTATCCCCATTTTTTCCTCTGATGAGATGTTGGACAAAAGGGCCTTAGAGACTCTTAATAAATACTTTGTTTTTAAAATAGTATATATATATTAAAGGGAGATTCAGTCATGTTTGTTAAATTTACCTTGTCCCAAACATAACCGAACTCACCAAATTTAAAAGATCAGAAAGTTGAACAAACATCAAAGGATAAAAAAATATCTACTTTTTATAACAATAAAAATGAGACGATTCTTAGCTCTATGTAATGTTCTTTCTTTCGTTGCTGACGATGCAAGAAGAAGAAGCTCGAAAGAGAATGTGAGCGTCTAAAACAATGCGGCTCACCTGGACTTGCGTCTGGAGGACGGCTTGTGGTCCTCCATAGAGAAAATGCAAAAGCACGCGCATTTATTCGACGACAAAGAATAGGATCAACTTTGAATACTTTTTCTGCCTTTTGGTTTTTTCAATAATAAAAGATGATATATCAATGAGGTTTTCGACTACGTCCGCATATGTAAAAAATATGTAAGGCAATTATTTAATAAAAAGGGATTTTTTATTGGTTACTTCGTAAATATAAGTGTTTTTTTTTCGTTGGCTCCGACAAAGTATAGTTGCGTGTAAATTCGGATTTATCAACCAATCAAATATAGAGAAATCCGACAATATATATTTTCTAAATATATACTGTTAAATATAAGAGACAATGAATGTCTATTATGTTTAATCATGAGTCGTTATAAACATCGTATTTTGGCTTTAATTTCAGATGAAAATAAAGACAAAAATTCTCCAACATTTGGATATTTTTTATTAAGTTGGTTCTAAGCTTTCGGCTCACATGATATAATATCATCTTTGATGGTAGATGTTTTTTATGTTAACGTCCCTGAAACCGCCCTGAAGATGGCTTATGTGAGCCGAAAGCTTAGAACCAACCTAATTAAAAAATATCCAAATATTGGACAATTTTGTCTTTATTTTCGCCCGAAATTAAAGCCAAAATAAGATGTTTAGAATGGCTCATGATTAAACATAATAGACATTCATTGACTGTTATATTTAACAATATATGTTTAGAATATATGTTGCCTCAATACATCATTATATATATATATATATATATATATATATATATATATATATATATAAGACCTGAGCATTCAGTTGAATCTTTAACCAGAACGCCTTAGCTTCGTGTTGATTTTTGTGTACACTCTGTGTGTGTGTGTTCGTGTATCTCATATATGGCTGGTGTTATTAAAACAGTCCTTGATGTAAATACAAGAGCTATTATGTATATGTTAATATGTATATATTAATAAATATATGACTCCGTGAGGGATTATATATATATATATATATATATATATATATATATATATATATATCCGTAGACAGATCTGTTTCGCTTTATCACAGGTCATCGGTACGGTTAGACATCCGATTGCTTCTTACCCAGGATTAAAACCTGACCGAATTGGTGTCAGTCGGCAATATATATCTACATATATAAAAGGCAATCTGTGAGTCTGTGTGTGATTGTTCCCTATGCACGCCTACATTTTTTAAGCTACGCCATTCAAACTTTTTAGGGACACATGTTTATAGGGAAGCCAATAGG
>JBBBDQ010002165.1:335000-347500 GCA_037127315.1 Ascarosepion bandense | reverse complement strand
CTTGCTTGCCACTCAAGTTTGATCTTTAGAAGTCTAAATGCAATGTCAATCGTTATCCTATATCATCTTAATACTTGTTCTTTCATTGTTCTTTCTCCTTAATTATGTTTCCTTCTTTTCATGAGATTATAGCTAAGTCCTATGCTAACGGTTTCTTCTCTCACTTGTGGAACTCTCTCCTGGCTTCTTGCTTTCCACTCAACTTTGATCTTCAAAAATTTAAAAGCAATGTCAATCATTATGTTCAGTCTTCTTAATTCCTGTTCTTTTATTGTTTTCTCTCTTTAATTATGTTTTCTTCTTCTCATATTGTTATAAGTCCTATGCTAGCAGTTTCTTCTCTCTCTTGAGGGACTCTTCTCTGGCTTTTTACTTTCCTCTCAGCTTTGATCTTTAAAAATTTAAAAGCAATGTCAATCATTATCTTCTGTCATCTTAATTCCCGTTCTTTTATTGTTTTCTCTCTTTAATTATGTTTTCTTCTTCTCATATTGTTATAAGTCCTATGCTAGCAGTTTCTTCTCTCTCTTGAAGGAATCCCCTCTGGCTTCTTGCTTTCCTCTCAACTTTGATCTTCAAAAATTTAAATGCAATGTCAATCGTTATCTTCCATCTTCTTAATTCCTGTTCTTTTATTGTTCTCTTTCCTTAATTATGTTTTCTTTTTTTCATATTATTATAACTAAGTTCTATGCTAACATTTTCTTCTCTCTATTTTAGAACTAACTTCCGGCTTCTTTTCCAATCAACCTTGATCTTTAAAAAATCAAATGCAATCGCCACAGTTACTTTTGTTTGCATAATTCTTAGTCTTTTATTTCTGTTCTTTTATTACTCTTGATAATGTTTTTTCCTATTCTCTTACACTCATTTAAAAAATGCCAACTTTACAAAGTCTACCAGAAAGAAACAATCCTTCCTTCCTTTAGTGAAGAAACTAACTTAATAAAGACTAGCAGTGCTCCTTGTCTATAGTATAAAGAAACACAGAAGTTTTATGCTAACTGTTTCTTCTCTTGCTTCTCTCGATTGTGGAACTCTCTTCCGACTACATGCTTGCAATGTAGTCGGAAGAGAGTTGCAATTCGGCCTTCAAAATTTTAGATGTTACGTTAATCGTTATTTTCTTAATTTATGTTCTATTATTGTTCTTGATCTTAAAGAATGTTTTCCCTTTTGTATTCTTTCCCACTCAATAACCCTTTGTATCTGAATGACTTTGTTGCCTTGCTTGGGGTTAAATAATTTTAAAAAATGCGTACTTTTATTTGTTCTAATTGAAAATGTTGTGTTTTCTTTAATTACTGAATTCTTTTAGTTACAATTTTGTCATTTTATTTATTTTTTTATTCAGCTCCACAAAATACTTCCAATAAAGTTCAAGCGGTCCAATATGATGCAAAAAATACGTAACCGGCTGCCGAAACTTTTCCGAAAAAATGAAAAAGAAAAAACCTCGAGAAGCTGCGATTTTGATTTAGCCAATACGTTTATCCTGCTGCTTAGTCAAAAAATGCAACATTTGGCTCTCTCAAAGAAGATCCTTCAACAACAAAGACACGCCTATTATTTCAGGAACCGCAGAAGCACGCGGAACACTAATCTTAATGACAAGCATTATCTTCAACAATGTGTCGGTGATCGACAGGTGATGGGAGGACATTTTGAAGAAGGTTTCAGCCAAAGAGCAAACCTTGTTTCTTTGCCACCAATTCCTCATACAGTTAATTATTCTTGGTTGTTCGACAACGAAGAAAATTACAAATTGAATTGTTTCGAACGAGCAAAAATCCGAGACCAGTGTCGTCAGCTGACCCTTGACCAAAGCGTCTTAGCCTACGAGATATTCCTGAAAAGATCAGAGAAGATAATAGAACCCATGGACCTGCCAAAAGTGCTGGACGAAATACTGACCGTGTTACTGTCGCGCAAGCCTGTACGCAAAAACTGTATAGAAGTATTCAAGAAACGCATGGAAATGGCCCAGCCGGAACTGAGCGAGCACAGCCAAACGACACAGGAATCTTTTAGCCCCAGAATGTTACCATCTAAAGTGCGGCTCACAAGAACTTTTCGACCGATAGACGAACTGAACTCCAACTCGTTGCATAATGTTTCCTTGCCACTGGTCAAACAAAACTCAAAAGTGAATGTTAATGATTCCATCCAAGAAAACGAATGCGGATCACAAGATTCAAGTGCTCAAATAATGAGCGCCATTGATAAAGTCAGAGTTGTGTACGTCCAGAGCAAAGGTGAATGTCCGTCTTTAGGGAGCATATGTTCGATTCCAAGACGACTTCACTATGAAAAAAAACCGAATGTATTGAATGACGGAAACCCGCCCAGAAGCCCGTCCCTTGCTCCTGTAGAAAAACAGTCAGATGAAGAATTCCCTCTCAAAGAACGTCGGCGTAAAATCGGCAGGTGTCAAGTCAGAAACAATTTATCATCATCCACAATCAGTGAATATCTATCATCAAAGTTAGTGTGATTGTTTAGCGCCTGCAGTTGTTTGTGATTTGAGCAATTTAAAAAATACAGGCAGTTGATCAACTGAGATGCGACTAAATAAAATCATTTTTCACGATTTTTTTAATTTCATTTTTTACGGCTTATCAACCTTTTGCAGGTTATTTAAAGCCAAAAAATATTTTTAGATTGTAAGAATTGTTTTGGAAATAATGATTTATTAATAAAAGCTCAACTAGCTAACACCGAGTTGTGAGGGGAATAGTTGGATTCATGCCTTTGCTAAGAGAATTTGCTTGTAAATGACTAGAACAAACCCAACTTGAACTGGAACTCGGCTTTATGATCTCCAACTCAGGGTGATTACCCATTATACCAGACACATATTCAATTCCGGGAGACTATCATTATACCACCGAATATACAATTCCGGAAGATTACCCATTGTACCACCCGTATATTCAATTCCGGGAGATTGTCCATTATACTACCCCGCATATTCATTTCCGGAAGATTACCCATTGTACCACCCGCATATTTAATTCCGTGAGATTACCCATTGTACCAACCACATATTCAATTCCGGGAGATTACCCATTGTACCACCCGCATATTCAATTCTGGGAGAGTACCCATTGTACCACCCGCATGTTCAATTCAGGGAGATTTCCCATTATACTACCCCGCATATTCAATTCCGGGAAATTACCCATTGTACCACCCGCATATTCAATTGCAGGAGAGTACCCATTGTATCACCCGCATGTTTAATTCCGGGAGATTACCCATTGTACCACCCGCATATTTAATTCCGGGAGATTACCCATTGTACCACCCGCATATTCAGTTCCGGGAGAGTACCCATTGTACCACCCGCATGTTCAATTCAGGGAGATTGCCCATTATACTACCCGCATATTCAATTCCGGAGATTACCCATTGTACCACCCATATTCAATTCCGGGAAGTACCCATTCTTTCCCACAACCAATTCAGGAAGTACCCATTTGTACACCACACCAACCAATTCGGAATTACCCATTGTACCACCCATATTCATTCCGGGAAGTACCCATTGTACCACCCATAACCAATTCGGGAAGTACCCATTGTACCACCCATAACCAATTCCAGGAGAGTACCCATTGTACCACCACCAACCAATTTTCGGAGGTTACACCCATTGTACCACCAGCATATATTCCATTGGAATTACCCATTGTACCACCCGCATATTCAATTCCGGAAGTGCCCATTGTACCACCCACATAACCAATTCCGGAAGTACCCATTGTACCACCCATAACGTTTCGAAGTACCCATTGTAACACCCACATATTCAATTCCGGGAGATTACCCATTGTACCACCCGCATATTCAATTCTGGGAGAGTACCCATTGTATCACCCGCATGTTTAATTCCAGGAGATTACCCATTGTACCACCCGCATATTCAATTCCGGAGATTACCGGTATACCACCCACATAACCAATTCCGGGAGATTACCCATTGTGCCACCCACCTTGATAATTCAGGAGAGTACCCATTGCCACCCATAACCAATTCGGGAGAGTACCCATTGTACCACCCACATAACCAATTAAAGTTACCCATTGTACCACCCATATTCAATTTCGGGAGATTACCCATTGTACCACCGCATATTCAATTCGATTACCCATTGTACACCACAACCAATTCCGGAAGTACTCATTGTACCACCCACACCAACCAATTCGGGAAGATTACCCATTGTACCACCCACATATTCAATTCGGGGAGATTACCCATTGTACCACCCATATTCAATTTCGTGAGATTACCCATTGTACCACCCATAGTAATTCCGGGAGAGTACCCATTGTACCACCCATGCTCCGGGAGATTACCCATTGTACCACCCACCATATTCAATTCCAGGAGATTACCCATTGTACCACCCACATAACCAATTCCAGGAGAGTACCCATTTGTACCACCCATAACCAATTCCGGGAGAGTACCCATTGTACCACCCACATATTCAATTCCGGGAGATTACCCATTGTACCACCCATAACCAATTCCGGGAGGTACCCATTTGTACCACCCACATAACCAATTCCGGAGAGTACCCATTGTACCACCCGTATGTTCAATTCAAATTTACCCATTGTACCACCCGCATATTCCAATTCCAAATTGTTAACACCACCCATAACCAATTCCGAAGAGTACCCATTGTACCACCCACATATTCCAATTCGGGAGATTACCATTGTACCACCCATAACCAATTCCGGAGAGTACCCATTGTACCACCCACATAACCAATTCCGGGAGAGTACCCATTGTAACACCCACATATTCAATTCCGGGAGATTACCCCATTGTACCGCATATTCAATTCTGGGAAATTACCCATTGTATCACCCGCATGTTAGTCCGGGAGATTACCCATTTGTACCACCCATATTCAATTCCGAGGAGATTACCCATTGTACCACCCACATAACCAATTCCGGAGATTACCCATTGTACCACCCACATATTCAATTCCGGGAGAGTACCCATTGTACCACCCACATAACCAATTCCGGGGAGAGTACCCATTGTACCACCCACACCAACCAATTCCGGGGAATTACCCATTGTACCACCCATATTCAATTCCGGGAGATTACCCATTGTACCACCCGCATATTCCAATTCCGGGAGATTACCCATTGTACCACCCACATAACCAATTCCGGAGGTACCCATTGTACCACCCACATAACCAATTCGGAGATTACCCATTGTACCACCCACATATTCAATTCCAGGAGATTACCCATTGTACCACCCGCACCTTCAATTCCATTGAGATTACCCATTGTACCACCCACAGCAATTCCGGTACCATTGTACCACCCATAACCAATTCGGGAGATTACCCATTGTACCACCCATATTCAATTCCGAAGTTACCCATTGTACCACCCATAACTTCAATTCCGGAGGTACCCATTGTACCACCCACATAACCAATTCGAGAAGTCACCCATTGTACCACCCATATTCAATTCGAGGTACCCATTGTACCACCCACACCAACCAATTCCGGGAGAGTACCCATTCTTTACCACCCATAACCAATTCGGGAGAGTACCCATTGTACCACCCACACCAACCAATTCGGGAGGCACCCATTGTACCACCCACATAGCCAATTCCGGAGATTACCCATTGTACCACCCATATTCAATTCCAGGAGATTACCCATTGTACCACCCACATAACCAATTCCGGAAGTACCCATTGTACCACCCACATAACCAATTCGGGAAGTACCCATTGTACCACCCACAACCAATTCGGGAGAGTACCCATTGTACCACCCACATAACCAATTCCGGAGGTATACCCATTGTACCACCCACATAACCAATTCCGGAGAGTACCCATTGTACCACCCACATAACCAATTCGGGAGATTACCCATTTGTACCACCCGCATAACCAATTCAGGGAGATTGCCCATTATACTACCCCGCATATTCAATTCCGGGAGATTACCCATTGTACCACCCGCATATTCAATTCTGGGAGAGTACCCATTGTATCACCCGCATGTTTCATTCCGGGAGATTACCCATTGTACCACCCGCATATTCAATTCCGGGAGATTACCCATTGTACCACCCACATAACCAATTCCGGGAGAGTACCCATTGTACCACCCACATATTCAATTCCGGGAGATTACCCATTGTACCACCCACATAACCAATTCCGGGAGAGTACCCATTGTACCACCCACATAACCAATTCCGGGAGAGTACCCATTGTAACACCCACATATTCAATTCCGGGAGATTACCCATTGTACCACCCGCATATTCAATTCTGGGAGAGTACTCATTGTATCACCCGCATGTTTAATTCCGGGAGATTACCCATTGTACCACCCGCATATTCAATTCCGGGAGATTACCCATTGTACCACCCACATAACCAATTCCGGGAGATTACCCATTGTACCACCCACATATTCAATTCCGGGAGAGTTCCCATTGTACCACCCACATAACCAATTCCGGGAGAGTACCCATTGTACCACCCACATAACCAATTCCGGGAGATTACCCATTGTACCACCCACATATTCAATTCCGGGAGATTACCCATTGTACCACCCGCATATTCAATTCCGGGAGATTACCCATTGTACCACCCACATAACCAATTCCGGGAGAGTACCCATTGTACCACCCACATAACCAATTCCGGGAGATTACCCATTGTACCACCCACATATTCAATTCCGGGAGATTACCCATTGTACCACCCGCATATTCAATTCCGTGAGATTACCCATTGTACCACCCACATAACCAATTCCGGGAGAGTACCCATTGTACCACCCACATAACCAATTCCGGGAGATTACCCATTGTACCACCCACATATTCAATTCCGGGAGATTACCCATTGTACCACCCACATAACCAATTCCGGGAGAGTACCCATTGTACCACCCACATAACCAATTCCGGGAGAGTACCCATTGTACCACCCACATATTCAATTCCGGGAGATTACCCATTGTACCACCCACATAACCAATTCCGGGAGAGTACCCATTGTACCACCCACATAACCAATTCCGGGAGAGTACCCATTGTACCACCCACATAACCAATTCCGGGAGAGTACCCATTGTACCACCCACATAACCAATTCCGGGAGATTACCCATTGTACCACCCACATATTCAATTCCGGGAGATTACCCATTGTACCACCCACATAACCAATTCCGGGAGAGTACCCATTGTACCACCCACATAACCAATTGGGAATTACCCATTGTACCATAACCAACCGGGAGAGTACCCATTGTACCACCCACATAACCAATTCCGGGAGAGTACCCATTGTACCACCCACATAACCAATTCCGGGAGAGTACCCATTGTACCACCCACATAACCAATTCCGGGAGATTACCCATTGTACCACCCGCATAACCAATTCAGGGAGATTGCCCATTATACTACCCCGCATATTCAATTCCGGGAGATTACCCATTGTACCACCCGCATATTCAATTCTGGGAGAGTACCCATTGTATCACCCGCATGTTTCATTCCGGGAGATTACCCATTGTACCACCCGCATATTCAATTCCGGGAGATTACCCATTGTACCACCCGCATATTCAATTCCGGGAGAGTACCCATTGTACCACCCACATAACCAATTCCGGGAGATTACTCGTTATACCACCCCTATTATTATATTCCGGCGTTTTAGCGTGATATAACTCTAAGCTGTCTTGTCAAGAATGCTGTTAGATGTTGTCATCTGAAGTCTAGATGTTTGTTTTTTTCAGTAAAACTGAAATAAATAAATAAATAAACGAAGATTATTAAAGAAATGTCTTTCATGGAATCATTCCAACTAGGATACAAATCCTAGCTATTTTGATCACCAAATTTTGAATGGTGCTTTTTACGCCCTTCTCATCAATATCTATAAAGCCACTTTTTTTACTTATACGTTGAATATTAACTCAGGTGTTTAGAGCGTCGTGCTAATAACGCGAATGTCGTGGATTCGATCCCCATGCTGGTCAATGAATATGTAAGTCGCCAGTTTTAGGATGTGCGTTGTGGTGCAGTGGATATCGGCTCTGATCAAGAAATCGGTGGAGTCGAGTTCGAATTCCAGTTGAATTCCTTGCATTCACTTACACACAAATACCCTTGGGAAAGTTATTAATCCGTCTCTTCCCTCCAGTTACGAGGTAAATAATAGAACAGATTGGGTTCTATAACCTTGGCTGGCATCCAGTCTACCGCAGAAAGTAATGGCAACCTACTGCGGGATAATCTTCTGCCCAGTTAGTCATGTATCTTTCGAGACATGATCGTCCAAGCGTGTATCACGTATGGCATTTAACTGACTAAATATAATAGTTGAAAACATAAATAAGGCTTCTAGTGTGTATAAAGTGGGGGTCAGTTTTATATTGTTATGAAGTAATAAACTGAACCCCCATTAATTACTACGTAATAATATAACCCCTCTTTTCCCCTCTAGCTATAAGTCAAATAACAGGGCAGACTTTGTTCTATAGCCTTGGCTGGCAACAAGTCTACATCAGAAAGCAATGGCAACTTACTGCGGCAAAATTTTCTGCCCAGTTTGTCATGTCTCTTTCGAGACATGATCGCCCAAGGCGTGTATCACGTATGGCACTTAACTGACTTACGTTGAATATTGTTTTAAATTATAATTATAGAGTTTTGCTCTTATTCCATGTATTATTTAATCGAGTGTCCTCGTATTTGCTGGTTTAGTCACTACAGCTCGGCCGATCTGCAATTTGGTCTTATCTTGCGTATATCAGTCAATTAAATGCCATACTTTGTTACACGCTTGAGGGATCAAGTCTCTTTCGAGACATGACTGACTGGGCAGAAGATTTTCCCGAAGTAGGTTGCTATTACTTTCGGCGACAGACTGGTTGCCAACGAACGCTATAAAACACAGTCTACCCTGCAATTTCACCCATAGCAGGAGGCAGAAGAGATGGATTAATATATTTCTAAGGGTATTTGAACGTAAGTGAATGCAACGAATGCAACTAGAATTCGTTCGGAGCTGCTATCGACTGCACCACAACGCACATCTTCCGTACTCATCAATCTAATCTGTTCAGTTATTTAACTCATAGCTGGAGAGAGAAAAGACGGATTGATTACTTTTCTGCGTAAATAATACTGAATAGATATAAATAAACCAGCTTTAAAAAAAAAACCCCCCCCCCCCAAAAAAAAAACAACGAGTATGATAATTGTGATCAATGATCCTATTACTTGAAGAATGTCGGAGAAAATTCGACTGAAGCGTAGTAATTAAAACAACAATACTGAGGATGTTAGTTTGAATAATTAACGCTATATATCATTTCTTAAATTCAAACAACACTCAACGTCTAATAATAAAACGTTTTGAAATTCATCTTTATAAAAAACATTAACAATGTTAGCTTAGTCAGTTTGAATCACTTAAATTGGTTTATTTCAGTCTTTTTTTTAATTTCCTTATTACAAAAAAAATAAAATAATAATAAATAAATAAAATAAAATAAAAATAAAATAAAAGAGGGTTTCCCTGATTCGGGTTCAACATAAACAGAGTTGTTTTGGCATCAGTTTTGAGCAAATATTTTGAGCAGTGGATATCGAATGCGGGACAAAATCCTAACTCAACAGGATAGCGAATAAGAAAAACATTTAACATAGACGCAGTGTGTGTTTTTCTGAGAGGTCAGAGATCGTGAATGTTTCCAAAAAGGGAGAACGAAGAGAATTTCATTGATCAAATAAGCTTATTATTAGCATTACTCACTGAGGCATTGGCCACATCTGGTTGTTTACTTATTAAAGAAAATTGGAATAAAAGAAGAACGCTTGTTACATTGCGGGCAGATCCAGCCGGGGAAAAAAAAAGAAGAATGAGAAGAAAACCCAACCACCTCCACCTGATATTTTGGCCAAATATAAAGAGGCATTCACATAGAATTGAACTGCTGCAGAGTTGGGTAATATCCAAATATATTTGCAGATGGAAGACGCATTGTAAGACGCGTTAGGCAAAGGAAAGGTGTACATCGATGAGCGGGTGAACGGGTAATGGCTGTGTAATAAGAGTTCATTTAAAAGCAGGGTTGTCGATCCTGTTTGGTCAGTGAATGGCCTTTCATACAATCATTTTCTGATGTAAAAAAAATAATAAAGACAATGGAATGATTAAAATGTGCGCATGCGCAGCAGTGTCTGTGTGTAAGAGAAAGAGACAGAGTGATATATATATATCTTTCTCATTCTGTATCTGAATATTTGAATATTCAATGAAGAATATATATATATACGCATCGCTCATTCATTGATGAATTAGAGTACTCTGGCTACTAGCGTATGATACATCATACGCTAAAAGTCTGTCTCCTTCTACCGAGCGCCCATAGCTCAGAGGTAGAATCGCCAACTGACGCCAATTCCGTCGGGTTTCAATCCTGGGTTAAAACAATCGGATGCCTAACGTACTGATGAGTTGTGATACAGCGAAACAGATCTGTCTGCTGAAGACTATATATATAGATGCTAGTGTCGATCTAAGATGTTAACTTCAACTTTCTCTCTATCTATACTGTTTCATTCTCTTTTCTTTTTTTTTCTTTCTTTCCGTTTATCAATTATCTATAATTTTCTTTTAAAAGGTTTCATTATTTTACCTATGTTTATAATATAATGCTACTAGTGGTTATATTTTAATTTCCATTAAAATGTATGATTTATAATTTATTTTTCACCGTAAATATATCCCATTATATTTGATAATTTTAATGATAAATTTCCATGTCATCTTTTTCTAAGAAAGCAGATGAATCGCAATAGACGCTGGTGTCGATCTATAACTATAATTTCTCTTTGTACTGTTCGGTCTCCTTCCCTTTCTCTTCTTTTTCTTTCTCTTCTTTCCATTTATCAATTGTCTATATTTTTCCTTTTCTTTGGCGTTTTTTTTTTGAATGAGCGAGGAATTGATTTTGTAGATTACCGTTACAAATGTCTACTCTCGACATGGGCGCGTGAGCGTCTGTGTGTAACTATTTTCGGGATTGTTTTGAATATTATTCACTGTTGTATCTTTTGGGTCTGACGAGCAGCTTCCTGCTGCGAAATACGTATTACCCATGAACTTGTAGAATATCTAAATTTTTTTCCAAATTATATTACTCCGTTAAATCAAATAAATAAATTTAACATTGAGTTCTTTTGAGTTCGTTTCTATCGGAATTTACGGACTTATATATCAAGTATTCTAAGTTATATATTTATCTGATGACATATATATATATATATATATATATATATATATATATATATATATATATATGTCATCAGATAAATTGCAAACATTATGTCTGTTTATTTTTAATAAAATCCGTTGATACTCACGGATAATCTTTCGCGTATTATAATTGAAAGATGTCATAATTCACACCCCTGATGATGATTTCGGAAAGAGGTTGAAAGTACTTGGATACCTTGAGAAATGAATGATAATAACATCTGTCAACGTTACAGCTACTTTCTGACATCTTTCAATTAAAATACGCGAAAGATTACCTGTGAGTATGAACGGATTTTATTAAAAATAAACAGACACAATGTTTGCAATTTATTTAATCTGACATGTTTAAAAGAAAATTTGCCGCCTAAACACACACACACACACACACACACACACACACACACACACACACACACACACACTGTTTGAACATTATTTTTAATCGATACTCGTATTTGAGTAGATATTCTATAGATATTCTGTTTTTAATCAAACAGTATATTTATGTATTTATTTCTACCGGCCTGATTATTTACGATAAATTTTTGTACAAAAGTGTGCGTCATTCGGCAATGCTCTCTCTCTCTCTCTCTCTCTCTCTCTCTCTCTCTCTACACACACACACACATACACACACATACTATGCGGGTGTGTTTGTGAACATTGCCCCTCTTCTCTCTCTCTCTCTCTCTCTATTTCTCTTACACACACACGCGCGCATGCGCACACACACACACACACACACACACACACACGCACACTTTATCTGTGGGAGGCAAATATCAACACAACAAAGGGTTACGGATAAAAATGTCTTTAGTAGCGAAAGTTAGATATTTTACTTCTTTTTGTTTTCATAGGTACATACATACGTGGGCACTTAATGAAATAGTTAACAAGCTTGTCTCATTAGATCAATTACGACTGAATATTGAGTTCGATCCTCACTGGGTGCCTCATATATGATTCAGTTTATTTTCTCTTTTTACTAACACTGAAAGAATTTAACCTTTAAAAATAATTACAAGAAATTAAATTAAGAACCTCTTCTGGTAGTCAGAAGGACACATGGCCCAATGGTTATAGTCGCTGGTTAGTTCCTGTGACTTGACCCAAAGAGTTATGAGTTCAATACCAGG
>JBBBDQ010002165.1:257500-330000 GCA_037127315.1 Ascarosepion bandense | reverse complement strand
TACTCATCTTCAACTAGCGATATTGCTCAAGCTCCTAAATTATATATATATATGATAAAAATATTAGGTCAGATTACCGCAGAGAGTAATGGCAACCTACTGCGGGAAAATCTTCTGCCCAGTTAGTCATATCTCAAATGAGACATGATCGTCCACGCATGTATCACGCATGGAATTTTACTGAGTGGTTGGATTCCAGTTTAGTAGTTTACTATTTACCCACAGCTAGTACCCTAGCAGGTGCTACCAACCAGAGTCAGGCTTAAACTGGGAACTACAGAAATTAAGAGGTGGTTTCGCGCTCCTCAAAACCTACCCGATTAGAGAATTTGCTGCCGGATGTAGTTGATCGTCATACCTAGGACTACATGAACGCGTAGAGAAGAAGAAAAAACAATTGTAATTTTTTTTACTTTTCGGTTTAACGTTTGGGGTGTAAAAATAGAGATAAAAATTATTCTTTTTATTTATAATTTACAATTTATTTCCCCAGTATATTTTCATTAAACCCCCTAAAATGCTATTCTTGATCATTTATTTATTCTGACATTACTCAGCATATTAATTTTCCTATCTGCTGTCAAATTCGAAAAACGAAAAAGACAAAAAGAAAGAGAAACAGATGCTTATTAACAAAAAAATCTACTTTTCGGGAGAAGCAAATACAAAAAGATGAAATAAAATACCTATTCAAATAAACTTGACTCAGATAATCGTTGATGTTTACACATAGCGACAGGGTATATCTTCATTTAGGGTCAGTCGTATTCATGAATTAGGGAAAAAATTATTGCCTGGATTCATCTTGAAGAATAAAGTTCAGGTGACATGATAAAAAGAATCTCTGGGTATGAGGGAATTTAGTTTATTCTGGATCATTTCCCTTTTGGGAAGAACATTTGAGTGGATTAGTTGCAGCGAAAACATTTCCACACACATTAACACAATCTACAGTTGAACGCTGTCTTCACTGACAATAAAGGGGGCATTTTTTATTGACACTTCTTGGGAAAATAGGGGAGTGGTTGTTGCCCAAGCGTTTAGATACTTCTCTCCTCTCACTAAATTATGACAGTATGAGAGTTTATCAGTGTATTAGAGAGAAATAGTAATATTTTCCCAATATATATATTTAAAAAGAACATTAGTAGATTTTTATTTATATATTCGATAAGTTTTTATTACTGTAAATCTTATTTTTAGTGGTTACCCATATTTGAGTAGACGCCTCGTTTATTTTAAAAAGTATTTTATTTCTTCTGTCGGCCTGAACATTGAAGAAATCTTATAAAAGTAATATCCGCTTACCAAGAAGACTCAAAACTACGCCCCCCTTTGCAGTAGAAGTGCTTTTGATATCTCAGTCGCGAAGAGCTTTGTAAATAAGCAAGGTTCTATCTGTCTTTAAAGCACACTTTACCTGTTCAAGTTTCTACGAACAGACATAACTGTTCGGTTACGGATTGTTTTGCAGAAAAAAGACCATGTGCAGTGAGGTGCTTAACCCATTCAGATTTGACCTCTCAGTCACGAAGAGCTTTATAATTTAGTAAGGTTTTATCAGCCTTTAAAGCGCACTTTACCCGTTCAGGATTCTTCGACAGTCATAACTGTTCAGGTTCGGATTGTTTTGCAGAAAAAAACACCCCGCGTAGTGAGGTGCTTAATTCATTCAGAGCTGACCTCTTGGTCACGAAGAACTTTATAATTAAGTAAGGTTCTATCTGCCTTTAAAGCACACTTTACCTGTTCAGGATTCTTCAACAGTCATAACTGTTCAAGTTTGATTTGTTTTCTTGAAAAAAGGACCATGTGCAGTGAGGTGCTTAACCCATTCAGATTTGACCTCTCAGTCACGAAGAGCTTTATAATTAAGTAAGGTTTTATCAGCCTTTAAAATACACATTACCTGTTCAGGTTTCTTCGACAGCCATAACTGTTCAGTTTCGGATTGTTTTGCTGAAAAAAGACCCCGCGTAGTGAGGTGCTTAACCTATTCAAAGTTGACCTCTTAGTCACGAAGAACTTTATCATTTAGTAAGGTTCTATCTGCCTTTAAAGCACACTTTACCTGTTCAGGTTTCTTTGACAGCCATAACTATTCAGCTTAGGATTGTTTTGCTGAAAAAAGACCCGGCGAAGTGAGGTGCTTAACCTATTCAAAGTTGACCTCTCAGTCACGAAGAGCTTTGTAAGTAAGTGAGGTTCTATCTGCCTTTAAAGTACACTTTACCTGTTCAGGTTTTTTCAACAGTCATAACTGTTCAGTTTCGCATTGTTTTATTGAAAAATGACCACTCGTAGAGAGGTGTTTAATCCACTCATATTTGACCTCTCAGTCACGAAGAGCTTTATAATTAAGTAAGGCTCTATCTGCCTTTAAAGCACACTTTACCTGTTCAGGTTTCTTTGACATTTATAACTGCTCAGTTTCAGATTGCTTAGCTGAAAAAAGATCCCTCAAGGTAAGCCATTACTTAACCCATTTAGAATTGACTAGAGCATAAGCATCAGATCATATGTGGTAGCGATATTCAATGCTTGGACGAATGGGAAAAACTTGAAGCAACCAAAATGTGTTCTACAAAATGATGCTAAGAGGGTTACCATGAACCGAATATAGAAGCAACCCCGAGATTTTGGAGGGAATGGAAAACTTATATTTGAAATCAGGTAACGAAAGCTGAAGTTTCTGGGACATGTAATGAGGAAGGAGAGCTTGAAGATTATGATACTCACAAGATAACTAGAGGGAAAGAGAAACAGGAAAAGCAACGAATGACATATTTAATGGGCTTGAGCAAATGGATAGCCGAGCAGGGTTTGGGAAACGTAACAAGAGAAAAGTTGGTGACAGCTACAAGGGATAGGGAGATGTGGAGGTCCATGGTCGCCAACATCCTGAAGAGACACGGCACATAAAAGAAGGAGATAGATTCTGGCGAGAAAATTTTCATGATCGAAATTTATTGATCTCTTTTGCTAATTCGTGTTCTTTGTCACGCTTTAGTAAGTACTTGACCCCCACTTGCTACGTTCTATATCAGGGGTCGGCAACCTTTTGGAGAGTGAGGACCAAAAAGCTATGTAGAGTCATGGAGGAGGGCCAAACAGCTATGGCTCCAGTGTCATAGAAGAGAACCATGTTATTAAATATGTGAATACAATTTTGAAATGAATTGGAAATTTTTTCGGTAACTTTTGCCTTGGAAAACGTACTTTTTTTTTCCTTGTTTTTATTTACAAAAAAAAAAATAAATAAATAAAATAAAATAAAAATAAGAAACTCTACCAGAAAGCGAAAAAATTCGGAGTTCCACCTCTTTCGCAATCCGATAAAAAACAGGTTTCTAAAGCATGAAAAAAGAAACTATCTAACGGGAATTTTGTTAGAAAAATATTACATCTTGAAAATAAATCTAAACTTATTTATAAATAGAACTTTGTCTGTGTGTGTGTGTCTGTGTGCGTGTGTGTATCCGTTACCTATAGACTCCGAAACGGCTGAACCGATTTTCTTGAAAATTTACAAAGTTGTACTATAAGCGTCTGCGAGTGCTCTTAGCTAGGTTTTGTGTCGAGGTACACCCGATAAATATCGAAAATCGATAATCGAAAAAATCGTGTTATAGAAGGATTTGTCTGATTTTAATCAAATTTGATACACTCATAGACAAAGACATAAGAAACGATATTCAGAAATTTCAAGGTTGTAGTTCTTACAGTAGTGCAGAAAATCGAATATATATATATATAAAAGGCAAGATGTGTGTGTGTGTGTGTGTGTGTGTGTGTGTGTGTGTGTGTGTGTGTGTGTGTGTGTGTGATTATCTGTCTGTATGCCCTTTATATAAATCCACAATTTTTATCCGATTCTCACCAAACTTCACAAAAATATTCTTTAAGCTGAGTCTGAGCCTCAGGACCATGGATTAGTTTTAAAGTTTTCATTATACCCGAGCAACACCGGGCTATACTGCTAGTGTTTCATAAATCAGTACTGAAAAAAATTCCATTATAATCGGTAGAAAACACCATTTTATATTCATTTAAATGTGCCCTCACACGGAAGCAATTTCACAGAAAATCGCTAATTTTAGTGATTCTTACAAATAACAAATGAAAATAAACCACTTTCTTCAGGTAAAAAGACATAAATGTTTAATTTCGATGCAATATATTCAGACTATCAACTGTCACTTTGGTTTAGTTTACCTATATTTATTTCGTGTCCAGAGTAAGGTAGCGAGCCGGACAAGATTCACTAGAGGGCCGGATGTGGCTCGCGGGCCGTGGGTTGCGAACCGCTGTTCTATATCAAAGCTGTCCAAACTTTGAGTGTCGCAAGTCATAAACAAAATTTACAAACACATTTTTGTTATATACGCATTAACATTAAATTTACGTATTAATCCAATGGGGTCTCAATTCGCTCCCAGTAAATATTTATAAAGCGTCACATTTTTCTTGTTTACCGTTTATATTCACTGTGAAGAAAAAAAGGATCTCAGCCAACATATTTTCACGAGCCGCATATTAAAGGTCGCAGAGCCGCATGTGGGCTGCGAGTCGTGGTTTGGCCACCCCTGCTGCATCTTCCCTACCTAATCACGTTCGAGCCTCATTTCGTATCCCTCTCGTGCATGACCCTGAAGGTGACTTGCTTGACCGGATTTGCCTGATTTGTCACAGACGAACAATCTGCTTTCCACGATATTGAAGGATTTACACCGCCGTGTCTGTTTCCTGTGCACCATCATGTGCCCTTGTAATCCGGAGCTGATTTTGCATATATTGTTACACTGTGTTCAGGCCGTGACACTCTTTGTCTGGGAAATGTCGATGGCGGTTTTTTCTTTATGTAACTCTCATATGATTCACCCAGCAAGCATTTGAAAGAAGTATTCGCTGACAAAATAATCACATGTGTAATCCTTGATACTCTCGTCGAGTCTGTGGTTATCACCTATTCGAAGTCGCCCCTGCAACCTTTATGTTCCAGATGAGATTCTTCGAAGAGTTGACAACCGTCTCTTATTTGTCCTCTCCATCGAGTTCTATCTTGGGCCAGCTTCTCCCAATTCCTGACGTCAAACGTCAGCTATTTTAGTTTGTTCTTGATATCTTTTCCTTAGTTTGTGCTGAAGACGTTTTCTGATACTCAGTCAGTCAGTTAAGTGCCATACATGATACACGCTTTGGGCGATCATGTCTTTAAAGAGACATGACTGGACAGAAAATTATCCCGCAGTAGGTTGCGATTGCTTTCTGCATCTAAGGCTATAGAACGCAATCTGTCCTGTTATTTGACTCATAGCTAGAGGGGGAAGAGAGGTATTATATTATTAAGTAGTAATTAGTGGGGGAGCAGTTTTATATTGTTATGAAGTAATAAACTGATCCCCCACTTTATGCCCAGGCGAAGCATTAATCATGTTTCCAACTATTGCGTTCTGACAGTGCTTCTATGTGCCTCCGAAACCTGGACACTATTCAGCAAATATGTAAAATACTTGAATGTTTCCAGCAAACAAGACTGAGACGCATAATGAATGTCAAATACGAAAGCAGAACTGCTGACACTGATGTCCTAATCAGAGCCAACTGCCAAAGCACAGAGACTTTTGTGACATCTTTCCAAATGCGATGGACAGTACACATAATTCGAATGAAACAACGTAGACACCCGAAACAATTCTTTTATGGTGATCCGAGTATCAGAATGTACGTTGTGGTGCAGTGGATATCGACTCGGAACGACAAATCGGGGAGCCGATTCGAATTCCAGTTGAATTCCTTGTATTCACTTATGCACAAATACCCTTGTTAAATGTATTAATCAGTCTCTTCACTCCAGTTATGGGTTAAATAATAAAACAGATTAGGTTCTATCGCCTTGGCTGGCAACCAGTCTGAAGCAGAAAGCAATGGCAACCTACTGCGGGATAATCTTCTACCCAGTCAGTTATGTCTCTTTCGAGACATGATCACCCAAAGCGAGTATCACGTATGGCATTTAACTGACTGACTGAATATAATAGTTGAAAATTTATTACGGCATAACGTGGTGGATTAGTTTTATATTGTTATGTAGTAATAAACTGATCCCCCATTAATTATTACTTAATAATATAACACATCTCTTCCCCCTCTAGCTATGATTCAAAAGTCATGTCTCCCTTGAGAGTGGTCCATTGAAAGTAACCCGGGCTTTCATATTCCTGTCCAGCTGCTTGTTCATTTCTACGAATCCGGGTGGACATCCTACCTTTCTGAGTACGAGCCAGTGAGCATACTGATCAATGCATTTCTCTTGAATCTATCGTGTAAAGAAGATCATGTCAACTGTTCCACTTTCACCCCTGAAACCAATCTAAGATTCTTGGACAGCTACAGGACATATATGTTCTTTCAGCTTATTACACCCCCTCCCCCCACTTATATATATATATATATATATATATATATATATATATATATTTATTTATTTGGAAATTAGTTATTTCTATAACCTAGTATCGATATCATCAGGCGATTTAAATAGCCTGAAAATAGAGAAAGATTGAAACATAGGTTGTGGAAATAACTCATTTCCAAATAAAAATAAATAATCAAAAGCGCTACAATATATATATATATATATATATATATATATGTTCAAACAATGTGACGGTTGTTAAATGTGACGGTTGTTAAATGTGACGGTTGTTAAAACCATTTCGTTAATCTTCAGGATTTTTACGTAACACTGTATGCTTACACTTGTTGACATTACGATACATTTCAGAAGAGAGATGGTTATTTGCATAGAATGGAAATTGTGTTATATAGGCTTGATTTGGTTTCGTTTAGATTGTTTGTCATTCGTGGTCGAGAGGTCTAAGATGCGCCAGTTCAATTGGTGGCTTCTCCTATGTTGATAGGGGCCGCAGGTTCGAATCCTGCCGATTGACACATAATTTCGTAATAAAATTTATCGTAAATAATCAGGCCGGTAGAAATAAATATACTATTTGATTAAAAACGGAATATCTACTCAAATACGAGTATCGATTAAAAGTAATGTTCAAACAAATAATTTCAATATGTCGGTTATTAGAGCGATTTCGTTAATATTCGGGATTTTTCGTAACATTATATATATATATATATATGTATTGAGCACATTTTAATAGAACTGAGTAGTGGTCTAATTTAATTATGATCGAAATCTAATTGCATACATACATATATATTTTTTTAGAAAACATTTTTTGATATACTACAGTTTCAATGGATAATACATATTTCACCACACATTGATGACCTGGCGGCTCAGAAATATTTTCTAAATTATATTATTCTGTTAAATAAATAAATGTTTTAAAACTGAGTTCTTTTGAGTTTGTCTCTATCGGAATTTACCTCGATAATATACCAAGTGTTCTACGTTATATATATGTATTGAGCGCTTTAAGTGTTAGGGTTCTCGTCTCGGGTTTTTTTTCTTTCGACGAGTACTTTGACTAATGTTCAAGTACTTAGTTCGTTTCTTTTTTTGTTTCCATTTTTTCCCCTCCGCGTTTATACTCGGTGGATTTTTCGAGACGGCTTTAAAAATAAATTTATTCTTATATATATCTATATAATTTTTAAACGAGTTATTTCGCTACCTTGGTTTCTACTATGAAACCAAGGTAGCGAAATAACTCGTATATATATATATATATATATATATATATATATATATATATATATATATATATATATCCTCAGTAGTAAATTCTTTTCTAAAGGGTTGTTGTTAACGTCAGTACTCCAGTGCCCTAACAATCAACGCAGGTGTCTCACAGGTGTCACTTCACGGGCCAAGCATCTTTTTGCTTTACATAGATGATCCACCTGTAAGTATACTCAGATCATTTGTGAATACCTATACCGATGATACGACGATACATGGGTGCACCCCCGAAACTAATGATAACTTGAGATTGGCCGCTGATATCTCATCCAATCATGTTCTAACCTCAGTGGAGTGAGGG
Source organism: Ascarosepion bandense (assembly GCA_037127315.1). NCBI lineage: Eukaryota > Metazoa > Mollusca > Cephalopoda > Sepiida > Sepiidae > Ascarosepion > Ascarosepion bandense. The sequence continues at coordinate 321,979 of JBBBDQ010002165.1, read as the reverse complement.
ATTGGCTGGATACAATTCAATGCCTCGAAAACAAAACTAATTACTCCATCATCGCCGATTGAACCCGAACTACTACCAGGCACGATGAATTAATTTCCCCACCCAAGAAAGTCCTGTACATTTTAGGTCTTACACTCAACCCAGAGTTTTTTTTTTAATCGTTTCACACCAAGCAATCGTTAACGCCACTGATGTGCACTGAGTTACATAAAAGAGTTGAAGTATTAAGCAGGAGGAGAGTGAAGATAAAGACGAACAGTGGGGTGAAAAAGAAAGGCCAAGAGAAGGATGGGAACAGAGGAGTGAAGACAGTTGTGAAGGTAGAGAGAAAGGAAAGGTACACGGGGTGATATAGAAAGGGTTGGAGTTACATAAGTGAGTTGAAGTATTAGGCAGGAGGAGAGTGAAGACAAAGACGAACCAGCTACCGGGGCTGAAAGAGAAAGGGCAAGTGAAAGATGGCAACACAGGAGTGAAGACAGTTGCGAAGGTAGAGAGAAAGGAAAAGAACAATATACACGGGGTGATGTAGAAATGGCTGGAGTTGGATAAGAGAGTTGAAGTATTAGGCAGGACGAGAGTGAAGAGAAAGACGAACCAGCTACAGGGGGTGAAAGAGAAAGGGCAAGTGAAGGATGGCAACACAGGAGTGAAGACAGTTGCGAAGGTAGAGAGAAAGGAAAAGAACAAGATACACGGGGTGATGTAGAAAGGGCTGGGGTTAAGTGGATAAGAGATGGGAATTGACATTGCATTTAAATTCCTGGTGTTTATAGCCGTCAGGAAAGCAAGTATATGGAAAGGATTTTCCATAGCGCAAGAAAAGAAGCTGATGGAGTAGAATTGTCGGCTGCATTTGGTTATTCTAACTGTAAAAGGGTGGGACCTTGTTGCCAGTCTGGTTGCACGAGTAAATTCTTGTGGAGGGGTCACCAATGATCCAAGTTAGAGCAGAAGTCATGAAAATATTTATAGAATAGACAGAGGAAAGCCACATCCTGACGCTGAATAAAACTCATACATACGAACCAACGCTAAGGGTCCAGGAAAAATGTTCGATTCCCTGAACAGCCCCACTAAAGTATCTGGCGTCTAGTACTATCCTTTACTTTTACAAGAGCCAGCTCAGGCCGAAAATGGATTATTGTAGTTATAGCTTGGCAGGAGCTGACTGGTCCTCAGTTTCTTCTCTCGATAGAGTCTAAGTGTCTCCGCGTTCTTGTGGGCGACAAATTATTTTCCAACCTGCAACCATTTTCTCACAGATGGTATGCGGCCCTATCGCTACTACCCATGGAAAATACTCAGACCAAAAGCAATGGTTTCGCTAGTTATAAATTTCACGTTAAGCAACTACTATGGCACTCACATGGTAGCAAAACACCCTCATTCTCTTCGTAATCCATTGGGGAAACGTAGGTTCTTCCCGAGAATCACTGCTATGTGGAACCGGCTCCCGAGAGGATTTTTTTCCCATAACCGTAATCCTCACCTGTTCAAGTCTAGGGTTAACAGCTATTTTCCCCATCTATCCGCATAAACTATGTCTTACTCTGTATCCCACTATCTCGAGTGGATCTCGGACCTTGTACAAGGTGAATTTCACTGTAAAAAAATTGCAAAGTATAAGAATGATCTATATTATAATTCTGCTTGTTCCTTCCCTAGTTAGTTACTTAGTTCGTCCGTCTGTTACGCCACACTCTCTACACAAGCTTTTCCTTCTTCTCTATCTTTTTACGCTCCTCGGCCTTTCGCTCACCTTTGCCAAACGGAAGGATAGTAAAGAGTGAGAGAGTAGGAGGAGAGAGCCTATGGCATTACCTTATCAGTAGCAGCTTAAGTTGGTGGTTGCAGCAGTAATTGTTTGTGTATGTGTATGTATGTGCGTGTACTGCACAATATAGAAAAAATAGGTAGGTTTGTTGTCGTATCCCGCGACCTAATAACGAAATTTCTGGCCTCTCCACACTTTGCTTTAGTCAGTTGGTCTTTTCTGTTTTCAACGGACACAAGAGATTTTAAAGTAACTTTAATTTTTTTTTAAAAATTTTTAATCCTTTCTAAGATTTTTGAAATCTTGTCAGAAAGTTTTGTTTTTATTTGAGTTAGCGGCTAAAAAAACGTTTCGACTGTTTTACAATGGAAACGTAATGATTGCATCACACACTTTTTCCGGTGACAAACACATTAACTTGGAAATTCTCGCAAAATCAAATAATTGTCAAATTTTAATGAAACTATCAGTACTCATTCACAAATGAAGGAAATTATTTTTGAAATTATTATTTTTTAAATATCTCGATAAAAATGTTTACAATGGACACAGGAGCCATGATTTTTAAGTAATAAAAAAACATTTTCTCTTTCAAAATCTCTCACAGTAAAGTAGCTTCTATGGACATTACTTTTATAGATATTTTAATAAAATTCCACTCTGTGTTATCGTTATTTTATTATCCAATACCTTTATGTGTGAAGACGTTACTATCATTTGTAGTATGACAAAGTAAAATTTTTCCAGGAAATCATAATTATTCTTCCGTGGAAATTCCACGGGTTCCGCTAGTATATTTAATTCTGTAGTCATTTACGAACCATTCTAGCAGACAAAGCTATTGAGATTCGATCCTGTTCTTAAGCATCAGTTTCATAGTATAACACGCAGTGTAGGTTTAAAGCTATATTGCGAGTGATAAGAGTTCACAGATTGATAACGTTGTAAAATTGCACGTATCAATGAAATGCATGCATGATGCCAATAAATTGTTATGGGTGATTCTCCACTTGTGTGGGTGAGGCGCACAGGGAGAGAAACGAGGCCAGCTGTTTCGGTAAGAAAGGCAAAAAAAATGCTCAGCATTGATTTGGGCTTTTATCTCTTGTCATCTTTTATCATTCGTCAAAAGGAAGAGAGAAAAAGGGAACCAGAAAAAATGTTTAAAAAAAACGAATAAAAAAATTAAAGAAACAGTTACAATAACAACAATAACAACATCGAGCCATTTTTTTATTTGTCGTTGACGTTCGAAGATTCGCTATCACTTTCATTTATGGGTAAGAGCTTCCCTTCTTTATTTCTTTTTCCATCCTTTTTTCTTTCTTTCTTTCTTTCTTTTTCTTTCTTTCTGTCTTCTTTCTTTCTTTTTCCTTCTTCCCTTCTTTCTTTCTTTCTTTCTTTTTCTTTCTTTCTTGCTTTCTTCCTTTCTTTTTCTTTTCTTTCTTTCTTTCTTTCTTTCTTTCTTTCTTTCTTTTCAGACGTAAAATCTTTCGTTATTTGTTTGTTTGTTTCATTTTCCTTCTTTCTTTTTTTTCTTTCTTTTCTTCCTTCATAGACGTAAAATATTCTTTTTTTCTTACTTTCTTGCTCCTTTACTTCTTTTTTTCTTTTTTGATGTCAAATTTTCGTCCTTTAATCTTTCTTTCTTTCCTTCTTTCTTTCTTTCTTTCTGGATATAAAATCTTCGTTCTTTCTTTTTTCTTTCTTTTTAGACGTGAAGTCTTCGTTCTTCCTTTATTTTTAATTTTATACGTAAAATATTTCTTTCTTTCTTACGTAAAAACTTCTGTCTTTCTTAGACATAAAATCTTTCTTCTTTCATTTCTTTCTTTTCTTTTTTTCTTACTTCATGTGTAAGATTTCTCTTCCTTTCTGATAAATAAAATTTTCCTTCCTTCTTTAATTCTTTGTTTAATTTAAGGTCTTGATTTCTTAAACGTATTTTCCTTTCTTGTTCGTTATTTGTAAAATCTTTCCATCTTTCTTTCTTTTTAATATCCTACCTTTTTTCTTTCTCTTTCCCTTTCTACATATCGTCTTTTCTTTCAATTTTGCTATGTAAGTTCTTTTTCCTTTCTTTTAAATTGCGTATCTTTTTAATTTTCCCCTTCTTCCTCCTTTCTGTTTAGTTTGTTTTATTTAATCTTTTCTTCGTCTTTCTTTTGTCAAAATTCGGTTTTTATTCTTATCTCTCTTTCATTCTTTCCTTCACTCATTTTCTTCTTTTTTCAGTTCTTTAATTTATTGTTCTTCCTTTTATTTCTTTGTTTTTTACTTTGCCTCTTTTCTTCTCTCTTATTCCATTTCTTCTTCTCTCTTCTCTATTTTCATTCATTTTCTTACTTTTTTCTTTCACTTCTCTTTCACTTTCTTTCTTTCGTTCATCCTTCTTTCTTTTACGATTTTTCTTTCGTTTTTCTTCACTTCCTTGTTTTGATTCCTTCCTTCTATTCTTTTTATTTTTTCTCCCTCCTTTTTCTTTCTTCTTCTTCTTCTTCTTCTTCTTCTTCTTCTTCTTCTTCTTCTTCTTCTTCTTTCAAATTCTTCATTCCTTACTATCACTCTTAATTATTCTTAGTTTTCGTTATATATTCATCCCCTATACAACGCTTTACCCTCGCATCTTTTGCTTACTATTCAACCGACACAAAATGACCACATACAGCCTTTCTTTCATTTTGTCCACACTTCATCTCCGGTTATCTTTTTATCTTTCATTTCTTTTTTTTTTTTTTTCCTGAAATTTCATCTCGACCATCTTTCTGCTTCTCTCTTTCTCAATGTTCACTTCAAATACATTTTTTAAATATTTATTCCAGATGACAACTTCCCCAAAGGTATTTTCTTTCTTGCGAAATTTTGACAGCACATCAATATATAGATCCTCTTTATTCCTTGGCCTCCCCGCATCTCCCAACGGAATGCCTCTGTACTGCTTAATGATGTTTTGCTTATTGTTAGCTGCTAATTTTGATAAAACTTTCATTGTTGTTACTGCTGAGCGGCTCTTATCGCCACTGTTACTTTCGCCATCCTTAAATGCTTGAATATTAAGATTTGCTTCCACTTAATTTTAGATTCTAGCACGCTACGGCTACACTGAAAATTTTTATCCTCATCGGGAACCTCAATAATTAAGCCTTGTACCAGGATAATTAAATAGCGATAATTATTCAAATATAGGAAGGTATAAGACTGCTTACATCTATACCTTCTTGGGATAGAGGTAAGCAATCTCGATTTACAGATCGTTACTACTGTAACACAGAAAATAATGACAACCAACTGCGGGAAAATCTTCTGCCCAGTCAGTTATGTCTCTTTCAAGACATGATCGCCCAAGCGAGTATCACGTATTGCACTTAACTGACTGAATATAATAGTTGAAAAAACTTTTAGTGGGCATAAAGTGGGAGATCGGTTCTCTATTGTTATGAAGTAACAATCTGATCCCCCACTAAATACAACGTAATAATATAATAAATCTCTTCTCCCTCTAGCTGTGAGTCAAAGAACAGGACAGATTGGGTTCTATAGCCTTGGCTGTCAACCAGTCTACCGCGGAAAGCAATATCAACCTACTGCGGGATAATCTTCTGCCCAGTCAGTCATGTCTCTTTCGAGACATGATCGCCCAAGTGAGTATCACGTCTTGCACTTAACTGACTGACTGAATATAATAGTTGAAAATAAAGCTTCTAGTGGGCATAAAGTAGGGAATCGGTTCTCTGTTGTTCTGAAGTAACAATCTGATCCCCCACTAATTACTACTTATTAATATAATATAATTAGTCTCTTCTCACTCCAGGTATGAGTTGAATAGCAGGATAGATTGGGTTCTATAGCCTTGTTTGGCAACCAGTCTACCGCAGAAAGTAATGCCACCCTACTGCGGAAAAATATTCTGCCCAGTCAGTCATGGATCGAAAGAGACATGATCACCCAAAGCGTGTATCACGTATGGCACTTAACCGAATGAATATAATAGTTGGAAAGATAAATAAAGCTTCTACTGGGCATAAAGTGAGGGGCCGGTTTTCTATTGTTATGAAATAAACCGATCCCCACTAATTACAAATTATTAATATAATACTAAAACTAAACACTGCGCCTCATTGGGTTAACTTTCACAACTGACCTCAAGTGGAATGACTCTATAGAATCCATAACTAAATCCGCCGCTAAGAAGATCGGTTTTATGTGTAGGGCCAGGATGCTTTTCCCGTCTGAAACATTCCTGCACATATACAAATCTAGCATCCGCCCGTGCATTGAATACTGATGCCATATCTGGTTGGGTGCTCCTGCTATCCACCTAGGTGTCTTTGACAAAATCCCACGAGGAATCTGTAATAAGATCGATCCCGATTTGGCAGCTCGGATACAGTTACTTTCTCACCGGCGCAATGTGGCTTTCCCGTGTCTTCTACAAATACTTTCATGGCTTCTGCTCTGATGAAGTTAGCTTACTGGGGTCCCCTTAGCAACTAGGTCCCACCCTTTTACTGTAAAACTAATAAAATGTAAACGCAGATTCTACTCCATCAGCTTCTTTTCTCGCTCTTCCCGCCTGTGGAATTCCTTTCCGTTTACTTGCTTCCCCGACAGCTACAATCTCCAAGAATTTAAATGTAAACTCAATAGTCATCTTCTATCTCACTAACCTGCATCCTCTCTCTCATGCTCTTTTCTCCCTCCACTCCACTCCACTCTCATCAGTATTCTCATCCTTCTCATACCCACTTTCTGACACCCACTAAAAACCATGTAACCCCCTGCACAACATTGGCATTGGGGTGATATGATTATAAAAAAAAAATTAAAACAATAATAATATAATCCGTCTTTTTTCATTCCAGCTATAAGTTGAATAGCAGGACAGATTGAAATTTTTTGCCTTGGTTGGCAACCAATCTACTCCGGGAAAATATTCTATGCAGTCTGACAAGCATATTTCGAGACATGATTGCCCAAGCGAGTATCACATATGACACTTAAATGACCGACTAATGGAGCGAGTTTCGTCTTAACTAGGAAACCTACACATTAGTTCTTCATGCTTCGACAAATAGACCAGTAGACCAACCATAAGGAGCGGTTCTCAGGGCACCTCGAGGTGTTGTTATGGGTAGGAAACTTGTCTCGTTAGATCCATTACAATTGAGTTGTGAGTTCGATCCTCACTGGGTGTCCCCTACTTTCGGCCTTGTGCCACATCTAATCTGCGCTTAGAAAATTATTTAGGCCCCTCGACGTAGTTTAATGGTTAGCAAGCTTGTCTCGCTATAATCATTGCAATTGAGTAGTGATTCGATCCTCACTGGGTGTCCCTTACTTTCGGCCATGTGCCACATCTACGCTACGTTTAGAAAATACTATAGGGAGCGGTTCTCAGTAAGTTAAACTTGCTATTTTTCAATGGAATAGGAAGAAAATTGCGCTGTACGTGATTTTGCAGGTTTTAGCAGGGAAGATCTGAACGGAATGCAACTCGCCTAAAAATACGGTAATTGTGTAGTGCGAGGGTTAGGGTTAGGGTCACACGCTTTTGAACCCTAACCCTGCCTGGAAAGTAGAAGTTGGGCAGATCCAGCGCAGACATTAATAGACCATTTTTGGTCGAAAGTAACTCTTGTAAAGGATAAAATATGACCGGAGTCAGGTACTTTTTGGAGCTGAACAGGATACCAATCAATTTTCCAGCATCATACATATGATAGTTGAGATCTGGGGCGAACTTTACACTCAACAGACGTTCAAAACAGGGAACGTTATTAAGAGTTCAACTATTATGACAGGTGAAAGTATCATTAATTTTGTTAATATTTCGTTGTTTATATTTGCTTAATCACCAGAGGTGAAGTATATTATCTATCAGTCGCATATTTCTTTAATCATTTCACCCCAAGCAAGGTAATAAAGCCACTAAGAAACAAGGGGTTACTGAGTGTTAGATAATTTGAGAAAAATTGCTATTTAAGAGTGAGAACAAGAAAAGAACTGGAATTCAGAAGACTTAAAATAATGATTGATATTTCATTTAAATGTTTAAAGATCAAAGCTGACTGAGAAGCAAGAAAATGGAAGACAATGTCACGAGCGAGAAGTACGATAGAAAAAACAATTACCACAGAACTTACGGTTACATCTAGCCATTTCAATTCTAAAGTGATTAGACCTTTCCACCAAACTAGTACGCTGTTTAAATTCGCAGAGCCTAGATACCATAGCAAAAAATCGATCGGAATAATTATCATGGAAATATTTATGGAAAAGGTCTAGAAAAGTTATATTACGGCGGTTGGAAATAGACTGAAGGTCAGGATCAATAATATAGCAATTTATGCCAGGTTTCGTCATCGGAGGCCACAATTCAAACATCAGGTACGCAGATGATACAGTGCTGATAGCAGACACGGAAAAGAAACTACAAGACCTCCTACAGAAGGTAGCTGAAGAGAGTGACAAGAAAGGACTACAAATAAACTGCAAGAAAACCGAATGCATGGTCATCAGCAAAAAGAGCAGCCTGAAATGCCAAACAAAAGGTGAGGGATACTAAAATCAAGCAGATAAAAAATTTAAATATTTGGGAAGTGTTCTCATAGAAGACGAAAAGTGCGACCCAGAGACCCGAAGGCGAATTGTCATGGCGAAGGACGTATTCCAGAAGCTAAGTAGAGTATTAAGAGACAGGAAAATTTCACTAAAAACAAAGAAGAAAGTACTGGATTGTTATGTGATGTGAGTTCTTCAATATGGCAGTGAATGCTGGGCAGTCTCATCAAAGATGAAAGAAAAACTTGAAGCAACTGAAATGTAGTTCTACAGAAGGATGCTGCAGATATCATGGACCGAACATGTGAGCAATGAGGAGGTGTTGGAAAGAATGGAAACGAAACGGAAATTAATATTGAACGTCAGAAAGAGACAGCTAAAATTCCTGGGACATGCAATGAGGAAAGAGATCTTGGAGACCTGATACTAACAGGGGAGATAGAGAGAAAAAGAGACAGGGAAAAGCAACGGATACCATATTTGAAGGGTCTGATCAAGTGGATGACGGAACGAGGGTTGCGTGGTGTAAGAGAAGAAAGCGTGCTAAGAGCCACTAGGGATAGAGAGACATGAAAAGCCTTGATCGCCTACGTTCTGAAAGCACATAGAAGAAAATATATATGCCAACTGCTTATAAAAAAATTTAATGTGGATATAAAGTGGGGGATCAAATCTGTGTTATAATCAATATATAAACTGATCCCCCATTTCATGGCGATGTTAGTTTCTATACATTTATAATCTTGATTTATGGTCTTGAGCTAGTGGATGGCAGAACGAGGGTTGCGTTGTGTAACAGAAAAAAGCGTGCTAAGAACCAGCAGGGATACGAAGACGTAGAAAGCCATCATCACCTACGTCCTGAAATGACAGGGCACATAGAAGAAAAATATATATGACAACTGTTTATAAGAAATTTTAATGTGGGTATAAAATGGGGGATCAAATCTGTATTATAATTAATATATAAACTGATCCCCCAGTTCATGGCCATGCTAGTTTCTATACATTTATAATCTTGATTTATGGTCTTGAGCTAGTGAATGGCAGAACGTAGGTTGTGTAGTTTAACAGAAGAAAGCGTGCTAAGGGTCATCAGGGATAGGAAGGCATGGAAGGCCATGATCGCCTACGTCCTGAAAGGACAAGGCACATAAAAGAAGTAGCACGCTTAAATTTATTCAGTCAATCACGAGGGTAAAAGTTCCTCAGCAGCTGCCATGGAAATATTTGTAGAGAAGACAGAGGGACGATACGTCATGTCGGTGAGAAAGTGACTGAAGTTGAGATGCCTGGTGAGGATCGATTATATTACAGATCTTTCTTTGGATTTTGTCAAGAACCTCGAATAGCAAGAGCACCAGACCAAATATGGCAGCAGTATTCAATGCACGGACGAATGATAGATTTGTAAATGCACAAGATGGATTCTGAGTTGGTGAGATGTAAATTCCACTCAAGCAGCTTCTTTTTGAAGTGCAAAAAATATCAAGAATATTCAAGTTTTTTTGCTCTTAAATTGCAATGGCGTTCTGTCCAAAACGAGACAAAAATAAGCATAACTTTAAGGTTAGGCAATTCATTTAAAGACATTTTTGATTCAAAAGAAATTTTCTTTTTCTTCTATTTGCAGCCTTCTTTGAAGACGTAGGCAATCATGGCCCTCCACATCTTCCTGTCCCTTCTATCTCTTAACAACCCTTTCCCTATAATCCTGCTCCATCCATCTACTCAAGTCCATCAAGTATATCACATGTTGATTTCCCTTTTCTCTCCTTCCCTCTATCTATCCCTTAAGCATCAGATTCTCCAAGCCCTCCTTCCTCACTACATGTTCCAGAAATTTCAGCTGTCTTTTCCTGGTGTTAAGTATCAGTTTCCTTTCCATCCTATCCAAAATGTCGCCGTTGCTCACATGTTCGGTCCATGGTATCCTAAGCATCATTCTGTAGAACCACATTTCAGTTGCTTCAAGTCTCGCTGTCATCTTTGAGGAGATTGTCCAGCATTCCCTGTCATATTAAGAACAGACATCACATAGCAATCCAGTACTCTCGTCTTTGTTTCCAGTGAAATTTTCCTGTCACTCAATAATCTACTCAGCTTCCGGAACGCATCTTTGGCCATACCAATATGCCTTCGAATCTCAGTTTCATTTACCATCTTCTGTACCTGCTTTATTTTAGTATCCCCAACATATAGTTGGCATTTTGGGCTCCTCTTTTTACTGATGACCATTCATTCAGTTTTCTTGTAGTTTATTTGTAGTCTTTTCTTTACACTTTCTTCAGCTATCTTCTGTAAGAGGTCTTGTAGCTTCCTTTTTGTGTCTCCTCTCATCACTGTCATCTGAATATCTAATATTGTCAGATTCTGACCACCAATGACAAATCCTGGCATGACTTCTAGAGCTCTCACAATTGTTGATACAGATTATGAAAAATGCATCCATAAAAATAAAAAAATAAAAACACAAAGCTGTATGCTTTTAAATTTATATTTTTTCTTTGTGTATACAAAAGAAGAATCTGATTTAAGTTAAAAACAACTGTTTCAAGAATTCTTTTTCAACACATCAAATAAAGTCTCTCCTTCATCTTTGAGGAGATTGTCCAGCATTCTCTGTCCTATTAAAGAACAGACATCACATAGCAATCCAGTACTCTCGTCTTTGTTCCAGCAAAATATTACTGATCTTGATGATGATGATGATGGTGGTGGTGGTATAGTATAATTGTTATATTTTGCTTTTTACGGTTTATCAACCCTTTGAAAGTTATTTAAAGCCAGGAAATATTTTTAGGTTGTAAAAATTTGTTTAGAGATAATCAGTCAGTCAAGTGCTATACGTGATAGACATTTGGGCGATCTTGTCTCGAAAGAGACATGACTGATTGTGCTGAAGATTTCCCCGCAATAGGTTGCCATTACTTTCTGCGGTAAACTGGTTGTCAAACAAGGCTATAAAACCCAATCTGTCCAACTATTTAGCCCATAACTGGAGGGAGAAAATGGATTAATACATTTCCCAAGAGTATTTACGCGTTAGGGAATATGACGAAATTCAACTGGGATTCGAACTCGGTTCTCTGATTTCTCATTTTGAGTCGATATCCACTGCACCACAACGGAGGGAGATAATGTTTTAGCAATAAATGTCTTACTAATTAACCAATAACTGCGGGGAGAACATGTGGAATAATAACTAACCAGAGTTTTAAAAAACAGACAAGAAATGATAATGTGGATATAAGTGGGGGAACAGTTTTATATTACAATCAATATATACACTGATCCCTCTTTTTCTGATTACGGTAGTTTCGATACATTCAAATTCCAGAAAGTGCAAATAAATGCCTGTGTAGCTAATCAGTATTTCATTGACAGTGTCGTTTTCTCCGGTTTATCAACCCTTTGCAGGTTATTTAAAGCCAGAGTATATCATTTTTTAAATTTTAAAAATCGATTTTTGTTGAAATACTTCTGAGTTAGTGATACAAATCTTGCTACTCAATCCACAGCTTGGTGGTGAAGAGGTAGATCAAATACCTTTCCCAGATATTTGCTCGTAAGTAAATATAATGAACCCAACGGGAATTAGAACTCGTTCCTCAGATTGACAATTCCGAACAATTATCCATTACACCATCCGCACATCCAAGCTGACATCATCGATATTCCCAAGTAGGTACTAACCAGGCTAGACTTTGCTGAACTTCAGTCAGTCAGTTAAGTGCCATGCGCACTTGGATGATCATGTCCTGAAAAAGACACGACTGACTGATCAGAAGATTTTCCCTCAGTAGGTTGCCATTACTTTTTGCGGTAGACTGGTTGCCAACCAAAGACTCCAATCTCTTCTGCTACTTAACCCATAATTGGAGGGAGAAGCGACGGATTTATATCGTTCCCAAGTTTTTTTTTGCGCGTAAGTGAATGCAACGAATTTAAATGGAATTCGAACTAGACTCTCCGAGTTCCGAGCCGATATACACTGATCCACAACGCTCATCCGCAATGATCGTAATAAGTAGTAACAGGAAGAAGACAAGGATGACAAGAAAGAGAAAGAGTGAATTGTAGATGTTGTTGTTGATGATGATGATGATAATTTGTCAAGGGGAAGGAAGGAGAAGGAAGAGGTAGAAGTAAAATCGAGAAGGATACTAAGATGAGGGTTTTTTCGAAAGGTAATACAGGGAGAGGTGAAATAAGTAGAATAGAGAGGAGCAAGTGATGATGATAGTGAGAGAGGAGGTCGTAGAGGGAAATTTTGAGGAAGGAGAGAAGGACTGCTGCTACTGCTGCTGCTGATGATGATGACAATGATGGTGATGAGAGTCAGGGATTGGGTAGCTTTACCCAAACAAGAAAGGAATAGGAAAAAGTAGAAAGAGAGGAAAAAATAATAGTAGAGAAATAAGTATTGATGATGATTATGAGGATGACGATGATGATGATTATTATTGTGATTATTATTATTATTATTATTATTATTCATGATTATAATTATTTTTATTATTATTGAAGATGATGATGATTACTGTCATTATTATTATTATTATTATTATTATTATTGGTTATGATTTTTATGATTATTTTTATTAGTGATGCTGATAATGATGATTAGGATTATTATTATTGATTATTATTATTGAAGATCATAATTATTATTTATTATTACTGAAGATGATGATGATGATTATTTTAATTATTATTATTATTATTATTGATTATTATTACTGGCTATTTTATTGATAATGCTGATAATGATTATTGTGATTATTATTATTGATGATGATGATTATTGGGATTATTATTAATATTGATTATTATTATTATTGATGATAATCATTATTATTGAAGATGATATTTATTGTAATTATTATTATTGATTATTATCATTATTATTATCGGTTATTATTATTGATGAGGCTGAAAATGATTATTGTGATTATTATTATTATTATTGATGATGATGATGATGACTGGGATTATCATTATTTTTATTGTTATTATTATTATTGTCATTGATTATTATTATTATTATTATTGGTTATTATTATTGATGATGATGATAATTATTGTGATTATTGATATTATTGATTATTACTATTGATGATAATTATGATGGTTGTGATTTTTGTGATTATTGCGATGATTATTATTATTGATTATTATTATTATTGATGATGATGATGATGTTGGAAGAAGAGAGATAAGTGGAAGAGGCGGGGCAATGAATTAGGGGAGGCGAGGTTCATGAAGAGCATGCGATAGGAAAGTAAGAATTAAATGTTGAGAATGCGGTGGCGGTGTCGTGGATAGGGAAGATGTCGACATTGATGATGATGACGAGGCGGCAACAGAAAGGGTGTGGGCCAAGCTGATGATGGGCTCCTATATCCCCAGGTCGTTATCTTATGAGCATGATATGTCATTGCTTGTTTGTCATAGGTTGTCCAAATTTGTTTTCGAGGTCAGGGAATTTGTGTGGACGAGGAAATAAAAACAAAAAAGAAATCAGGAACAATGGCGGAGGAAAGCTCCAAAGTAAAAAAGAAAAAAAAGACCTGGATAATATTTTGTAAGAGAAAAATATGAAAGAAAATCCAATTTAATCCCCAAATACTACTTTTGAAAACTGGTTGTGGAGTAAAATTGGTTGAATGATCTTTTGGGGACTATTTTTTAAACCCTCTTTTTGTTGTTTCTTCAGAAAAAGATTTCAAAATGATAGCGAAAAATATCTGAAGAAAAATAATTAAAAAAAAGTTAAAAAATATACAAACAAACGGACGCCTACAGATTTTTGCATCCACGTCTCAGAATTGCGTGTGTGTGTGGGGGGGGGGGGCAAAGACGGGGTTGTATGTGTGTATGTAGCTATGTGCGTGTGTGTTTGCGTGTACGTGTGTAGAAGTTAGACTAAAAAAGTCGACAGCAGAATAAAAAAAAACAAAAAACTCTGAAACATTTGACAATCGAACCGAAAAAATCTTACCTCAGAAAAGAAGATAACCTAAATGGAATGAGATGGCAGGAAAAGAATAAGGCAAATAATAATAATAATAATAATAATAATAATAATAATAATAATAACAACAACAACAAAGATGTTGAAAGGGTGGGACAATGGAAAAAGAGGCGAAACGAAATCAGTAGCAAAAACTGGAACGGCGATAAGCAAGCGAAACGAAATAAAGGCTCAACGATGGCCAACCAAACTATAATCTAAAAAAAATAAAAATAAAATAGAATCACTGTGGCAATCAGGATTCATAACAAAAAAAAAACAAATGACTTTTAATAGAGTCAGACAGTTAAGTGTCATACGTGAAAGAGACATGCAGAAGGTTTTCCCACAGTAGGTTGTCATTGCTTTTTGCAGTAGACTGGTTGCCAGCCAAGGCTCTAGAACACAATCTGTCCTGCTATTTAATCTATAGTTCGAGGGAGAAGAAGATGATTATTGCCTTTCCCTAAGGTTTTTGAGCGTAAGTGAATGCAACGAATTCAACTCGAATTCGAACTCGGCTCACCAATTTCTTATTCCAAGCCGATATCTGCTGCACCTAAGAGAGTAAGAAACTAAAAAAAAAAAAATTTTTGTTTGTTTATCGTTTGAAACTCACAATTTAATTTTTAGATTATTTTTAAAAAATAATTTTAGCTCTCTTCTTTTTATTAATATTCTTATTTTCTTTTCATCAAGTGGGTGTTATTCCTTTGTTTATATCGGATAGTGTTATTCTTTTCCCGCCTTTTCTTACATCTTTTTACACTTAGCTTTTTGTATTTTTTTTCTGGGTTTTTATTTTTTCTTGTTTTATGCCCTTCATATTTTTGAAGTACAAAAAATTGTCGCTGGAAGTTTAAGTTGTGTCAATGAATGTCATGATGGCGTTGAAAATCACCGAGATGTTCGCGGACTTACAGGAATGAACTCCGGAAAGACGATAGATGATTCTCTCTTTATTTTATAGTTGTGTTTGAGTTTTGTTTAACGGTATATCAACACCTCTGTGGGTTATTTTAATGTCAAGGTAGTGTTTTACGGTATTTTTTTTAATGTTCTGTTATAGTGAAAAGGTTGATTTAATCATATTTTGATGAAATTTTTTATTTTTATTTTTGAAACTGAAGATGTCTTTTAGTATTGTATTAAAAAATGTGTTGCTGGTAATATTTTTTTCTTTCAAAAATGTATTATGGCAATTGTTGTAGAGTCTTGTTTAGAAAACCACGCAATATAATAACACACAAAAAAAATATTAGAAGAAAAAAGGTAAGTGTATTGAACATAAGATATATAACCTGTACATGGTTAGTAGATTCAGGAATACTTGTTAGTGGAAGTCAAATTATATACAAATAAGTAAGTCCGGTAATAAGTCTATATTTCTTGCTGACCAACGAGCGGGGTTCAAGTGCTCTGGCTAACAATTCAACTCCCCCCAACTCTGTAGGCAAGATTATTTGTATACTATGGAAGAGTCCATAGAGTGTGTAAATAGGAGTGACTCCCCAACGGTAATAATTATTTTTTCTTTTTTCAAAAAACTCTGTTGTTGGTAATATTTTTCCTTCAAAAATGTATATTTTTTATAAGAGACTATTTTATGTATATATTTCTATAAAAGTGTTTTTAAATTTCATAGTCTTTTGATCCCAGTTTGAGGGTTAACTGGGATCCTAACAGGTGATACCACTCCGGGTCAGGGTGGACCTGAGAACAAAAGCAATTAAGAGGTGGTTCCATGCTCTTCATAACCTCCTAATCAGAGGTCTTGCTGCCGGATGCAGTTTACGGTCATACGAAGGACCAATTTTGGAGTTGAGAAAGCGCTCAGCCGCAGAGATTCCAGCAATTCGGCAGCACCTCCCTCCTAAGAAAGGATGGTGGGGTCTATTATCTATGCCAGCCTGACTGTAGTCGCGGAGACGGGACAAAAAAAAATTTGTCCTTGGCCTATATGCATACGTATGTGTACGCCACTCTCCACGAGATGAATTAATGCCTTTCCCAAGGGTATTTGCACGAAAGTGGATGCAACGAATTCAACTCGAATTCGAACTCGGCACCCAGATTTCTCGTTCTGAGTCGATATCAACAGCACCATATGCACATCCATAGCCACAACGCACGGCATTCAAATCCCGGCCATGTGTTTCGCATTCACATTCCCACAAATAGACTTAGGAAAGTTATAACTCTTCTTTTCCCTCCAGATATGGGTTAAATAGCAGGGCAGACAGGATAACCAGTCTAGGAGGAGGAAAACAATTCAAAACTAGTAGTTTATGAAGCTGTCACCTCCAGCAACTTACTACAGAGAACTATAGTACCTTGGGTGGTGAGGCTGTGGCCCTATATAAGACGCGATGAAACTTTGTATGAGACACATTGCGTTACTGATGTTTCTTAGAAGCATTTATTACAACTAGTTTTAACTTTTCTAATGAATCTTAATTCTTCAGTTAATGATTGAATAAGCTAATGGCGATTTCTGTGACAAAACCATATCCGAAGAAATCCCCCTATGGCATCGTTAAAATATTTGAGCTTAACAACTTTAAGAAGTAAAGGGATACAAATTGAAAGAATTGAAATTGATAACTTTTTCGATTTCACAAAAACAGCCATTAAACATTTTTTATTTTCTTTCTTTCTTTTAATTTATTCATTTTCTCATTGAATAAAGGTAGCGTCTCTGATTACATTTTACAAAAACAATTTGTGAAAAAGTCATTAAGCTATTTCTGACTTTAGGTGTCGGTTCGAAATTCCTAGCATTGGAAGAAGGCCGGAGCGTACAACGGCCGAAACGTACAAATGGCAACAAAGATGAAGACAATAGTCCGAATAATGTAAATACTGTAAATATACCCCAGTGATTGTAATAAAGGGTTCGGTTCGAAATTCCTAGCACCTGAAGAAGGCCGGGGCGTACAACGGCCGAAATGTCGGAGAAATGACATCAAAGATGAAGACAGTAGTTCAAATAATGTAAATACTGTAAATACTACCTCATCTCAGAAATATAGACAAATAGAATGATCTATTATTAAACGTCGTACAAATGGCAACAAAGATGTGGACAATAGTCCGAATAATGTAAATACTGTAAATATATCCCAGTGATTTTAACAAAGGATTCAGTTCGAAATTCCTAACACCTGAAGAAGGCCGGAGCGTACAACGGCCGAAATGTCGCACAAATTACTTCAAAGATGAGGACAATAGTCTGAATAATGTAAATACTGTACTACAAAGCAGTGCATTGAAAAAATTCCTGGAAATCCTAGCTAAGAGGAATACAAAAATTGCCTTGGTCAGTTCAGCCCAAACACTAAAAAGAACTTTATCCATGTAACTCTAAAGATGTTATGAGAGCTAGAAAACCAAATCCTGAAATGTCGGCATAACAACACACCATTTAGGTCTTCCGCAAACTTGATAGATTGTGTTACCATAGCAGTTATCGAATTATAATAAGGATAGTCGAATTAACAAAAATGTGAAAACTTAAAACTACATCTCTGTTGGGGTAGGGACGTTGAACATGATAAAGTCTCTACCAAAAATCATGTGAGTACAATTCCTGGACACATCAGCATTTTAGTGCTATAAATGATCACTTTGTGCAGAACTGCACATATCATTCGCAAAATCCTCTCCATCTAAAAGAAACATCCGAAAGGTGCATCGATAACTCTCCTACAGTGGCTTTTTTATTCATAAACCTCGAATTGGACTTTGTTGGTTGGTTGTTTTTGTTTTATGGCATACCAACCTCGGCAGGTCATTTATTGCCAACTAAATTTTATTTATTGCTGGTAATACCTTTTTCTTTCAACAATTTATTGTTGTTTTTTTATATAAGTTTTGTGTCTAGTAATACTTTTTTTCTTTTCGAGTATCAAGATTCATTGGGATTTGTTTTTTTAAGGGCAGGGCCCCCAAATCCTACCCTGTTATTTAACCCATAACTGGAGGGAAGGAACGGATTAATACCTTTCTCAATGGTACCAGTGCTTAAGTGAATGCAGGATATTCAACTGGAATTCGAACTCGGCTCACCGATTTCTCTTTCCGAGCCGATATCCACTGCACCACAACGCACATCCGTCATTAAACGCTTACAGCACTTGGTATTCCCAAGCGGTCACCCATCTAAGTACTGACCAGGCTCAACGTTGCTTAACTTCGGTGATTGAGCGAGAACCGGTGTATTCAAAGTGATATCGCCGTAAGCCTGTACTTTGTAATTAGGCAGTTAAATTTACTTTTTGGCAAGATGATACCATATATAATAGTGAAAAGAATAATGTAATAATATTGGGGAGTAGCAAGAATGGCAAGATGATACGAAAAGCAATAATAATAATATACAGTCATTGCATGAGTGTTCCATCCATGTTATCCTCAGCATCCTTCTGTGGAAACAGATTGTAGTTGCTTTAAGTCTTTCCTTCATCTTTTATGAGACTGTCTAGCATTCGCTGACGTATTGAAAAACAGACATCACACAATCTAATAGTCTCTTCTTTGTTTCTAGCAAAATTTTCCTGTTTCTTAATACTCTACCCAGTTTCTGGAATACGTCCTTCACCATTCCAATACGTCTTCGGATTCCGTATCGCACTTTCCGTCTTTTTCTTAGAATACTTCCCAGGTATTTGGATTTCTGTACCTGTTTGGTTTTAGTTTCCCCAACTTGTTAATGGCATTTTGAGCTCTTCTTTTTACTAATTAGCATACATTCATTTTTTTTTTTTTGTAGTCATTTCTTTTCACTTTCTTTGACTACTTCCTGAAGGAGGTCTTTTAGTTTCTACTGAAACTTTACAAATTTTATATGAACAAGATGCATGACACAAGAACATTATTACTAAACCATTGTTCCATCAAATAAGACCTTCGTTTACTTCAAAGGGAAATTATACCGGACAATTTAGTTATATTATGATGCAATATGGTTTACAGTTTTAGAAATGATTTTCAATAAACAATAAAAATTTAAAACATTTTGTTTTATTTCTCATGCTTAGAAAAATTATGGTATTATATATATTTATCTCATTTTTGTTTTTATTAATTATGATCTAACAAATCTTATTCATTGATTAGCCTTTTTTGTAATCTTTTACAACTTTAAACAGGTTTTACTTATCGAATACAGTAAAAGAATAAATATACCTGTAGAAATTAGGTATTGTAGTCCATTTTCAGACGATATTTAAAATTAAATGTTCAAAAATTGGTAAAAATTATTATTCTAATTCTTGGTATTGGTATTTACCACACCAAACTCCCGCATCGAGTGCAATGCAGTCGTTTTAAAAAAAGAGAAAATTCAACCTGCCCCATTTTTATACACACTGGAAATTAAAAAAAAATAAATTTATATATTAAATAAGCATGAGAAAGTCGTCTGTTCCCGCTGTTTTTTATTTAATTTTATTTTGCAATTTAACAACTTTAAAGGTGAAAAACTCTTGATACGAAATACATTGTGCTGCTCACGCAAACATCTATACACATACATCCGTATTTCAAGATATATTTGTTTAATATATTTTGCTGACACATTTCACGCCTACGGATTAAAAAAACATGCTTGTTTTCATCTGCAAGACACGCTATGTTAGCAGGTAGTGATTGGTTAATCTTGACTGGTCATCCAGTGTTCACGTGTTAAATCACGTGTTTTTTTCCGGCGCAGCTAGGCTCGCCTATTTAAGCAGGGGACATACATGTTACTAGCCAAGTTAGGGCTCAGATTGCCCGCGATAGCGGCCATGCTATCACGGGGACATATTGCTTCAGTGGGAGGCCAGCCATCACAGGGATACATCTTATTCCTACTAAAATATATACACGCACTAATTGCAGGTTTAACTTTAAGCATTATCTTTCATTGACTTCAATCCAATAAATATTTTACGTCTTTTAACAAACCAAGGAAGAGAACTTCTTTTTCTCCTTATTTGCATGCTTTCTCAACCAATATTTTGTAATCTTTGTTGATACGTGTTTATTCCGGTTACCCTGGCGTCTTTGTCATTTGCTCGTTATGTATTTCCTGTGTATCGTACGTCGTGTCGAATCCCAAATATAATTTTAGTTAGCGGTTACTCGTTATCCGCGACAATGACACTCGGTCAATATTTATCGAAATTAATTAACTAATTAATTACATTAATCGAAGACAAAAATACAATTTAAGCTAGATAAAAAGAATAAAAGTAATATAATTGGTTAGAAAAAAGAAGAAATATCTAGCATTATCTACTCTCGACAGCCCACATTAAGCATTAATATATCTGTGATATACTATCGCCTTAAAACAACGGACGAAAAGACTAGAATAATTCAAATAAATTAAACCAAATATGAATGTAACGGAATAGTATTTAACATAGAACACGAGGCCTGTTGTCATTCAGGCTGTCAGTTAATTTGTACTAAGGGGAGATAATCACTTTCTCTGTCCTTAAAACAGCTGCATCAACTTCCTAGTTAAAGCAGAAGGAAACTCCAGTAAAGTGGCAAAAAAAACTATCTGAAGGCAAAATGTCAGATGAGGAACAATAACATTGAAGATTTTTTGTCTTTTATTAAGAATTTCTAAGTATTTCGCTGGAGCAGCGATCCATATGTGGCAGCTATATTCAAAGAATGGATGAACGCTAAACTTATAAATATGTAAGACAGATTCTGGAGAGAAACATTGCCGATTCCTACTTGGATTTTATCAAGAACCTCTAAATATATAGCAGAAGGATGAATGGTAGAATTATGAATATGTAAAATAGATTCTGCAGTAATGTAAGAAAATGATCTAGCATGGTACCGTGACTCAACTTTCTTAACAGACATAGGCCTTGATTCAATATAGTAATTATTTTTTATGCCAGCATTGAACGTTAGTCCCAGAAGGAGTTAATATCGTGCTCGTTAGCATCATCCATACTGATGGAAGACAGTGAAAAGTTCTGAGAGTCACGTGCATTTCCACACAACTACATTCACTCATTGTACATATACACACGCGACAATCACGTGATAATCTTGCTTTCCCGCTTTTTTTTACGGGATGTATATATAGCAGACACGTGGTACACCCAGGGACAGTTTCAGCAGAAACACAGAACACAAAGCAAGGCAGTTCACAGCTGCTCGCAATAGCAGCATGCTATTGCGGGGTTCGCGTTCTTCAATATCAAGCAATTCTCTCACACACACGCAGTAATTGAAAGACGCAAGTAGATGCCTTATATTTCTTTAAATGACACTTGTACAAATTATTTCAGTTGGCAGAAGAATTTTAACATGCACAACATGTAAAATCAACTCACCTTCTCTTACTAAATCATTCTTCCGAACTTTACAAAGATGAACGTGTTCACGAACTCAGACATTTTCACCAAACTTCTATCAATATTATTTCTCACACAAATTACACATGACACTGATAAATCTTCCAGCGACGAAGAACAAAGAACATTACGACTTACCTCAACACAATCTTATGCAGATAATGAAAGACATTTTAATCAGACACTTTCAACATTTGTACAAAGTAGGTATTTCTTGTTATTGTTAATACACTTTATATAAGTACAATTAATGCTATGACCATTTTATTCAATTTTCCAGTTGCTAATTTAATGAATGATTTCAACCGTATAAAAATAATTGTTTGGAATGCAGGAATTTAGTTAAGAAGTTTTTTTTGGAAATGGCCTTGTGCCATGTGAAATTCAAACCTAAATTAACCTGGCGAAAGAGGCCCCAACAGGTCTTTCAGACGATTAAATGAGCGCAGTTTTGTGTTGGAGGTTTCAACATTACTATTTCTTTTCTCGTTATTGAGCAGTTATCTGTGTTATATAGATATATTGTTTTATTTTTTTTTAAATATGTAGAAATCAACTTGCCTGTAAGAAGAATTACAGAAAAAATCGGAGATATTTATCAAACACGTGTACTCACTAAATATAAAAATTTTAGTTCATAACCCCGCCCCCTACAAAAGCGGCGGAATAGTTAAAATGGACACAAGCATAAACCTAGAAAAATTAGAGTTACTCCTAAATAACGACAACACTTACACAGAAACCAGCAAAAAAATAATTTCAATAAAATTTCGATATTAGACATTAAATTGCATCACTTTAAGAACCTCCATAATTTACTTTGACTTGCAGGTCGTCAGAAGTATATTCATAGATATTCATTAATTAAAAAAATTGGTAAACTATTGATATTTTTACTTTTCTTTCAAAATCTTCTTCTATGTGCCCTGTCCTTTCAGGACGTAGGCGATCATGGCTTTCTACGTGTCCCTATCCTTGGTGGCTTTGAGCACGCTTTCTCCTGCTACTCCAACCTCATTCCGTCATCCACCTGATCATAAACCATTGTAATAACAAAATTACAATATAAATTCTTCTGTTTGAACATTATCTTTAATAGATTTCCGAAGATATTCTGTTTTTAATTAAACAGTATATATATATATATATATATATATATATATATATATATATATATATATGTATGTATATATATATATATATATCTTCCAGCCTGAATGTCTCTGAAAAACATTCTTTAGGGAAATATGTGTCATTCGATAGGATTCGAAATCTGCGAACTTTAAAAACGCAGAGGACGCGCCACTTCATCTGACGCGACTGAGATCGAATCTATATACCTCATTCTGTTCATATCTATCTATCTATCTATCTATCTCATTCTGTTCATATCTATCTATCTATCTATCTATCTATCTATCAGTCTGTATACGATTTACCTATCTATCTGTCTGTCTGTCTGTCTGTCTGTTCATATCTATCTATCTATCTATCTATCTATCTATCTATCTATCTATCTATTCTCATCTATCTATCTATCTATCTATCTATCTATCTATCTATCTCATTCTGTTCATATCTATCTATCTATCTATCTATCTATCTATCTATCTATCTATCTATCTATCTATCAGTCTGTTCATCTGTATACGATTTACCTATCTATCTATCTGTCTGTCTGTCTGTCTGTCTGTCTGTTCATATCTATCTATCTATCTATCTATCTATCTATCTATCATCTCATTCTGTTCATATCTATCTATCTATCTATCTATCTATCTATCTATCTATCTATCTATCTATCTCATTCTGTTCATATCTATCTATCTATCTATCTATCTATCTATCTATCTATCTATCTATCTATTCGTTCATATCTATCTATCTATCTATCTATCTATCTATCTATCTATCTATCTATCAGTCTGTTCATCTGTATACGATTTACCTATCTATCTATCTGTCTGTCTGTCTGTCTGTCTGTCTGTCTGTTCATATCTATCTATCTATCTATCTATCTATCTATCTATTACAACGTAAAAATCTTGCTCCTTTGTGTACGCGCACACTCACAGTTACACACACACACACACACACACACAACGTTTTCCATCCAATGATATACTCTTATAAGCATACATCTCATGTGAAATCATACACACACAGGCTGGACGACCTCCGTCTCTCTAACTTATTAGCGTCGTTATTCGCCACTTTTATAGCCATTCTCTCGCTCCTCTTGCATTGTAACGATTTATTATTCTCCTCCTGGCCTGAAGAAAGCTTCTTCTCTTTTGCGTCGGCGAAGAGGTACTGGTCGGGTGTGGCCAGTGTGTTGTGTTGAACGGCAGCGTTGCCCATTTCTCAATTGATCTACAAAGATTCGACGGCCCAACGCAAGGACGGACGGACGGACGGACGGGCGGGCGGACTGCGAATCATGTCGGACGGCCGCAGTCATATTTTACTGACGTATGTCATTGGCTTCTGCCAAAAGTCATCTGCTAGAATCAATGAGGGATAAAAATTGTGTACTGACTCGGAACGAGCTCCTCCTCCCCGCACCCAAAATACGCTCCCCACCGCCCGTATTCATGCTGACGCGGACATGTGACCACACTCAGGTACGCGGGAGCGCGCACACACGCACACACACACACAGAGGCAAACACCCATTAACTAAATCAGCTATGTAAATGTAGAGTTGAATGCCTTAGTAAACGCATACAGACATGGATATATATATATATATATATATATATATGTGTGTGTGTGTGTGTGTGTGTGTACTCTTGTACACGCATATATATATTTACATATATATATGTGTATATATATATATTCGCACACACACACACACACACACACACACACACACACACACACACACACACACACACATATATATATATATATGGATAAAATAACCTTTGATCAATTTTTGTTATAGAAGAAAAACTTGCCAATTAAGAAACGGAAGGAGAAATCTTGGCTATTTTAGCCAATCAGATTCATTGAAGAAAGCGAGAGAGTTAATGAGTTTATGTATCGAGAAAGAGGCAGATCAGTGTTACTTGTTACATGTTAATTCAAACATATATGTCGGTGGAAAATTCATGATGGAGACGGCAACAGAGAAAGAAAAGATAGAATGTATAAATAAAGAAATTAACGCGCAAACGGCTGATCGTAAACAGACGCGTAGGAAGACCCCAATATCCATCACGCTCAACAACCAAACATTTCACACATTCACACGTGTAAAATGAAGAAGCCGAACAGAGGCAGCTAGTTATTAAGCCTTCTGTCTTTATCCCCAAGGGACATTTTGAGGAATTCTTGAGCCTAAGGTTTGGTCATAGAAGCTTACTCATCAGACTGAACATTTTCGACCTCTCGAAGATTAGCTCTAAAGAGGTGGAACAATCAACGAGCGAGTCGCTATTGTCAATTGGAGTCTGCCTCCACAGAGACGGACAATACGTCACGCATGCGCATTTGGCCGCGTCGAACGCCTGGCTCTCCTGGCCGTGCGCTCTTGCACGACTTAAGTCAACCATTGTAAGAAGCAGAAGATGAAGGCCACCTTGATTTATGACACGTCCGTAATGTTCAGGCCGTTTCTCGAAATGACATTTTTGTCTGCTTTCTTTGAGAACATCGATAAAACCGTTCCCACAGTTATAAGTGACAGGTTAAAGCGTTCAATCAAGCGAATGATTAGTTTTCTTCCCATTCTCCGCCCATCTTTGCTCTTCTTTTCATTTGGCTTATTTACATCGGCGGAGTCCATCTCTTTTTAACTTTCCCTTTCTCTTCCTTTCTCTCTCATTCATGACGTTTCTTTTTAAGCTGTTGTTGGGCGCGTGTGAATCCGAGAACAATTTTATATGGACGGACCGGAACAGACGCCGCTTGCAATGTGTTTCCAAAGAAGTCGTTCTTGGAAATCGTAGCAATAAATCTCACTCAGCTTTCGTTGAAATAGTAACAGATGTAAAATTGAAGTCTCTATTCTCTTTGATCAGGCAATGGGTCAAAAGAAAATGTGTGTGTGTGTGTGTGTGTGTGTGTGTGTGTGTGTGTGTGTGAGAGAGAGAGAGAGAAAAAATAGAGATAAAAAGAAAAATTTATCGAACATCAAAGGTTTTGATAAGATTATCGGTAGCTGAAACAATTTTATTTTATACATTTTTTCTACAACAGTGATTTTTTTCTTTTTTTAAAACTTCCCATTCAGTTCGTTTTAACCTCATGCAGACAAAACGCAAATTATTGAACTCATACAAAGAATTTTACTCTCGCTTTATAATTTTAAAAAACTCTTTTGGTAACTGAAAGATGTTTCAAGAAGAAAAGAAATCGTCCATTGGATTTATCTGCAAGTCCAAGTTTATTTTGCGCTAGTAAGAATGTCGTTAATCCTGAAAATGATTTGTTTGAACATTATTTTTGATCGATACACGTATTTAAGTAGATATTCTGTTTTATATTTCGAAAATTAACGAAGATTAACGAAACTGGTTATAAACAACCAACAATTTGAAACGATTTGTTTGAACATTATTTTTGATCGATACTCGTATTTAAGTAGATATTCTGTTTTATATTACGGAAATTAACGAAGATTAACGAAGATTTGGTTATAAACAACCAACAATTTGAAATGATTTGTTTGAACATTATTTTTGATCGATACTCATATTTGAGTAGATTTTTTTTTAATCATTTCACCCCGAGCAAGGCATTCCACTGCCACTATTGCGCAGGGAGTTACACAGGGGAAAATGATGAGAAAGAGTGGTTAGTTATAGGAAATGTCGGAGGAGGGTGGTAGACGGATGAGGATACCGAGGATAGGGGTTGGGTAGATAGGTAGAGTGTTTGAAGGAATAGATGCGAGTTAGTGTGATAAATGTCTATTGACCTTACATTTAAATTCCTGGAGGTTGTAGCTATCAGGAAGACAAGTATATGGAAGAGAATTCCACAGACGGGAAGTGCGAGAACAAAAGCTGTTAGAGTAGAAATTGCGGTTACATTTATCTGTTTCACTGTAAAATGGTGGGTCTTAGTTGCTAATCTAGTATCTCGTGCAAATTTATACCTAGGAGGCCCCAGTGAACTAAGTTCATGGGAGAAGAAACCGTGAAAGTATTTATAGAAGAGTCACAAGGAAGCCACATCACGCCGGTGAGAGAGCGACTGCAGCCAGGCTGTCAAGTCGGCATCGATCACATTGCAGATTCTCTGTTGTCTTTTGTCAAGGATCCTGAGGAGAATAGCAGGGGCACCCGACCAGATGTGGCAGCAGTATTCAATACACGGTCGGATGGTAGATTTATAGACGTGCAGGATGGACTCAGGCGGGAAAAACGTCCGGGCCCTGCATTGAGATCCGACTTTCATAGCAGCGGATTTAGCAATGGATTCGATATAGTCATTCCACTTGAGGTCCGCTGAGAGTGTGAGGTCAAGGAGGCGTACTGTTTTACTCTCAGGGAGGCAGGCCTGTTCCATGCTAATGGGAGGTAGGAACGATTGTCTATGATGGTTAATTGATAGCAGCTTCGTTTTGGAAGCATTAAAATTTACGAGCCATTTCTTGCCTCAGTCCACCACGGATTGGAGGTCCTTCTCAAGCTCGGCAGCGAGGTTCGCTTTATCGCCCACACCTGATTTTTGATCGAGGCGAGAGTAAACTATGGTGTCATCGGCGTACATGCCTACTTGGGATCTTATAGCATCGAGGAGATCGTTTATGTAAATCAGAAAGAGCGTAGGACATAGGATAGAGCCTTGAGGGACACCTGCGTTCGTTTGGTAGTTTTGGGAGGTATGTCCGTTTAATACTACCTTCAATGTGCGGTTAGAGAGGAATGACTGGATTAGGTCAAACAAATATCCAGTTATACCATAGCTCCGCAGTTTGCGTAGAAGGCCAGCATGTCAGACTTTGTCGAATGCTTTGGAAATATCTAAGGCAACGGTTCGAGCTTCGCCATTCTTGTAGAGAGCCTGGTATATATACTCAGTGATGGTCATTAACATATTCTGTTTTATATTACGGAAATTAACGAAGATTAACGAAACTGGTTATATACACCGACAATTTGAAATGAATTGTTTGAAAATTATTTTTGATCAATATATATATTTATATCTACCAATCTGATTATTTAGATATTCTACGCGATTTACGCGATCAAAACGAAATAGCCAAATATTTAGGGGTTACAGACAGAGCATAAAGGTCATTCGAACTAACGAATGAAGACAGAAGCACAATTATAATACGATGTTAATAGATAATTAAACATACTTTAAATATCAAGCATCTAGAGCAAGGGTCGGCAACCTTTTGGAGGGTGAGGGTCAAAAAGCTATGTAGAATCATGGAGGAGGGCCAAACAGCTATGGTTCCAATGTCATCGAAAAGAACCATGTTAAATATATGAATAAATTTTCTATGTGTTTGAAGAAAGCAAGGATTCGATATAATTTAATATCTGACGGGAATTTTGTTAGAAAAATACTACAACTTAAAAATAAATATTTCATAAATCAATACTGAAAAAAAGATCCATTAAAATCCGTCGAAAACACTATTTTATATTCATTTAAAAGTGCCCACTCACGAAAACAATTTCACAGAAAAAATGAAAGTGAGGCCGTATGCTAATTTTGGTGATCCCTACAAATAAAAAAATAAAAGTAAAACACATTCTCCAGGTAAAAAGAAATAAGTTTTTAAAAATTTCGACGCAATATTTTCAGACTATCAACTGTCACTTTGGTTTGTATCTTGTCCAGAATAAGGTAGCGGGCCGGACAAGATTCACTCGAGGGCCCGATGTGCCCCCTCCCCCGGGCCGGGAGTTGCCGACCGCTGATCTAGAGAATCTTAAAATGACCCAACCGTAAAATGAAAGGAAACACTCATAATCCCCTTACCTGACTGGGTTCTCCTGCTTGTGTGTGTCGTATGGTGCAGAGTCCTGTTGTCAGGCCCAGTGTCTTCCAGCAGCCACTATTTTCAACCAAGGCATCACTGTCTGCTCATTGCATCTGAGGTAGGCCTCCGTATTAAGTTTGAGGTCCTGTGAGGAGATGAACAGAGGCGTAACGTTAGCATTACTAGTGTTCGCACTAAACACCATTAGGTTAACGGGATATGTCATACAACTTCTTCCAAATCCTCTGCACAATCCTGAGATTGACACCCAAATGTTTTGAAATGTTCTTATTAGAACTTCAAATGCGAATGCCAAGCAGTACGGTATCCCGTTTCTAAATTTTGGGTGGGCTGAATTGTATCAGTGCTCTTTTTCTAACAGGCGGTGCCCAACTGACCCGACTATACATTTAGCAAAATAAGCAAAACACAAAACACGCATATGTACAAAACTAAAAATATTAAATGGCGACAATTTATCCATTGCAGCCTATATATATATATATATATATATATATATATATATATATATATATATATTAATGCAGGTTCTATGGAATAATATAGACAAGTTTTGTCTATTAATTTTGTGTAGGATCCGTTCGTACCGTCTGATATACTTGAAGGTGATATCGTTGAAAGACAACAAAAAATCCCTACCGTGGCGGATGGCCGAAGACAGTGACAAAATATTGGCGTTGTGGTCCCTGATCCGATTACACGTTAGGGATGGACTTGTATCTTCAATTTAATTCTATTTATTGTTAATAACTTAAATGTTCTATGTTTACTGTGTGTTAATATTTATTCTTTGATAATGGCTTATGTGAGCCGAAAGCTTAGACCCGATAAAAAAATCAACAATTACTGTGAATTTTTGTTGTCTTTCAACGACATCACCATCAAGTATATCAGGCGGTACGAACGGATCCTACACAAAATTAATAGACAAAACTTGTCTATATTATTCAATGAAACCTGCATTAATGAAAAAAGGCTGCCAAAATACACACACTATATATGAACTTATTTATAAATGGAACTTTGTCTCTGTGTGTGTATGTGTGTGTGTGTGTGTGTGTGTGTGTGTGTGTCCGTTAACTA
Organism: Ascarosepion bandense; assembly: GCA_037127315.1. Lineage (NCBI taxonomy): Eukaryota > Metazoa > Mollusca > Cephalopoda > Sepiida > Sepiidae > Ascarosepion > Ascarosepion bandense. The sequence goes on along the minus strand of JBBBDQ010002165.1, from coordinate 292,196 downwards.
TAGACTCCGAAATGGCTTAACCGATTTTCTTGAAAATTTACACAGTTGTTCTATAAGCGTCTGCGAGTGTTCTTAGCTAGGTTTTGTGTCGAGGTACCCCCGATAAATATCGAAAATCGATAATCGAAAAAATGGGGTTATAGAAGGAGTGGTCCGATTTTAATCAAATTTGATACACTCATAAGAAACGATATTCAGAAGTTTCAAGGTTGCAGTTCTTACAATAGGGCAGAAAATCGATAATATATATATATATATATATATATATATATATATATATATAAGGCAAGATGTTTGTGTGTGTGTGCCTGTTTATCTGTCTGTATGTTCTTTATACAAATCCACAATTTTTATCCGATTCTCACCAAACTTCACACAAATATTCTTTAGGCTTAGTCTGAGCTCCAGGACCATGGATTAGTTTTAAAGTTTTCATTACAGCCGAGCAACGCCAGGCTATACTGCCAGTATATATATATATATATATATATATATATATATGTGTGTGTGTGTGTGTGTGTCAGATTAAATAAATTGCAAACACTATATTTGCTTATTCTTAATAAAATCCGTTCATACTTACAGATAATCTTTCGCGTATTACAATCAAAAGATGTCAGAAATAAGCTGTAACGGTGACAGATGTTACTTTCATTCATTTTTAAGGTACCCAAGTACTTTCAACCTCTTTCCGAGGTCATCTTCAGAGGTGTGAGTTATGATAACAAATATAACCGGAAAACTGTGTTGCTAAAAATTACTGTAAATTTTCTTCTTGCTTTAAATATAACGGTTGACAAATTGGTTAGCGTTCAATAGAACGTGATAATTATCCAAAATGGATTTTTTTATATGTTGTAATGCCATGGTCATGCATGTGTTAAAGGCTGAAAAAACTGTTCTTTTTATAAACATAGGGGATGCTACCATTTGATCTGTCAACGTCTTAGACCTCTCGACCACGAATGATCTCCAGTCTATGTGGATAGGTGTCGCAGGTTCGAATCCTGCCGAATGACACATTTTCGTAATAAAAATTTATCGTAAATAATCAGGCCGGTAGATATAAATATATAATACTGTTTAATTAAAAACAGAATATCTACTTAAATATGAATATCGATCAAAAATAATGTTCAAACAAATCATTTCAAATTGTCGGTTGTTTATAACCAAGTTTCGTTAATCTTCGTTAATTTCCGTAACAAAATAAAATATATACAAATATTGGCATTCAATAAAATATATTCAAAACAAAAGAAAGTTTACTGGTGAAATGTCACAAGGAGAGGGGTAGGTGAGGGTTAAGTATTTTAACACGTTCGGGCTAGCGAAATAATGTAAGTGCTATTACTGGGAATCCACAAATATATGCATATAAAGAATAATTTTTAGTTTGGTCAATGAAAATATTCAAAAATTCTAATTACCAGTTTAGTTCCATAAGGTTCTCTTTTGAGCTTTTGTTGGTCGGTAACTTTTCATAGAGATTATTTCGGATGGATATAATAATCCACGAATCAAAAGACGGAGTTGATAATGCCGGAAATTCCCTTTTCACAACTGACAACTCTCTTCAAAAAACTGTTTTTATAGGGGCTAGCACCTAATTAGCATATTTCTCGAATCATCTACATTTTTCTCGAATATATTGGAATGATCTAGAATCTTTCAAACGTTCTATTTCTAATTTCTCTATTTTTACTACTTCATGAATTAAAACTTTTTTGTATTAACAAGTAGTTAATTTTAACCTTTTTGTTGACTTTATGAATATTTTTTAGATAAAAATGCACCCTCGCTAAAGTTATTGTGTTATGAAAACCTAGCCTAATCCCTAGAATATATTATGCAAATGAGAAATTACAGAAATGTTTGCTGGTAAAGAGATTTATTGAAAAATACGACAGATTGTAAAAAGCAATAGTTTTGGATGCATAAATGTCGTTCAGGGCACTTCTACATCAGAAAGTTTATCTTGTGAAACCAATTACGACTGATAAGTGACTTCTATCCTCACTGGGCGTTCTACGATTTCAGTTTTCAGTCACATCTCAGATACGCTTAAAAAATCTTCTTGGGGTCACTTCGATGTATTTTTTCTTAAATTTTCTCTATTAAGGGAGCAACCGTTATTTCTATTCGTTTTTTTATGTCTTTGTGAATCTCATTCGTGTAAAATCCTTTGTAAAATAAAGACGGAAGCTGATGATGGTTCGCCTGAAATAGGCATAAACTTCCGATTCACCATGAAATAACGTGTCTGCCTTAATTTTTCTTATATTTGCTCTATATGTATTTATATGCATTTATGTTTAGAGCTCTCTTAGAGAGTTATCCTACCAATGTATGTACAGGATATTCCTTTGGATTTTTCTATACCCACACTGCATGCTGATATATATACGCGCACACACAGACACACACACACACACACACACACACACACATATATATATATATATATATATATATATATACCATTCTTCCGTATATTGAATACTGCTACCACATCTGGTCGGGTGCCCTTGCTATTCACCTCGGGGTTCTTGACAAAATCCAACGGAGAATCTGCAATGTGGTGATCGATACCGACTTGGCAGCTCGGCTGCAGTCGCTCTCTCACTGGCATGACGTGGTTTCCCTGTACCTTATCTATAAATACTTTCACGGCTTTCCAATGAACTTAGATCCCTGGTGCCCCCTAGGTATGAATTTACACGAGCTACTAGACTAATAAGTCCCACCCTTCTACAGTGAAACCGATAAAGTGTAACCGCAATTTCTACTCTAACAGCTTCCAATCTGTGGAATTCCCTTTCATATACTTGCTTTCCCGACAGCTACAATCTCCAGGAATTTAAATGTAAAGTCAATAGACATATATCACACTAACACGCATCCATTCTCACAAGAAATTTTTCCAGCTACTCCACCCACATCCTCGGTATACTCATCCGTCTATTACCCTCCTCGTGACATTTCCTATAACTAACTCCTCTTTCCCTTTGTAACCCCCTGCGCAACAGTGGCAATAGAATACATTGCTTGGGGTGAGATGATTAATAAATATATATATATATATATATATATAGAGAGAGAGAGAGAGAGAGAGAGGGGAAAGAGTGAGTGAGAGAGAGAGAGAGAGATGTCAACAGGCGAGCCGACTACCTTTCACCTCTACGTGGGAGGTAGTCTCTTTGCTGAAGCCATGTCTCGTAAAGGAGTTGGGAAGAGAAAAACATTAGAACTATTGGCTACATTACTTTCTCAACGGAATTTCCCGTTTTTCTAGAGTTTTAAGTTCAGATATGACGTAAAAAAGACGACCCATCTCAAATATTCCCCTCTCAGTTCGGATTTTCAGAATTCTGACCATTACGCCGAGGACTGCTATTTTGCCTAGGTTATACATTCTGTAATATCAGAGTAACATTCTGAGAATTTCGTACCGAAATCGGTATTGGGTAGATTGATCTGTTTCCACTGTTCATGTCTAGGGATATCTCTCGTTCTTTCTAGTATTGCTCAGGTATTATTCACCCTGTTAAGGGAAACAGGTTACCACCAGGCTGAACTACCAGGCTTAGGGATTGAACTCATAATTTTGATGCCACCAAACTCACAAATCAACACCATATGAATTTACAGGAGCTACTAGATTGGCAACTAGGTCCCACTCTTTTTGAGTGAAACCGATAAAATGTAATCGCAATTTCTACTCTAACAGCTTTTTTTCACGCACTTCCTACCTTTGGAATTCCCTTCCATATACTTGCTCCTCGACAGCTACGATCTCCAGGAATTTAAATGTAAGGTCAATAGACATCTCCTATCACACTAACTCGCATTCATTCTCTCAAGCTATTTTTTCATCTACGCCACCCACATCCTCGGTATTCTCATCCGTCTATTACCCTCCTCCTGACATTTCCCATAACTAACCTCTCTTTCTCATCACTTTCCCTTATGTAACCCCCTACACAACAGTGGCAGTAGATTGCCTTGCTTGGGGTGAGATGGTTAAAAATATATATATTTTCAACTATTTCATGTCTTTTCATCTGTGAGGAATATTGTCCATTATTCTCTGTCAACTAAGTGATTAGATATTACACTGACGGATTAAAGCCAATGGGTCTTGGCGAAAATCACATTTGTTTGAACCACGTGATCTGATGCTGCACAATAAAAAACAAACACCAGAAACCACATTACTTGAGGACATTTGACAAGAGCAACAACTGAAATGGAAATTACATTTAACTCGAAGATAAAATAATGACTTAGTTAAGATGTTGACATTCCACACAAATCCAAATAAAGGCAAGGAAAGAAACCTTCATAAACACTAGAAAGGGTGATAATTTTTAAATGTAAGGTCAATAGACACCTCCTAACACACTAACCTGCTCCCATTTTATCAAACACTCTTCCCATCTGCCCAACCCTCATCCTCGGTATCCTTACTCATCTGTTACCTTCCTCCTGACATTACCTATGTCTAACCACTCCTTCTCTTTACCTTCCCCTATGTAGCCCCATGCACAATAGTGGCAGTGGAATGCCTTGCTTGGGGTGAGATGATTAAAAAAAAAAATAACAGTTCAGCTAGTTAAATGCCATACGAGATACGCGCTTGGGAGATCATGTCTACTTCGAGACAGAATGACTGAGCAGAATATTATCCCGCAGTAGGTTGCTTTCTGCAGTAGACCGGTTGCAAACCAAGGCCCTAGAACCCAATCTGTCCTGTTTTTTGCCCCATAGATGAGAGAAGAGATGGATGTAAATAACCTTTCTCAAGGTTATTTAAGCGTTATGTAAGCGTAAGATAAAGCAACGAATTCAACTGGAATTCAAACTCTGCTCTCCGATTTCTCGTTCCGATCCGATATACACTACCCCACCCACCCACACACAAACAAAAACTGAACTTGAGAAACCTCTTTTCATGATAAATTTTTAAAAGAAATTTTTTTATAAATTTCAACTGAAAGAGAAGAAATACCATAATGAGGATGTTGATGTTCCACACTACTTTAAACAAAAGGTTAGGAAGAAAACCCCCATAAATACTGGAAACAGTGATAACAGCTACTGAACTTGAGATACATATTTTTCTGAAAAATTGTTTTAAGAGAAAGATTTTATAAATTTCAACTGAAAGAGAAAATAATGACATAATGAAGATGTTGACATTTCACACTACTTCAAATAAAAGGTTAGGAAGGAAACCCCCATCAATACTGGAAAAAGCAATAATAGCTTCTAGACTTGAGAAACTTATTTTCATGATAAACAGTTTGAAGAGAAAGATCTTATAAACTAATACTGAACATTTGGTCAATGAACATGGAATGTTTCCTTTTAAGTAAACGGCAAAAATTACCATTACTATAATCAAAATTCTTTTCATTGCTTCTGAAAATATTTTCCTATATCTTCACATTTTAACGCCATCAAAACTAAACTAATTTTTATGAATCATCTGAGGGATTCTTCTCGGCCTTGCGTCAGCACGATTGATGCTAAACTCCGGGAAATTGACGCATTGCGCCTTCTCGAGCTAATGTTCTCCGCTGACCTGAAGTGGAAAGATAATTTTGAGTTGATTGCGAGGACAGCTGTTTAAACGTCGGTTCCACTCTATTGTGTGAGACAATTTTTTTCTCTTCAGAAACTATCTTACATATCTATACATCTACCATTCATCCATGTTTATAATATTGCTCCCACAAATGGTCCGGTGCTTCTGCTATATATTTAGAGATTCTTGATAAAATCCAAGGATGAATATACAATATTTCTCTCCAGAACCTATCATACATAGCTATAAATCTACCATTCGTCCATGTTATAATATTGCTGCGACATGTGGTCTGGTGCTCCTGCTATATATTTAGAGATTCTTGATAAAATCCAAGGATGAATGTGCAATATTTCTCTCCAGAATCTATTTTACATATCTATAAATCTACCATTCGTCCATGTTATAATTTTGCTGCTACATATAGTCCAGCGCCTTTGCTACTAATCTTGAGTCCCTTGATAAAATTCTAAGAAGAATCGGCAATATTATTGGTCGTGATCTGGTGGCTTCGCTTTAGTTACTTTCCATCGTCGCAAGGTTGCCTCCCTGTGTCTTTTCTATAAATATTTTTGTGGTAATTGTTCGGGTGAGCTCTTCTTTACGGTACGTAGAGTTTGGTACGTAGAGTTTGGTACGTAGAGTTTTTTAATTTAAGCACAGTCCTAGACTTGAGTCAAGATATCATTTCACAGTTAAAATGAGATGTAGCCGTAAATTCTATGCTAACATTTTTTATTTCACGCACTTCTTGATTGTGGAACTCTCTTCTGACTCCATGTTATCTACCCAACTTGAATTTGCTAAAAAATTAGATGCAGTGTCAATCGCTATCTACTGTCCTCCTGGTTACTCTTTCCTTTTCTCACTTATTATTAATATTGCTGTTCCTAATTCTTCTACATCCAGTAACCCCTTTTATTTTTTTCGGCTTTATTGCTTTGCAACGGGTGAAAGCAATTATATAACAAAACAAAACAAAACAAAAAGAAAAGATTTCTAAAAGTCTTCTGATTTCTTTGTCATATTTTCCTCCTATAACAACTCTAATCCACTACAAGTTCGTGTAAATCTGTCACGATTAGATATTTGTTTCAATGGTAAAATGTAAAATAAAATGTAACTAATATTTCTCTATACACCTGAGATGTGGAAGTTTTTACATCTTTATTGTCATGTTTACGACGTTTCGGCCGTTGTACGCTCCGACCTTTTTCAGGTACTAGGAATTTTTAACCGAACCCTTTATTTCGATCGCTGGTGTAGATTATTCTCGTTCCATGTTCGATGCCACTTCCGAATGCCATATACTCTTTAAGTAATTTGTTCACCACTGCTGTAGCCAGAAATTAAACTCACAACTCCTTGGGTCAAGTCACTGGAACTAACCAACGTCTTTATCTCCTGGGCCATGTGTCCTTGATAACATCAATGTATGAAATTTTGGAACTTGTCCGTATTACTTCTTCCCATATTGTATTAATTTCTATGCTTGGTCGGCTTAGTAGATTTTTGCAGTCTAGCATATTCGCTGATTCCTTAAATGTACGTAGTTTCCAGTGGTGTTCTCTATAAATATTCTGGGGAAACACACCTATTCCTCAGATAATGGACTCTCTCTCCTATATTAATAGGAAGTTAACGGTAGAAGTTCTGAGAAGTTCTTGGGAACTTCATAGAAGTTCTTTAGAGTTCTATTGAAGTTCAGTAGAACTACTAGGCAGTTGATATTTGTCGGCAGTTAGCCGAATAATAAGGAATCAGCTTTCAGTGGAAGATTACCAAGTTCCTAACAATTTGGGTACGTTAAGTCGATTAGCAACCGACATAGTACGATTATAACCTTCAGTGCAAAAACTCCTCCACAAAAATAAATTATTTTATCTTCATCCCATAAGAGGCGGTGATCCCATTCCTCCTTCCATATGTGGTCAGCTACGCCTGTTTTTTCCTATTTCCCCTTACGTTACGCCCTTTCGAGGTTTTGCACTTTTTTTGCTGAACAAATAATTTAGAGAGTTGAGTTAAAGGGAGAAAACTACATGGCATATGGAAGTGGCATCACACATGGAACAAGAACAATCTACCTCTGTGATCGAAATATAAGGTTTGATTCAAAATTCCTAGCACCTGAAGAAAACCGGAGTGTACAACGGCCGAAACGTCGTAAACATGGCAATAAATATGAGGACAACAGTATGAACAATGCAAATAATGAAAATGTAACTAGATTTAGGAAGTTTGTTACTTGCAAAAATAATAAGCAAATTTATGATTCTTTTCAAATTGTTTCGTTTTTTTATTTTTTTATTTAAGCTTTTATTTGTTGACTTGCCAGAATTCTTTTTAACTTAAGTTTGATAAATACCGTGTGTAATTCGCTTGGTTTCAAAGCTGGCTTCCATTATTGAGGGCTGGCAGGGAAAATGTTGTAACTGTTTTTAGAATTGACCCTTTGATTACATAAATGACTAAATTGTCAGAAACCGCGAAAAAGCGATAAAATGCATCCTTCACTGAAAGGCATTCAGGTGCAGAACAGCCCTGAGAATAGCGAGAATCCTTTTTACTTTGTAAATCGTTCGTTGGTGTTTGACAAAGGATTGCTTATAAAAAAGAAGAAGAAACCAAACTGCATTTGATGTAAGAAAGTCGTCCTTTCATCGTCGACTTCTGACAAAACTATTGTGACTTTAATCAAAGCCGGTTTTGAACTCGTTAATTTCTTATAGGCCCTTTAAAGCTGCTTATCGAAGTTATTTAATGCTTGTCTTTAGGAAGTTTTACGAACGTATCCTTAAGTTCTTTCAATCAGTTCATTTCGACCAGTGCTTCGTTCGGAAATAGAAAGTAGAGTCTGGATTCCAACGAGCCCATTTTAATAGCCTTTGCATAATTTTATGAAAGAACATTAAAGCTAAATTGCTGAACAGAAAATTCAAGCGATTGAAAAGGCGAACAAAGAAGAAAAAGAGAGGCGGGGAAAAGATATGTGAAAAATATTGATAGAGAGGAAAAGAAAAGATGTCAGAGAGAGGGAGATGGAGAGAGAGAGAGGGAGAGAGACAGAGAGATGGGAGAGACGGGTGTAGGGAAGTCGAGGATGAAAAGAGATGATGAAAAATAATAGCAGGAAAATATGAAGAAGGAAAACAGAGGCGAAGAAGGGAAAAACAAGACAAGGTTTTTAAAAAGAAAAAGGATATTTTTAGTAAGAATGAGAGAATGAGAGAATAAAAAGAATGCGATGTGAGCGACTAGTACCAACAAGCGAATGAGAGAATAGTAAGAATGTGAGAAAGAGGAATAGCAAGAAAGAGAAAAAATGATATAGCAAAAATGAGAATGAGAGAATAAGAGAATAGTAGAAATGAAAGAATGAAAAAATAGTAAAAATGAGAGAATAGGAGAATAGTGGAAGGAGAGAATAAAGTAATGTGAAATGGCAATCAATTAAAATATATTTCGTTTTGTACAAAAGAAAATTCGGTAAATTTTTGTTTTGTTCCCCGAAGACCTTTACCCCTTCAAATCTTTCCAAAACATCCTTATTTCCGTGCAAATGTAAATGCTGAACTCAAATCGATAATTGTTTATTGACGATACCTACCTCTTTTTCAAGTTTACAACCAGAAGAATATAGAACTTCTTATCGCTGTTTATCTCACCCCGTAACCACACTTAAAAACATGCAGAATGACTTCACGCGTAGTTTCCCGATTTTTCGAACAATTTACTTTCTTTTTGCAATTACTACGCGGAAATTGAGTTCTGAACCGGAAACAAATAGCAGAGTATTTTCTCAAAGGAAGTATAAAGGCCGAAATAAGTATACTACGCCTCAAGTCATTCAGCGGTGAATCAGATATGAGAACGGTGGTAAGGGGTGAGATATAGTCCGATTTTTTTCTGGTCGATAACAGGAAAAAAGGTAGGTTTCTTCAATAAACAATTATCGATTTGAGTTCAGCATATACATTTGCACGTAATTAAGAAAGTTTAGGAAAGATTTGACGGAGTTAAGGCCTTCTGGGAACAAATAAAAAATTTACCGAAAATTCTTCTATGTGACGTGACCCTTCAGGACGTTGAGGCTCATGACTCTCCACAATTTCCTGTCTTTTGTAGCGCTTAATAAATTCTGTCTACTTGTTATCTTTCCTAAACATTATTTCGCCATATAAATGCCGTGTGTACCTATTCTATCTGCACACCGTATGTATTTATCGTATGTGTACACTAGGCCAGCATATTATATCTACACACCGTATGTACATATTGCATCTACATATTGAATGTACTTATTGCATCTACACACCGTATTTTTTTTTACAATTATATCGCCCTAAGCAAGGCATTTTACTGTCACTGTTTTGAAGGGGGTTACATAGGAGGAACGTTATGAGAAAGAGTGACAGGTTATAGGGGGTGTCAGGAAGTGGGTAAGAGAAGGATGAGAATACTGATGAGAGTGGAGTAGACGGAGAAAGGAGCATGAGAGCCAGGATGCAAGTCAGCAAGATAGGAGATGACTATTGACTTTACATTTAAATTCTTGGAGATTGTAGCTGTCGGGAAAGCAAGTAAATGGAAGGGAATTCCACAGGCGGGAAGTGCGAGAAAAGAAGTTGAAGAGTAGAATTTGCGTTTACAATTTATTGGTTTCACAATAAAAGGGTGGGACCTAGTTGATAATCATGTGGCTCGATTAAATTCATATATAGGGGGTACCAGTCAGCTAAGTTCATCGGAGCATTCTATACATTTATATTCTAGATTTATTGTCTTGAGCTAGTGGATGACAGAATAAGGGTTGCGTGGTGTAACAGGAGAAAGCGTGCTAAGAGCCACCAGGGATGGGGAGACGCGGAAAGCCATAATCGCCTACGTCCTGAAAGGACAGCGTACATAGAAGAAGAAGAAGCAGAAGAAGAAGAAGAAGAAGAAGAAGAAGAAGAAGAAGATCTACAGGAGGTGGAAAAATAATGGATCAGCTTTGGCGGCAATTACAACTGGAATTATGCGTGGGATCGATTAGTACAAAGTTTGAATTGTTTCCAGAGGAATTTTTATACTTTCTTCAGTAAAAATAGTCTCCAATTCTTTCATTGATGATAGTGGAGGATATCGACTCCTCACATGTTGTTTCTTAAATGAACAATAAATGTACAATGAAGATGAGATTGATGGGGATTGTGGTGCCCAGATAAAATGATCTACTTCGCGAGAATGTTCCTTGTTTAATTCAGCTACAACTTTAGCAGTATGAATGGGTGAATTATCATCCTGAAAGATGGCATTTCCATCCAGAAACAGTTCCTGAACCATAGAATGAAACTGCTCACTTAAAATACATAAATAATGACAGTTGATTTCTATAAATTTATTTAAATAATATCTGTAAAAAAATAAAAAATAATTTCTAGCAATAAATGAAGTATTACTAATATTAAATCAACAAACATAAAATTCGCCAAGTTTTCGAAAATTTAATTAAGTTTTCCAAATTATGATGTTAGAGTACTAGGTGAATCTAATGAGTTTATTGTGTTTACTTATTACGCCTATTGCGTGTATTTATTACGCATATTGCGTGTATTTATTACGCATATTGCGTGTATTTATTACACCAACAGTGTGTACTTATTACGCATGTTGTGTGTACTTATTACCCCTGTTGTGTGTACTTATTACGCTAATTGTGTGTACGTTTTACGCCTATTGTGTGTATTTATTACACCTGTTGTGGGTACTTATTGCGTCTACCCACGTGAGTACTTAGTCTATTAACACGTCTACACATCGTATGTACTTATTACATTCACACACCGTACATGTGTTTAATACAACTGCACATCGTATATGTTGATCGCATCCACATACCGTGTGTAGTTATTACGTCAACGCATCGTGTGTACTTATTGTGTGTACACAGCGCATGTATATATTTTATCTACACACCGAATATGCATTTTCGACCTTCACATGGTATGCTCTCACACCCTGATTGAGCACTCTGGAAGAATGGTAGGCCTTCAAAAAACAGTAGCTACTCTAGCATCTACGAATTAGAACACTCTCAGCTATTGGCGTGTGTTTACATGGTATATCACACGCTAAAAATCTGCCTTCATCTCCCGAGCGCCCATAGCTCAGAGATAGAATCGCCGACTGATGTCAATTCGGTCGGGTTTGAATCCTGGCTAAAAACAATCAGATGTCTAACCGTACTGATGAGCTGTGATACAGCGAAACAGATCTGTCTGTGAATGACTATATATATATATGTCAATAAATTTCGAAATTTACATTCCGTTGAATAGCTATTTCAGCGAAGGAAGAAAGGAATCCAAAACCATATCCATAAATAGAAAGATAACAGTGACAGAATTAATATTAATAGGATCTGGTTTTGGGGATTTTAACTACACAGTCTTCGTTTTTTGGATTTAAAGTATATATATATATAAAAAAAAATAGTAAAAATGAGAGAATAGGAGAATAGTGGAAGGAGAGAATAAAGTAATGTGAAATGGCAATCAATTAAAATATATTTCGTTTTGTACAAAAGAAAATTCGGTAAATTTTTGTTTTGTTCCCCGAAGACCTTTACCCCTTCAAATCTTTCCAAAACATCCTTATTTCCGTGCAAATGTAAATGCTGAACTCAAATCGATAATTGTTTATTGACGATACCTACCTCTTTTTCAAGTTTACAACCAGAAGAATATAGAACTTCTTATCGCTGTTTATCTCACCCCGTAACCACACTTAAAAACATGCAGAATGACTTCACGCGTAGTTTCCCGATTTTTCGAACAATTTACTTTCTTTTTGCAATTACTACGCGGAAATTGAGTTCTGAACCGGAAACAAATAGCAGAGTATTTTCTCAAAGGAAGTATAAAGGCCGAAATAAGTATACTACGCCTCAAGTCATTCAGCGGTGAATCAGATATGAGAACGGTGGTAAGGGGTGAGATATAGTCCGATTTTTTTCTGGTCGATAACAGGAAAAAAGGTAGGTTTCTTCAATAAACAATTATCGATTTGAGTTCAGCATATACATTTGCACGTAATTAAGAAAGTTTAGGAAAGATTTGACGGAGTTAAGGCCTTCTGGGAACAAATAAAAAATTTACCGAAAATTCTTCTATGTGACGTGACCCTTCAGGACGTTGAGGCTCATGACTCTCCACAATTTCCTGTCTTTTGTAGCGCTTAATAAATTCTGTCTACTTGTTATCTTTCCTAAACATTATTTCGCCATATAAATGCCGTGTGTACCTATTCTATCTGCACACCGTATGTATTTATCGTATGTGTACACTAGGCCAGCATATTATATCTACACACCGTATGTACATATTGCATCTACATATTGAATGTACTTATTGCATCTACACACCGTATTTTTTTTTACAATTATATCGCCCTAAGCAAGGCATTTTACTGTCACTGTTTTGAAGGGGGTTACATAGGAGGAACGTTATGAGAAAGAGTGACAGGTTATAGGGGGTGTCAGGAAGTGGGTAAGAGAAGGATGAGAATACTGATGAGAGTGGAGTAGACGGAGAAAGGAGCATGAGAGCCAGGATGCAAGTCAGCAAGATAGGAGATGACTATTGACTTTACATTTAAATTCTTGGAGATTGTAGCTGTCGGGAAAGCAAGTAAATGGAAGGGAATTCCACAGGCGGGAAGTGCGAGAAAAGAAGTTGAAGAGTAGAATTTGCGTTTACAATTTATTGGTTTCACAATAAAAGGGTGGGACCTAGTTGATAATCATGTGGCTCGATTAAATTCATATATAGGGGGTACCAGTCAGCTAAGTTCATCGGAGCAGAAGCTGTGAAAGTATTTGTAGAACAGACACAGGGAAGTCACATTGCGCTGGTGAGAAAGAGACTGCATCTGAGCTGCCAAGTCGGGATCGATCACATTACAGATTCTCCGTTGGATTTTGTCAAGGACACCTAGGTGGATAGCAGGAGCACCCGACCAGATATGGCAGCAGTATTCAATGAACTGGCGGATGATAAATCGGGATCTGTCCCATTACAGATTCTAGGTTGGATTTTGTCAAGGACCCCTAGGTGGATAGCAAGAGCACCCGACTAGATATGGCAGCAGTATCTAATGCACGGGCGGATGGTAGATATATATATGTGCAGACGGGAAAAACTTCCTGGCCCTACACAGAGAACCGACTTTCTTAGCAATGAATTTAGCTATGGATTCTGTCTAGTCATTCTACGAGGTCCGTTGTGAGAGTTAACCCGAGAAGGCGAAGTGTTTTGCTTTCAGGGAGACTAGCCTGATCCATGCTAATGGGGTGTTGGAGCGATTGTCTGTAATTGCATCCAAAGCTACAATTACAGACAATCGCCTACATCCTGAAAGAACAGGCCATGATCGCCTACATCCTGAAAGAACAGGGCATATAGAAGAAAAATATATATGCCAACTGTTTATAAGAAATTATAATGTGGGTATAAAATGGGGGATCAAATGTATATTATATTCAATATATAAACTGATCCCGCATTTCGAGGCCATGCTAGTTTCTATACATTTATATTCTAGATTTATTGTCTTGAGCTAGTGGATGACAGAATAAGGGTTGCGTGGTGTAACAGGAGAAAGCGTGCTAAGAGCCACCAGGGATGGGGAGACGCGGAAAGCCATAATCGCCTACGTCCTGAAAGGACAGCGTACATAGAAGAAGAAGAAGCAGAAGAAGAAGAAGAAGAAGAAGAAGAAGAAGAAGATCTACAGGAGGTGGAAAAATAATGGATCAGCTTTGGCGGCAATTACAACTGGAATTATGCGTGGGATCGATTAGTACAAAGTTTGAATTGTTTCCAGAGGAATTTTTATACTTTCTTCAGTAAAAATAGTCTCCAATTCTTTCATTGATGATAGTGGAGGATATCGACTCCTCACATGTTGTTTCTTAAATGAACAATAAATGTACAATGAAGATGAGATTGATGGGGATTGTGGTGCCCAGATAAAATGATCTACTTCGCGAGAATGTTCCTTGTTTAATTCAGCTACAACTTTAGCAGTATGAATGGGTGAATTATCATCCTGAAAGATGGCATTTCCATCCAGAAACAGTTCCTGAACCATAGAATGAAACTGCTCACTTAAAATACATAAATAATGACAGTTGATTTCTATAAATTTATTTAAATAATATCTGTAAAAAAATAAAAAATAATTTCTAGCAATAAATGAAGTATTACTAATATTAAATCAACAAACATAAAATTCGCCAAGTTTTCGAAAATTTAATTAAGTTTTCCAAATTATGATGTTAGAGTACTAGGTGAATCTAATGAGTTTATTGTGTTTACTTATTACGCCTATTGCGTGTATTTATTACGCATATTGCGTGTATTTATTACGCATATTGCGTGTATTTATTACACCAACAGTGTGTACTTATTACGCATGTTGTGTGTACTTATTACCCCTGTTGTGTGTACTTATTACGCTAATTGTGTGTACGTTTTACGCCTATTGTGTGTATTTATTACACCTGTTGTGGGTACTTATTGCGTCTACCCACGTGAGTACTTAGTCTATTAACACGTCTACACATCGTATGTACTTATTACATTCACACACCGTACATGTGTTTAATACAACTGCACATCGTATATGTTGATCGCATCCACATACCGTGTGTAGTTATTACGTCAACGCATCGTGTGTACTTATTGTGTGTACACAGCGCATGTATATATTTTATCTACACACCGAATATGCATTTTCGACCTTCACATGGTATGCTCTCACACCCTGATTGAGCACTCTGGAAGAATGGTAGGCCTTCAAAAAACAGTAGCTACTCTAGCATCTACGAATTAGAACACTCTCAGCTATTGGCGTGTGTTTACATGGTATATCACACGCTAAAAATCTGCCTTCATCTCCCGAGCGCCCATAGCTCAGAGATAGAATCGCCGACTGATGTCAATTCGGTCGGGTTTGAATCCTGGCTAAAAACAATCAGATGTCTAACCGTACTGATGAGCTGTGATACAGCGAAACAGATCTGTCTGTGAATGACTATATATATATATGTCAATAAATTTCGAAATTTACATTCCGTTGAATAGCTATTTCAGCGAAGGAAGAAAGGAATCCAAAACCATATCCATAAATAGAAAGATAACAGTGACAGAATTAATATTAATAGGATCTGGTTTTGGGGATTTTAACTACACAGTCTTCGTTTTTTGGATTTAAAGTATATATATATATATATATATATATATATATATATATATTTTAATTCAGATACTTTAATCCAAGCGAAAAAATCAGGAAGGTAAATTCCAAAAACCCGATCCTAATTAATATTAAAAAATTTTTTAATATTAAAAAATGATACAGGAAGAGAGCTCCATGTAATAAAATATTACAGAGCAAATATAAATTAAAAAATGATTAATTCAATGATGTTGAATGACCATCTCGAGATGAAAATCTCCGAGGGGGATAACACATCACCTCAGCAACCGAAAAATCCTTTCAGAAACTGGAGAAAAATCAGTCTAATTTTCCTTTTTAAATAGATTTGCAAAGAAATTAAAAAAGAAAAGAAAAAAGAAAAAGAAAAAAGAAAAAGATAAAACAAAATAAAATCAAATAAACAAGAAAAGAAAAATTGACATCGTCTGGGTTCGCAAAAAAAGAAAGAGAATTGTAACTTAAAAATTAACAGATGGCCGTGTTGAATTGATGTAAGGCTAAGCAACACGGAAAAAAAGGTTGGAGATAAAAGTTGTATATAAGCACGGTATACGCACACCAGTCACCGTTACAGTATATATATATATATATATATATATATATATTGTAACGATGACTGGTGTGTGTATACCGTGCTTATATACAACACGCTGAAATTTTTTTTCTCTGATTCCATACGCCTATAGTTTAGAGGTTAGCGACTCCGACGCACACCAAATCGGTCAAGTTTTGATCCCGGCCAAAAGCAAATGGATGTCTAGCACACTGATGACCTGTGATACAGCGAAACAGGCTTGTATGTGAATGACGAATATGTATATATATATACAGTATTGTGCAAAAGTATTAGGTCAAGAACTATTTTATCTTTTATGAGGCATATTGACAGAAAATAAACGATTTAATTAAAGTAATTTTATTTAATTTACTCAACAAATGCATTAACAAGAAAAAAAAATACTTGTAACAAAATAAATTTAATATTTAGTATAATAGCCTTTTGCTTTGATCACAGCCTTCATTCAAGCATTGACAAGTTTCTTTAATGTATCTATTGGTATCTCTTGCCAAGCAGCTTGTATTTGTTCCTAAAGTGTGTTTTGCGAATTAACATTAGATTTATCAATTCGAGAGGGGGAAATAAGAAGAAAGTCAGTCATATCCAAGGATAATAGAATAATGAGTAGTTTCAAAATAACTTGATTAACAGAAAATAGGAAAAATGAAATATAACTTCTTTTTAATACATTTCTTTTACACCTAGTTTTAAATAATCAATATTTATTAGCAATTTACTTGGCTTTTCACCCTGTATTTGAATTTCATTGAGATTTTTCGGAAAATCACCCCTGTCCTAAAACTTTTGTACTCTACCGTTCGTGTGCAAGAGTGTAGGACATGGGAGATTTTTAACTTTATTTTGATGCCTCATAAAAGATAAAATAGTTCTTGTCCTAATACTTTTGCACAGTATTGTATATATATATATATATATATATATATATATATATATATATATATATATATATATACCCTATCTCTATGGAAAGTACGGATAAAAGCCGCTGACCCATGCACCTATTAACTGTGAGTTTAACGCTTTCGCGTGCTTCTTGACTGCGGTTTCTTCATTTCTGAAAGCATTTATTTTTGCTTTGATCAAATCTTTCAAGGCAGACACGTGTTGAGCAACGATTTAAAATAAGAAAGATGCAAAGTTTTATCTGAAACAAACGAAATCAAACAACATGAAAGATGATGGGCCATAAAATTGCGGGAAGTATCGTGTCTTATTACAATTTCTTGAATGGACTTCTTTACGCAATTCACTTGAAGGTATTTTAATGTCAGCGCGTTGTTTATGTTAAGGACAAACACACCCACTACAATTTTCTTTCTTTTTCAAATAGATTTTTTATTTGCCCAGTACTATCTATCTATCTATCTATCTATCTATCTATCTATCTATCTATCTATCTATCTATCTATCTATTTCAATCTGTTCATTATCTATCTATCTATCTATCTATCTATCTATCTGAAAGTGAACATTAAGATCAACACCCAAGGACAACAGTCTTAAAAGTAATTTACTGACCATCCGATTGCGTTTAAACATGAAACAGACTGTCCCCGTTAGGTGTTCACCTTAATATTCAGAAATATTTACATAAGCTTTATACCTGCTATTGAATACTTTCACTGCTAAGTATAGCGTACTATAGAACATTATTTTTATCATATATATATATATATATATATATTTTCTAAACATATGCTATTAAATATAAGAGACAATGAATGTCTATTATGTTTAATCATGAGCCATTCTAAACGTCGTATTTTTGCTTTAAAACGTTTAGAACGGCTCATGATTAAACATAATAGACATTCATTTTCTCTTATATTTAATAGCATATGTTTAGAAAATTACTTGCTGCCTCGATATACTATATACATATATATATATATATATATATATATATATATATATATATATGTGTGTGTGTGTGTGTGTGTGTGTGTGTGTGTGTGTGTGTGTGTGTTTAGGCATCAAATTTTCTTTTAAACATGTCAGATTCAATAAATTGCAAACGTAATGTCTGCTTATTTTTAATAAAATCCGTTCATACTCACGGATAATCTTTCGCTTATTACAGATGAAAAATGTTAGAAATGAGCTGTAATGTTGACAGATGTTATTTCCATTCATTTCTCAAGGTACCCAATTACGTTCAACCTTTTTCCAAGGCCATCTTCAGGGGTGTGTGTTATGGTAACAAATGTAACCGGAAAACTGTGTTGCTAAAAATTAATGTACATTTTTTCTGCTTGAAATATAACAGTTGACAAATTGCTAGCATTCATTAGAACGTGAAATTTATCCAAAATTAATTTTTTTTATATATAATGGATTTAACATTTCAAGCGTGTATCGCGTATGGCACAAAAGTGGATTTAAGAGTAAAATAAATTTCAACATAATCGATATATTTTTGAGAAACACTGATGCTTGTTGAAATTCTCACGGTATTTATTATAGTTAAAATTATCGCTAAGATTTACAAACTGCATGTTTCGTTCAATTTCGCAAACCAATCGGTGAAATTTGAATAAACTGGTTTGAAAAATATTTGTCAATATTTCTGAGATGAGGTAGTATTTACAGTATTGATATTATTCAAACAATTGACCCCATCTTTGTTACCATTTGTACGACGTGTAATCTAAACTTATTTATAAATGGAACTTTGTGTGTGTGTGTCTGTGTGTGTCTGTGTGTGTGTGTGTCCGTTACCTATAGACTCCGAAACGGCTGAACCGATTTTCTTGAAAATTTACACACTTGTACTATGATGCGTCTGCGAGTGTTCTTAGCTGGGTTTTGTGTCGAGGTACCCCCGATAAATATCGAAAATCGATAATCGAAAAAAATGGGGTTATAGAAGCAGTGGTCCGATTTTAATTAAATTTGATAAACTCATAGACAAAGACATATGAAACGATATTCAGACGTTTCAAGGTTGCAGTTCTTACAATAGTACTGAAAATTTGATATCGATACCAGGAAATCAAAATTTGACTTACATCCATTAATTTTTTTCTTTCAGTCTACGGATTCGCTTTAACTAGAAACAACTATTGGTATTAGTTTTTTGTGCCAACATCCAAAGAGTCTGAGCTCCAGGACCATAGTTTACTTTTAAAGCTTTCATTACACCCGAGCAACGCCGGGCTATAGTGCTAGTAATAGACATTCTATTTGTCTATATTTCTAAGGTGAGGTAGTATTTACAGTATTTACATCATTCGGAAGATTGTCCTCATCTTTGTTACCATTTGTACAACGTTTAATAATAAATCATTCTATTTGTCTATATTTCTAAGGTGAGGTAATATTTACAGTATTTACATCATTCGGAAGATTGTCCTCATCTTTGTTGCCATTTATACAACATTTAATAATAGATCATTCTATTTGTCTATATTTCGGAGATGAGGTATTATTTACAGTATTTATATTATTCGGGAGATTGTCCTCATCTTTGTTGCCATTTGTACGACGTTTAATATTAGATCATTCTATTTGTCTATATTTCTGAGATGAAGTAGTATTTACAGTATTTAAGGACTCGTAGACCAGTGGATATAGACGTTGGTTAGTTCCTGACTAGACACTTAGTGTTGTGAGTTCAATACCAGGGTTAGAGGGAGATAACTCATGAGTTCTATGAATAAGAATGATATACTCCAGTGATTGTAATGAAGTGTTTGGTTCGAAATTCCTAGTACCTGAAGAAGACCGGAGTGTACAACGGCTGAAATGTCATACAAATGGCAACCAAGATAAGGAGAATAGTCCAAATATTGTAAATATACCCCAGTGATTTTAATAAAGGGTTCGGTTCGAAATTTTTAGCACCTGAAGAAGGCCGGAATGTACAGCGGCCGAAACATCGTACAAATCGCAACCAAGATGAGGACAATAGTCTGAATAATGTAAATACTGTAAATATACCACAGTTATTGTAATAAAGTGTTCGTTTCGTAATTCCTAGCACCTAAAGTAGGCCGGAGTGTACAGCTGCGAAACGCAGTACATATAGCAACAAAGATGAGGACAATAGTTCGAATAATGTAAATACTGTAAATATACCCCAGTGATTGTAATAAAGGGTTCGGTTGGAAATTCCTAGCACTTAAAGAAGGCCGGAGCGTACAACGGCGTAAACGCCGTACAAATGGCGACAAAGATTAGGACAACAGTCCGAATCATGTAAATACT
Source organism: Ascarosepion bandense (assembly GCA_037127315.1). NCBI lineage: Eukaryota > Metazoa > Mollusca > Cephalopoda > Sepiida > Sepiidae > Ascarosepion > Ascarosepion bandense. Next base: position 271,554 of record JBBBDQ010002165.1, on the reverse strand, counting down.
TGTTTGAAAAACACTTTTATAAAAACCCTGCTTTGCGGTTTAATATTTTCTTAAATTTTATTTAATTTGATAGAACTTCACGGTAAACACTATATTTTTGTTTTAAATTTCTTTTTGTTCCGTTTTCCTTTTTAAGAGCGAAGAATACATTCTTAGAATTTCTTACTTTTGAGCATGCAGCATACAACTGACTATGCGTAAACATTTATTTCTAAAGCCATATTCTAACTTTTTGAAGCGTTTGGCTTTTGTCTATTTATAGTTCTCGCTATCGTAGGTTGAACAGGAAACTGGATTCTTGTATATAAAAAACAGAAAAGATATACAAAGAAATATTGCTTTTTTATTAAATAACTTTCCCGATAGCTATAATCTTGCTTATAATATAAGGTTGCTGGTCCTTGGTATGACCGTAAACTGCATCCGGCAGCAAGGCCTCTGATTAGGAGGTTGTGAGGAGCATGGAACCACCTCTTAATTGTTGTTGTTCCCAGGTCCACCCTGACCCGGAGTGGTAGCACCTGTTAGGGCCCCAGCTATGGGTAAATAGTTAACCCTCAAACCGAGGTTAAAATGCTATTAAAGAATTTACCAACAAAACATTTTCAGTGAAAAATGTTACCAACAAAAATACTTTTTTTGAAGGAAAAATGTTACAAAAAAAAAATATGTGTGAAAAAAAAATGATTCCCAGCAATACATCTGACTGTAAACGAAGCCCACTTACAAAAAAAAATATATTCTATTCATACAAATCTATTGTTAAAATATTGTCGGCATTAAATGACCCATTGAGTTGTTGATATGCCGTAAATCAAACCAAGCCCAACCCAAGAGGTTGTTTTCCCGATCACTATTATCTTAACTTGTTCAAGTTTATTGTTAACCTTTATATTACCCACATGTTTTAATCGGTTTCACCCCCAGCAAAACAGTAAAGCTACTAAGACACAAGGAGGTTAAAGGGTGTAGAAGACTTCGAGTTAAGCTGCTTGGTAAATTTGAATTGGAAGAACAGACCAATGACTGCCGATACCTTGGCCAGGATAGCTTCGCATAACAGAATAAATAAATAAATAAATAAAAAACCCAAAACAGGGAGGCTAATTTTTTTTTTTTCCAAATCTGGCGGCTCGACTGCAGCCAATTCCCCACCGTCGAAATGTGGCCTCCCTTTGTCTATTCTATACTTTCATGGCTTCTGCTCGGACGAACTTAAGTCACTGGTGCCTCCTCAACAGGTGTTTACTCGTGCAACCAGACTGGCAACTGGGTCCCACCCATTCACAGTCAGGTTAGACAAATGCAGACGACAATTCTACTCCTGCAGCTTCTTCTCTCGTACTTCCCGCCTGTGGAACTCGCTCCCATATTCTTGCTTTCCTGACGGCTACAACCTCCAGAAATTTAAATGCAAAGTCAATACTCATCTACTAACCACTGGACTCTAGCTCTCTCCCCACCCCCGTATAACCTTCCCTTTCTCTCCACCTATGTATCTGTGATCGCACCTGCATTCTCAGCTTTCTATTGCTCTTTTCTAACTAGTTTGTACTCCTCACTCTTTTCTAATTAATCTTTTTACAGTTATGTAGCCCCCCACTCATCAGTGGCATTTCTGCTTTGCTCGGGGTGAAATGATTAAAAAAAAAAAAAGGAAACATTACTAATGAGCGGATAGAGAAAAGAGTAATCAGGAGGACAGTAAATACCGATTGATATTGCACTTAAGTTTTTGAAGTCCAAAGTTGGCTAGAGAGCAAGAAACCGGAAGAATTTTCGATAATCGTGAAGTGATAGAGAAAAAAAGTCTTATCATAGAACTTATCGTTACATCTAAGCCATTTCAACACTAGAATGAGACGGAGCTCTCAGTCTAGTACTTACGTAGTGCTTCACAAGATTAGCAACTATTTCCCACCGTTTTACTGTGAAACCAATAAAATGTAAACACAAATTCTACCCAGCAGCTTATTTCCTCGCACTTCCCGCCTGTGGAATTCCCTTCCGTTTACTTGCTTCCCCGACAGCTACAATCTCCAGGAGTTTAAGTGTAAAGTGAATAGTCATCTCCCATCTTGCTAACTTGTATCCTCTCTCCCATGCTCCATACGCCGACCACTCCAATCTCAGTATCTTAACCCTTGACACGCCCTGTAACCTGTCACTCTTTCTCATAACTTTCCTCCTATGTAACTCCCTGCACAACAGTGGCAGTATAATGCCTTGCTTTGGGCGATATGATTATAAAAAAATTTTTCTATACTATTATAATATGGATATAATGTGGGGGATCAATTCTGCATTCCAACATTACGTAAATTGATCCCCCACTTTATGGCCACAATCATCCTTCTCTTACTCACTTCCTGACACCTCCTATAACCCCCTATAACCTGTCACTCTTTCTCATAACTTTCCTCCTATGTAACCCCCCTGCGCACCAGTGGCAGTAGACAGCCATGCTTGGGGTGATATGATTATAAAAACAAATACTGTGAATCTTTTTTTTCATAAATTGAAAGAGATGCAACATTTCGGCGATGGGAAAGTAACTGAAGCCGAGCCGCCAGATTATGACTAATAATATTGCCGATTCTTTGAGAGCCAGCAGAGCGAGCCCAAGCAAACACTCTCTTTGTTTATAAAGTGTGGGCTGCCTGGACTTGATAAATAATCTGAGTTGAGCTGCAGATTTTAGTGTGAACTGGTTCTCCGTTTTGGACAGATCACACTCGTTGTTCCATCTAAAGGTGTTAGAGACGGTGTTTATCAGGTCCAGGCAGCCCTCACTTTGTAAACAAGGAGAGTGTTTGCTTGGGCTTGCTCTGCTGAGTCTTTAGCATCTTTAGATGTAATAACTTTTAACAGAAATAAAAATTTTCCCCCACTGCCACTTATTCATTTCACCCATAATTGATACACATTATTCATTTTTTTTCTGTTTTCAGTTCTGAAGAGAGGGATCAAAACCTGTCGACTGGTGTTTTTTATTAGACAATTTGTCATGGCCGATTACATTAATTTTTTTTTTGTCTTTAATGCCATAATAAAATTCTGTACCATTATATATATATATATATATATATATATATATATATATATATATATTCTAAACATATACTGTTAAATATATAAGACAATGAATTTCTATTATGTTTAATAATGAGCCGTTTTAAACATCGTATTTTGGCTTTAATTTCAGGTGAAAATAAAGACAAAAATTCTCCAACATTTGGATAATTTTTTATTAAGTTGTTTCTAAGCTTTCGGCTCACATAACCCATCGTCAGAGAGGTTACAAGGATGTTAACATAAAAACATCCACCATCAAAGACGATTTTTTCTTGTGTTGACATAAAACTTTGCTAAGCAACGATAACAATTACCAAACATAGCAAAGGCTTAGAACCAACTTAATAAAAAATTATCCAAATGTTGAATTTTTGTCTTTATTTTCACCTGAAATTAAAGCCAATGTTATGTGATGTCAGTTCTTCAATATGGCAGTGAATGCTTGAAGCAACTGAAATGAAGGCTGTTGTGGATATTATGGATCGAGCATGTGAACCATAATGAGGTTTTGGAAAGGATAGAAACGAAAAGGAAATTAATAGTGAGCATCGGGAAAAGACAGCTGAATTTCTTGAGCGTGATGAGGAAGGAGGGCTTGGAGAATTTGATACTCACAGGCCACATAGAAAATAGAAACAGGAACGAGAGGCAGGAAAGAGAGACAGGGAAAAGCAACGTGTAACGTACTTGACGGCTCTGAGCAAGTGGATGGCAGAGCAGGGGTTGAGAGGTGTAACAGGAGAAAGCGTGCTAAGAGCCACCAGGGATAGGAAGACGTGGAAGGCTATGATCACCTACGTCCTCAAAGAATAGGGTACGTTGAAGAAGAAGAAAAAGAATATAAGAAACCTTTTACGGAATACTGTAGGGATTACATTTTGGTAGTATAGTAGCCATTACACTTTAGTGGGGCCTTCATCCTGTTCGTCGGTTTGAGGAAAGCGACCACAACGTACGGCACTTTTGGAACGTAACTGAAAAAACATACCACGGCTTGGCCGAAGCCCTGTGAGTATAATTTGTTAGACGGAACCCTTTGGAGAATGTTGATTGTTGTACTAGCACAAAGTCGTCAGTCAGCGTGGCCGAGGAGTCGAGTCTACCGACTACTGTTCACTGTTGATCACGCCAGGAAACGGGTTATCTCCAAGAAACTGCAACTAAGTTCTGTTCAACATAGATGCAGTATAAATCACAAGTAGGCTCTGTGGGTGTCAAACAAACAGATATGTGCCTGAGCAGGCGTCTGCAACAGGACGCCAGCCACCTCTGTAGACAGTGATACACGGATACGAGCAGTTTATACTGAAAAAGAGAACTAAGCAAAAAAATTAATTTGATTTATTGAAATGAATTTTATTCTTTGACTAAAATCATTAAAGCCATTAATTTTCAAAACATATAATAAATCTTCATTTTCCTATTTAACAGAAAAATAATTGTTTTATTGAAATTAATCATTACGGCCATTAATTTTCAAAACATATTAAATCTTCATTTTCCTACTTAAACAGAAAAATAATTGTCTTATTGAAATAAATTTTATCCATTGACTAAAATCATTACGGCTATTAATTTTCAAAACATATAATAAATCTTCATTTTCCTACTTAAACAGAAAAATAATTTTTTTATTGAAATTAATTTTATCTTTTGACTAAAAGCATTACGGCCATTAATTTTCAAAACATATAATAAATCTTTATTTTTCTGCTTTTTTTTTTTTTTATTCCCGAAGCATTAACTCCCCAAACTTTTCAAAGGTTCCTCTATGTAATAAAAGAAAAAAAAAAAAAAAAAAAAAAAAGAAGAAAATTCAGGTTTCATTCCAGAAAATAAGTATGAGCGAAAAACCAACAAATTATGTTTAAAATCGAAACACCCTAAATAATTTCTGGGATGAGGAGTTATCATTATTTACATGCAAATTATTACCGTCATTTTTGTCGTTATAAAAACGTTTCGGCCGCTTTGACTTCCGAAACTTCATAACGTGTTTATCGATCCCGGTTACATAGAGTATTCCGAAACGAAATTATTATTTAATCTACAGACGTAGACTGTTCTCGTTCCGCTAACTTTGTCTAGAGGGAGGTCCATCTTTTAGTTTTTAATTTTTGGATATTGCTCACCCCGTTTCCACCAAGTCCATGTCACAATTAATATATCACCAAATTCACGAACTGACACTTTAATGTACTAGACTACTTTTCAGTGAAGAAATGTTTATCTTATGAAAAGCTTCCGATAAAATGTCTAGAATCAATATTTGTTTGCTTTCCATATGCGTTTCTGCTATACATAATACGGAGAGGGTTGATAAACCGTAAAAACCAGACAGTGCGTCTGTCACACTCTCTATTCTCTCTCTCTCTCTCTCTCTCTCTCTCTCTCTCTCTCTCTCTTTCTATCTGCTTACATACAAGACATTAAAATTTCCCTTCTCTGATCCCATGCGCCGATGGCTTAGGGAGTAGAGACTCCGAATGACACAAAATCGGTTGAGTTTCGATCCCGACCAGAAGCAAGTGGATATGTCTAGCCACACTGATGAGCTGTGATACAGCGAAACGGGCTTGTATGTGGATGACTAATATATTTTGTAATAGTTGTTACAGTGGTTTATAAATTCATACTATCACTACACAAAAATTTTCGCGTTTCGAATCTAGCCATGTGTCTTCCTCAGGTAATCTTGTTGATATCGAAATGCACAAGATCACCTGAGGAAGAAGCAGCATAGACACATGGCTAGCTTCGAAACGAGAAAATTTTTGTGTAGTGATACTATGAATTTATAAACCATTGTAACAACTATAACAATATAACGCTCTACGTTTGTATCGAGCACACTTTATAAAAGTAAATGCATGAACAACAGGTTAAAAAACCTACGAGTACTACAACTTAGTTACACTATATATATTTGTGATATGTAGTGTTGAGTTGTGATAGTTTTTCGCGTCAAGATTGTTGCTTTTCAGTAGTTTTAATGATAAAAGGTACTTTGGTCATCAGGGTTATTTATCGCCAAGTGCTCGATATCGAGATGTAAATAGCGCGTTGAAAGTTAATAGAAAATAAACCCAGCGCCAATGAGTGTTTTGGTCCGGCAACCTTACCAAAATTCTTTGCACTAAAACTATATATATATACAGTGGGACCTGCCGTATTTGGCCCGCTTCGTCGGTGACAACCTGTTGTTAACGGCCGTTTTTCTATGCACGGACTTGCTCATGTTAGCTAAACCTCAGTGAGCGACCACCTCTAGAACGCGAACAACGCTAACAACAAAGAGTGAAAATCACCGATCAAGCGACCGCTTAAAAAAAAAAAATCCATTCTGGTCGTACACTGCGAACTTCTAAATTTCATTTTGATTTTATCTAATCCAGCAACACTTCCTCATTGTTTTGTTATTGTCGTGTTGTTTCAAACTGTCATTTCTTGTTGAAATGTCTATTGCCTGAGTTCGCCTAACGGTCAAACATCGGCTGTTTTATACAATATGTATTGCATTTGACATGTTCAAAGGATTTATCGCAGTCTCTGTACTGACTTGGATAAATTCAGGGATTGGGAAAAATTAGAGTTAAGTCCCTTTCTCAAATGTCTATCTCTTTCGCTCCTTTGTTCTTTTGTGTATCTATCTACTCTATTTCTATCTGGGTATACCTATCTCTATCTCTCCGTTTTTCTCCCCCCCATCCACGATTGCTGTCAGTTTTTTGTATGTTTTTTTCCTGTATTATCGCAGATTTTCTTTTGCTATCTCTCACTTCTAAGAAAAAACTGAAACCGTATACTTTTTTAAAGTCCACTTAATAAATATTTTTTGTGAATAAATATTTTTCGTGAATAAATATTTTTCGTGAATAAATATTTTTTGTGAATAAATATTTTGGTCTCTTGTTGACTGTTGTAAATACGTTTTTTAAATTTTAAAATGAATTATGCTGAATGAGTTTTTTAAAGTTAGGCCATTTTCTTAGGTTCTCATTTATTTATTACCAGATTACATGGTAAAATTCTAATATGTACATTCTGATGAGTGGAATATACGTTCCTGGCGTAAATAGGTCATGACTATAAGCATTTAGTGAGCATCTACCTGCCGTATGCGACCGTCGAATACGACAGGTTCTACTATATATATATATATATATATATATATATATATATATATATATATATATATATTGTGTGTGTGTGTGTGTGTGTGTGTGTGTGTGTGTGTGTGTGTGTATTCCACTTATACATTTAGAGAACAGCCATTTCAAACCAATCTATTCAACTCCATGCAGCAAATGTAATAAAGCAAATTGTGTGACCGGAAGTAAAGCTTGTTTAGAAAATAGGAAAGGTTCAAAATTTAGGGGAGAGGGTGGATGTTGCAGATTTAACGCTTCGCAGCTAATAGAAGTTGGGAGGAAACAGGTCAGCACAATATATATATATATATATATATATATATATATATATATACATGTTTAACTCCGTATTTCTATCAGAATCACGACGATTTAAAATCTCAACTCCTCTCTCTCTATTTGTATCCATGCCAATCTTTTTCTCTATCTATTGAAGACTACTCTTATCTCTCTCTCTCTCTCTCTCTCTCTCTCTCTCTCTCTCTCTCTCTCTCTATCTATCTATCTATCTATCTATCTATCTATCTCAGTCTGTTTATATCTATCTATCTATCTATCTATCTATCTATCTATCTATCTATCTATCTATCTATCTATCTATCTAATTTTTCAGAATATTTAGAAACCAACCAAATACTACCAAATAATTGTTAAATACTAAACAACGAAATCTTAATTTAATTCATCATCGATTTTGTTTGGATTCAATTTGCTTCTACTTTTATATTCACATTTATTCCGATGAGACATAAAGATTTTAATAAGTGAAATATTCTCCATTGCGCCTTGCATGAATTTATAACGACTGCAGTACGACAGAGAAAACGAAGATTTATTCAACTGTATATCCGGGAGTAGGGATTGTGCGTCCCGTGCCATGGATTGTTCAGCAAGTTTACGAAGAGTGGCTGTGACATTTTCTGGTAAGCGTCAATCGAGAGGGCTAATCATTGTGGATAATAATCATTCGATGGCTCCTGTTGAAGCAGATCCACATGAAAGGGGGCAGAGATGAAACAAAAACACACGATGCATTTATGTTCACTGATAGATGAAGATCTCAAGCAAAAAAGGGTATAAAATATCAATGTGGAAATTCGGGCTCTCCATTAACAGGGTTCAAGTATTTGCAGCAAATTGCTCAGTCAGTGAAGTGCCATACTTGAGTGATCATGTTCCCCCAGTAGGTAGCCATTACTTTCTGCGATAGACTGGTTGTCAACCATGGCTATTGAACCCAATATATCCTGTTATTTGACTCATAGATAGAGGGAGAAGAGAAGTATTATATTATTAAGTAGAAATTACTGAGGGATCAGTTTATTATTATTTTTGAATCATCTCACCCCAAGCAAGGCATTCCACTGCCACTATTGCGCATGGGGCTACATAGGGGAAGGTAAAGAGAAGGAGTGGTTAGACATAGGGAATGACAGGAGGAAGGTGACAGATGAGTAAGGATAGCGAGGATGAGGGTTGGGCAGATGGGAAGAGTGCTTGATAGAATGGGAGCAGGTTAGTGTGTTAGGAGGTGTCTATTGACCTTACATTTAAACTCCTGGAGATTGTAGCCGTCGGGGAAGCAATCGTTTGGAAGAGAATTCCACAGTCGGGAAGTGCGAGGAAAGAAACTGTTGGAGTAGAAGTTACGGCTGCATTTTATCGGTTTCGCTGTAAAAGGGTGGGATCTAGTTGCTAATCTAGTATCTCGTGCAAATTCGTATTTAGGGGGCACCAGTGATCTAAGTTCATCGGAGCAGAAGCCGTGAAAGTATTTATAGAAGAGACACAGGGAAGCCACGTCTCGCCGGTGGGAGAGAGACTGCAGGCGGTCTGCCAAGTCGGTATCTATCACATTACAGACCCTCCTCTGAACCTTATCGAGAAACCCGAGGAGAACAGCAGGGGCACCCGACCAGATATGGCAGCAGTATTCAATGCACGGGCGGATGGTAGATTTATAAATGTGCAGGATAGATTTAGACGGAAAAAACTTCCGGGCCCTACACAGAGAACCGACTTTCATAGCAGCGGATTTAGCAATGGATTCGATATAGTCATTCCATTTGAGGCCCGCTGAAAGTGTGAGACCAAGGAGGCGTAGTGTTTTACTCTCTGGGAGGCAAGCCTGGTCCATGCTAATGGGAGGTAGGTGAGAATGTCGATGATGGTTAATTGAGAGTAGCTTCGTTTTAGAAGCATTAAAATTTACTAGCCATTTCTTACCCCAGTCCAATATGGATTGGAGGTCTTTTTCAATCTCGGCTGCGAGGTTAGCTTTGACGCCTACACCAGATTTTTGTTGGAGGCGAGAGTAAACTGTGGTGTCATCGGCGTACTAACCTATTTGGGTTCTTATGGAATCAGGGAGATCATTAATATATATCAGGAAGAGTGTAGGACCTAAGATGGAGCCTTGGGGAACACCTGCGTTTGTATGGTAGTTTTGAGAGGCAAGTCCGTTTAATACCACTTTCATCGTGCGGTTAGAGAGGAATGACTGGATTAGTTCAAACAAATGTCCAGTTATACCATAGCTCCGCAGTTTACATAGAAGGCCAGCATGCCAAACTCTGTCGAACGCCTTAGATATATCCAATGCAACGGTTCGGGCTTCGCCATTCCTGTCGAGTGCCTGGTATATGTACTCGGTGATGGTCGTTAGCATATCAGCAGTAGACCTGGTGAAGCGGAAACCATATTGCTTGTCCGAGAGGAGCCTGTGTGCTGTGAGATGCTGAACCACCTCGGCGTTGATAATGGCTTCGAACACTTTGCCAAAGATCGGAAGAAGGCTGATAGGGCTGTAATTTGCAGGGTCAGAGGGTTCTCCAGTGTTTTTAAATATAGGAACTACAGAGGAAGATTTCCAACAGGCAGGAAAGCAGGAAGCAGTTAGGCAGAGGTTGTAGAGCTTAGAAAGGACAGAGGAGAGTTCAGGGGCACATTTCTTTAAGACTATGGTTGAGATTCCGTCACCACCGGTCGCTTTGTGAGGGTCAAGTTTTAAGATTATCTTAGAGACAAGCGAAGGTGTAGTGTGGACATCATTCAGTTGTGCCTCGGTTCTATGTGAGAAGTCGGGTGTAAAAACTCCAGATGAGTCCAGACTCGAATTGTTCGAGAATCTGCAGGCAAAACATTCAGCCTTATCTGCTGGAGAGGTGAGGACCTCAAATTTGTTGATTAGCGGGGGTATTGTGGACTTGCTCTTGTTAAGTACTCTTTTACAGAGTCGCCAGTAGTCTTTAGAGCCGAATTCAGAGCATGCTATGCGTTGCTTCATTCTGTCAGCAAACAACATCTTAGCTTCGTTAAGTATCCTTTTGCACTTATTACGAGCTGAAGTGAAAAGGCGCCTGTTTTGGTCCGACGCGTAGTTACATTAGAGTCGGAAGAAATGATTCCGGTGGGCAATGGCAGCCGAGCAAGCGGGTGAGAACCATGGAGACGAATGAGATTTAAGCTGGAATTTCCTAGCAGGGATGAAGGCATCGATGCCAGCCTTAACCCAGGAGGAGACCTCGGATGCACATTCTTCGATGGGAAGACTAAAGACGTTGTTCCAAGGGATGAACGAATCCCAGTCTGCTCTTTGATAGCAGTAGGATATTCTACTTGTCTGGGTTTCATGGGTCGGGCGGGAGTGGAGTGAAATATTGACGGACACTACAGTGTGGTCAGAGTTTCCAAGTGGGCAGAGTTGTCTGGTAGTGCAAGAGTCTGGGATGGAAGTGAATCAGAGGTCTAGAAGTGAGTCCCTTCCGTTAGGGTTGTCGGAGAAACGCGTGGGGAAGTCCACTACTTGCGTAAGGGATTGGGTGATTGAAAAGTTCATGGTGTGGACACCAGCAGGGTCAGTGACAGCGTTCTTCAGCCACTTGTGTGGTGGGCGTTAAAGTCACCAAACACGAATATATGGGCAGAGGGATGGGAAGAAATGGCTTTGTCAATATTGTCAGAAATGATGTCAAGTAACGAACAGTCAGGGGAGGAAGGAGAGCGGTAGAGAAAGAATGATCTGGGGATTCAAAAGATAACACCCTAGCTAGGGGAAGGTGTTCGCTGACATAGACACCAAGCCCATGCATATGAACATTGGAGTCCTTCCTGAAGAGGGAAGGTAGCCAGGAACGTAGAACTCAGATGAGGGGATAAAAGGGTTAAGATTAGTTTGACATAGGGCTAATATATCAGGTGAGTTATTATGGAGGAAAGAATCTACTCTGGGGAAGTTGGTGCGGATGCCGCGTATGTGAGTGAAAGAGATGCAGACAGGTTTGGGCGTTTTCAAATGAGCTGGTTTAGTTTTGTTATTATGTTTGCTTTTTTCCATAGTGATTCAGTTAAGGAGTGGTCTTAGAATAGAATCAGTTGGTCAATCATTTGCAACTTGTGAAGGATGGAGACTGGCGCGGCCTACAACATAATGTGGCCTCGGGGTTGCCCACCGAACGTTCATGCAGGGACGCCCGTCCATGCGCGATATGGCACTACAAGAACCCCGGTATTATTCAACTGTTGATCAGAGCAGCCTCTCAAGACGCTACGCAAGAGTTCGGGCTCCTAATTACCAGTCGGAAGCAGCAACCAGGAAACTGCCAATCCGGTACCCTCAGAATGTAAAGACGTTGCCACCATACTCCGTAACTGCAAAGAGCTTCCAGCTGAACTAACACCAAAACCGGAGAAAGGGGATGAACCGGGAACCCCTTCCTAAACAAGAAACAAGGTGATCACCTCTAAACTCATTCAAAAGAAGGGGGTGGAGTGTGAGACCGGGTTTAGAGGTGATCACCTTGTTAACAATATAAAACTGATCACCCACTTTATGCCCAGTAGAAGCCTTAATCATGTTTTCAACTATTAGATTCAAGCAGTCACTTAAGTGCCATACGGGATACAAGCTTGGGCGATCATGTCCCGAAAGAGACATGACTGACTGGACAGAAGATTTTCCCCCAGTAGGTAGCCATTACTTTCTGCGATAGACTGGTTGTCAACCAAGGTTATAGAACCCAATCTGTCCTGTTATTTGACTCATAGCTGGAGGGAGAAGAGATGTATTATATTATTAAGTAGTAATTAGTGGGGGATCAGTTTATTACTTCATAACAATATAAACCTGATACCCCTGTTTATGTCAAGCAGAAGCCTTGATCATGTTTTCAACTCTTATATTCAGTCAGTCAGTTAAGTGCCACACGTGATACATGCTTGAGGGATCATGTCGCGAAAGAGACATGACTGACTGGGCAGAAGATTTTCCTCCAGTAGGTAGCCATTACTTTCTGCGGCAGATTGGTTGTCAACCAAGGTTATATAACCCACGCTGATCTGCTATTTAAGCCATAGCTGGCTGGAGAAGAGACGTATGACTGGTTGCCAGCCAAGGCTACTGTACCAAATCTGCCCTGTTATTTAACCTATAGCTGGAAGAGGAAATAGCGGATTAATACAAATCCCAAGTAAGTGAATGCAACAAATGCAACTCGGTTCTCTAAATTCTCGTTCGAATTAAATCTGCTGATTGCTACAAATTCTAATGGTTTTAATCCGGCCAAAGGGTAATTTTTAAGCCAAGAGTTTAAGCTGCACTCCAATAATGAATATAGTGTCCGATCTTAACGGAAACACTAGACTTGTTCATGCTCTTGTAGATTCAAGTAACCTTTCGAAAAGATACGAATTCATAATTTGCTGAAGGATTTTGGTACGAACGTCAATGCAACAATCTATACTCAAATTTTAAAACGTCTTGGATAAATAGATCCACACACACACACAAACACACACGCGATTGTCAACGCGCGAATAGTTGTCGATTTCTCGTACGTATACGTCACGACAGACGCAGACATATATATATATATATATATATATATATATATATATATACATTTGTACACCCATCAACGCGCACAAGGACACACACACACACACACACACACACACACACACACACACACACACACAAAGACACACACACACACACACGCACACACACGTACGTGCGTTTGGTCACTGAGGCTTGCATAAACATACATATGCGAATCGTGCGGGGTTCGGAATATATATATGTATATGTGTGCGATTGCACACATACCCACTCATTCGGTTGGCATATTCGAATGGTGTGTAGCGATGTTAACGCGCGAATAGTTGTCGATTTCTCGTACGTACATATGTACTTTTGATGGGTTCTGTGTGAAACTATGGTAGGTAAGAATTGCTATTATTTTATTTAAGGCTGTATTGTTATTTTTGTTTTAAAGTCGGTTATTGGCTTGTTTTATTATTTTTTGTGGTTGCGTATATTTACAAGGTGGAAATTCTAATTTGTAGTGCTTGTTAGTGTTTATTAATTATAAATTTTACTATGGCAGAGATGTGTGATTTTTTTTTTTATCCGTTTGGTATAAATTGTGATAATAGGTATTTATTTTCATGTCTGCATTTGGAAATTAGTTCTGATCTCGTGTTTAGTAAGTTCTTTTGTGGGGTATGTGATATAATTGCTACTTTCTCATATAGACAAAGTAGGCATTTTTTTGTAATGTTGTTGTAAGCAGGTGCATTTTTCAGTATTTCCCAGCTTATTGTTGGTGAAATATTTCTGTCTTTTAGACGCCATATGTATGTTGATAGTGTAGTGCTGTTCAAGTATTTTCTGTTGGATAATGAAAGATTGTGGTTGTTATTTCTTTTCTTAAATGGTCCCTCAGTGGCACCGATGTAGTACATGGTGTTGTTGTTTGCACTTACCTTGGCTTTATATACTATATTTGTTTGCTGGCAATTTCTCTGGAGTGGGCATGTAGTTCCGTT
>JBBBDQ010002165.1:157500-250000 GCA_037127315.1 Ascarosepion bandense | reverse complement strand
CTACCATTTGTCGGTTGTCTATAACCAAGTTTCTTTAAAATTCGTTCATTTCCGTAACATGTTTACATTTGTTGACATTACGATACATTTCAGAGCAGATATGTTGTTGCGATGAATCAAAAATTGTGTTATATAGGCTTGATTAAACCTCGTTTAGATTGGAGGTCATTCGTGGTCGAGCGGTCTAAGACGTTGCCAGATCAAATGGTAGCTTCCCCTATGTAGATAGGGCTTGCAGGTTCCAATGACACACATTTTCGTAATAAAAAATATCGTAAAATAATCAAGCCAGTAGATATAAATATATAATACTGTTTAATTAAAAACAGAATATCTACTTAAATACGAGTATCGATAAAAAATAATGTTCAAATATATATATATATATATATATATATATATATATATATATATATTAATACAGGTTTCATTGACGAAAAAAACAACACATGGTAATAGCCCAACCAACCCCAAACATATCACTCTTTTATATCGTAGCCAAATGTGCACCATCTACCAACTAGATGAAAATATCATAAAAAAACTCATAAACACTAATATCTCTCCGATAGACCCCAACAAAAGAATTAAATTTATCATATACTACGCTAAATCCACAACATCCAACTCAATCGTCCGCAACGACTCCTCCCCCACCGTTAGCGATTTGCAAAAAGACAATGTAGTGTATAAATTCAAATGCCCCTTTCGAGAATGTATCTCTAACAAACTAAATAAATCCTACATTGGACATACTACTAACTCGCTTTCGCGGAGACTTACATTGCAATTAAATGTAAATTCTAACATATTCCGACATTTAAAACACCACGGCTATCAACACACTTCTTAGGAAAACACTTGTTGAAAATACGCATATACTTAGACAAGAAAATAATAAACGAAAACTTAAAATTCTAGAAGCTATCTACATCAAACAGTTTAAACCTAGCCTAAATAAAATAAATTTCGACACCTCTACTAACATACTTCAATGCGTATAATCGACGGGAGAGGTCATAGTTATTATACTTACCCCCTACACCATAGTAGCAGCAGTTCCCAGACCAATTCCTCATGCCACTATACACTCAATTGACCAAAAACCCACTACCACCATTTCTTCTCGGCCTACAGCTATGTGCGACACAAAAAAATGGACCTGTCTAATTTTCTCAGAATAACTCCACTCTGTTAATAATAATTTAAATGTTCTATGTTCACTGAACATTAAATGTTCGTCCTTTGATAATGACTTATGTAAGCCGAAAGCTCAGACCTGATAAAAAAGAAACAATTATTGCGATTTCTTGTCGTCTTTCCATGACAAAACTATCAAGCTAATCCGATCATACGAACGGATCTTACACAAAATAAATAGACAGAACTTGTCTATATTATTAAATGAAACCTGTATTAATGAAAATATGTTGCCAAAATACACACACACAATATATATATATATATATATACTTAATGACGTCAAATCCGTGAATGGCGAGGATAATCCAAAAAAATAAAAAAAACTCTACTAATAAATTGTTTTAGATAGATCTCACTCTCTCTCTCTCTCTCTCTCTCTCTCTCTCTATATATATATATATATATATATATATATGTATAAGCACACACGGAAATATATATACATAAATATATGTACATATATAGGTATGTATGTATTCAGACATAAAACGGACATATATGTCGGCATATATATATATATATATATATACACACCAATACATATATAGGTATTTTATGTACAAACATATATATATATATATATATATATATATGAGGTCATACATACAAGTATTTGTGTGCCTGTATATATGCACAGACTCATATGTAAATAAATATATTATACATACATAGGCATATACGTATATATAGATATATCTGTCTCTCTGTATTGATTAATACTTACATATTTAAATATGCACACACACATACATACACACACACACACACACACACACACACACACACACACACACACATATCTATATATATATATATCAGCATGCAGTGTGAGTACAGAAGAATCCAAAAGAAGTATCCTGTACATACAATGGTAAGATAACTCGTGTAAAATAAAGACGGAAGCTGACGATGGTTCGTCTGAAATAGGCCCTTACCCCCGATCCAGCATGAAAAAATGCGTCTGTCTTAATTTTTCTTATATATATATATATATATATATATTATATATTATATATATGTCTTATATTTTCTCATATATATATATCTGCTCACACCTACATACACATACATATAAACATATACCTATGTAGTTGGATGTACATGCACACACACACACACACACACACACACACACACACACACACGCACGCACATATATATATATATATATATATATGCTTATAAAAACGCAGGTACGTATATATATATTTGTACACATATATTATTTTTATATATATATATATATATATATATATATATATATATATTACTGACAGACGGAGATGTCAGTGGAATCTTAAAAAATGACGCCACACTTCGTTTATACAGAGACACTTCGCAGACGGGTGGCGGCACAACAAACGGTGTTGTAGGTTTAACTGTATGGTCGGTCGGATCACTTTCACTCACCCGTCTCCCTTTACATTTTTACAAAGGATATTTCCTTGTTTTTATATTCGCCGCCATTTTTGTCTCGGCCATCCAATTCTGACTACGACTTGCGCTGTTGCTCTCTCTCTCTTTCTCTCTCTCTCTCTCTCTTGCATTCTCTTGCATTCTCCCAGACTTTCTTTTTCTCTCTTTCTCTCCGTGTCCCCCCCCACTGCTTGTCTTTCTCTTTTTTTTGTTGTTGTTTCTGCTAACGCTTCTCACTTTTCCTTTCGCTGCAGAAACAAGAAATTTATGTCTGCAGAAAAACAATCAAACAGAAGATAAAAGCAACAAGAGAAAACGAACGCAAATCGATCAACATAGAAGAAAAACTGCCAAGTATGTTCTGTTATTGATTTTCGACGTCGTAATCAGAGTCGTTCATAAAAGTCGGCTTCGGTGACAAATCAAAGATGAGTCACAAACACTTGCTCATACACACACACACACACACACACACACACACACACACACACACACACACACGTATATATGTCTACAAACACTTAAATAAATGTATCAACATATTCCTCCTAATCAACTCAAATACACACACACACACACACACACACACACACACATATTTAGTGTATCGAGGTAGCAAATAATTTTCTGAACATATACTGTTAAATATAAGACACAATGAATGTCTATTATATTTAATAATCGACATTCATTGTCTATTATTAAATCTTAATCTGGTCATAACACATTACATTGCATTTGAATACATGGTTCTGTTGTCATTTCGCGCTATCACGCGGTCTGACGTCATAGAACCGCATTGCAAATTTGAGAACTGCGTTTGTTATTTTTGGTAACTATTGCCGTTGCTTAGCGAAGTTTTATGTCAACACAAAATAAATCGTCGATGATGGTGGATGCCATTGTGTTACCGTCTTAATAACCTCTCTGAAGATGGCTCATGTGAGCCGAAAGCTTAGAACCAAATTCATAAAAAATTATCCAAATGTTGGAGAATTTTTGTCTTTATTTTCAACTGAAATTAAAGCCAAAATACGATGTTTAGAACGGCACATGATTAAACATAATAAACATTCATTGTTTCCTATATTTAACAGTATATGTTTAGAATATATATATATATATATATATATATATATATATATATATATATATTCTTTTTTTTAATCATATGACCCGAAGCAAGGCGGTAACGCCACTGATGCGCAGGGGGCTACGTAAGAGTTAAACGATTGGAAAAGAGAAAGCCGGCAATCGCATCCTAAACAGGAAACAAGGGATGATCCTCTTCACCTGTTCAATAGACGTAGGTGGAGTGTGAACTGGGCGATAGTTTAGTCTATCTACTCCAATTGAAAAAAAATAAAGAAAAGAGTGAAAAGATTGGAAAAGAGAAAACCGGAAACCGCATCCTAAACAGGAAACAAGGAATAAGCCTCTTCACCTGTTCAATAGACGTGGGTGGAGTGTGAACCGGGCGATAGTTTAGTCTATCTACTCCAATTGAAAAAAAATAAAGAAAAGAGTGAAAAGATTGGAAAAGAGAAAACCGGAAATCGCATCCTAAACAGGAAACAAGGGATGAGCCTCTTCACCTGTTCAATAGACGTGGGTGGAGTGTGAACCGGGCGATAGTTTAGTCTATCTACTCCAATTGAAAAAAAATAAAGAAAAGAGTGAAAAGATTGGAAAAGAGAAAACCGGAAACCGCATCCTAAACAGGAAACAAGGGATGAGCCTCTTCACCTATTCAATAGACGTGGGTGGAGTGTGAACCGGGCGATAGTTTAGTCTATCTACTCCAATTGAAAAAAAAATAAAGAAAAGAGTGAAAAGATTGGAAAAGAGAAAACCGGAAACCGCATCCTAAACAGGAAACAAGGGATGAGCCTATATATATATATATACCAATATATCTGCAACAGATCCTAGCAAAAAATTTAAGAACTCACTCATTCGCAACGACCCTTCTTCCCCGGCTATTGCCCTTTGCCCTTTGGGAGATTGTATCCAAAACAGATTAAACAATATTTATGTTGATCACACTACAAACTTGCTCTCACGGCGCTTGACACTACATTTAAACGACAATTCTAACATCTTTAGACATCTAAAACAACATACCAGGCCACATACACAATTCCGTGAAATCCTCGTCGAAAACACAACCATACTTAAACACGAAAACAATTAACCAAAACTACAAATACTCGAAGCCATATACATAAAACAGATGAAACTTAACCTGAACAAAATTAACTCCGAAATCTCCACAAACATCCTGAAATGCCTATGATAGATAACAGAAGCGATTGGTTATCCCAATGGCTTTTAATACTTTTCGCCCCCACTCTCGCGTGGTCATGTGAGACGCCACAAGCTGTAGTGCGATTTTCGCTTCCAGCATTCACGCACGTGTTTGCCAATCCTTCACACAAACAAAATAGACGACTACTACTATCGTACGTCCATGAACTGCCCGTTACAACAAACACTATTTTCATCTTTGATAATGGCTGATGCAAGCCGAAAGCTCAGAAAGGATTAAATAAAAACATGTATCAAGACTGTGATTTTCTTTCCTCTTTCAACGATAATGTTATTAAGCTTATCAGACGATATCAAAACAATTTACATAAAATAAATCAACAAAACTTGTCTATGTCATTTAATTAAACATGCATCAATATATATATTTCCTCACTAGCAGTATCGCCCGGCGTTGCTCGGGTGTAATGAGAGCTTTAAAACTAATCCATGGTCCTGCAGCTCAGACTCTTTGGACCTTGGCACGAAAGACTAAAAAGCAATAGTTGTTTCCAGTTAAAGCGAAACCGTAGACTGAAAGAGAAATGAATGGAAGTAAGTCAACTTTTGATTTCTTGGTATCGATATAAAATAAGTTTTTTCGTCGTAAACTGAATTTTGAATGCTAAATAAGTCCTCTGAGTAAATGGTATCATGGCTGAGACTAAGAACTACAATTATACCTACTTAGAGCCAAACCCGAAGCAAAAACTAAAATAAAAGGGCTGAAAAAAATACAGACATACAGGCAGATAAACAGACATACACACACAAACATCTTGCCTTATATATATATATATATATATATATATATATATATATATATATATTATCGATTTTCTGCACTATTGTAAGAACTGCAATCTTTAAACTTCTGAATATCGTTTCATATGTCTTTGTCTATGAGTGTATCAAATTTGATTAAAATCGGACCACTCCTTCTATAACCCGACTTTTTCGATTATCGATTTTTCGATATTTATCGGGGGTACCTCGACACAAAACCTAGCTAAGAACACTCGCAGACGCTTATAGTATACTATAAGCGTCTGCGAGTGTTCTTAGTTCTGCCGTATCGCTGTCTAAAGGTAACGGACACACATACACACACAGACACACACACAGACACACACAGACAGATAAAGTTCTATTTATAAATAATTTTAGATGTATATTTGTATAACATCCTTTCTTTCAAACATCTTTCATTAAATGCAGCACTATGATAATTAATTGTTTAAAGTTTTTCTAGTATCTTAACCTTTTTCCGTTTTGTAGCAGTTAAGAAATACACAAATTGTCCATAATTTGTATTGTCCTAAGCACTTTCGGCCAGTTCTATAGCCATTTCCAAGTGTATTTTTGTCTTTGGGGTTGTTATTTTTCCTCATGTTTTGACTGTTATGTAGTCACTTATTTTGTGTCGTTTTTGAAAAGGAGTTTCGTCTTGAGCTGTGAAGTGCCATGTCTGTTGGTAAGTCGTGTGAGCATCTGTCTATGAAAAAAAAAAACTTTAATCATTCAATTTCCATTATTAAATAATGTAAAGTTGATGAGAGGAGAAACATTTTTGATAAACGAGGCTTCTCGAATAGTGAGATGTTTCTGATATTTTGATTTATATAGAATTCTTGTGTTTTCGATCTAAATTTTCATTATGGGTTCGTCTGAAGTAATAATTTTTTTAATGACACATTAATTTGATAAATGACGCGCAAAGCTTATATATATATAATTATAAACTATGTCTTTAGGATGTTGGAGATAATTGTTTTCCGCAGATTTTCTCCGTATATATTATTAAGATGTTGTTTAGTAATATATCAACACATCTATGGGTTATTTAATGCCTAAATCTAAATAATTTGAGCACCCTTTTATGGCTAAATAATTTGAACACATTTTTATGGCTTCAACTAAATAGATTTTGAACGCAATTGTATGCCTTCAACTCCAGATAAAATGTATTTCTGGTCATTTTGATTTTAAAATGTTTTTTAATGGCATATCAACTCCTCAGGGGTCATTTAAATCTGAATTTACATTTCTTAAGAGCATTAGTAATTTCATATTTTTTATATATTTACTGGTAATATTATTTTCCAAATAAGTATTGCTGCCAATTTTATTATAAAAGTTTATTTTTATACTTTTATAGTGTTTTAACCCCAGTTTGGAGGTTTACTATTTTCCCATAGCTGGGGCCCTAACAACTGATATCCACCCCGGGTTTGGGTGAATCTGGTGAACAACAGTAATTAGAAGGTGGTCTCAAGTTTCTCAAAATCTCTAATATCCGGGTCAGAGGCTTTGCTGCTGGATGTGGTTTATTTTCATACCTTTTAATTTGGTTTAATAGATAACGGATCAAAATTGCAAATCGTAGGGCCCAACTGCAGTCGTATTCGTTATAGTCACACAAATATTCTTCTTCTTCTATGTGCCCTGTCCTTTCAGGAGATAGGCGATTATGGCTTTCTACGTCTCCCTATCCCTGCTAGCTCTTAGCACGTTTTCTCCTGTTACTCCACGCAACCCTCGTTCCGTCACCCTTCAAATATTTTATCCGCTGCCTTCCCCTGAAATTGTCCTGTTTCTTAATACTTTACTCAACTTCTGGAATGCTTCTTTCGCCATGCCAATTCGCCTTCGGATCTCTGTGTAGCACTTTCTTCTGTTAGAACACTTCCCAGGTATTTAATTTTTTGTACCTGCTTGATTTTAGTATCCGTGACCTGTATTTGGCATATTGGGCTGCACTTTTTACTGATGACCATGCATTCGGTTTTCTTGCAGTTTATTTGTAGTTCTTTCTTGTCACTCTCTTCAGCTACGTTCTGTAGGGGGTCTTGCAGTTTCCTTTCCGTGTGTGCTACCAGCACTGTATCATCTGCGTACCTTAGGTTGTTTAAATTGTGGCCTCCGATGACGAATCCAGGCATAACTTGTAGGGTTCTCAGAATAGTCTCGCTGTACACACAAATATACGCACAAATGAATGAGTAAGAATGATTTCCGGAAGCCGGATAGATTTTGAGCGTCAGGAAGATTGCATTGGAAACAAAGAAGACAGTGCCGGACCGTTATGTGATGTCTGTCATTCAATATGGCAGCAAATGCTGGGCCATGTCATCAAAAATGAAGGAAGAACTTGAAACAGACGAAATGTGGTTCTACAGAAGGATGCTGGGTATATTATGGAACGAAAATGTGTGCAACAACGAGGTTTTGGATAGGATGGACATGAAAAGTACTTAACATCAGGAAAAGACAGCCAGTTTCTGGGACATGTAGTGAGGATTGAAGGGTTGGAGAATCTGATGCACACGGGACGGACAGCGGGAAGGAGAGACAAGGGAAAGCAACGAGTGACATACTTGAGAGACTTGAGTAAATGGATGGCGGAGCGGGGATTGAACTAAATAACAGGAGAAGGATTAATAAGAGCGACAAGGGATAGATAGGATGTGAAGGGCCTTGATCGCCTACGTCCTGAAGGGACACGGCACATAGAAGAAGAAGGTATATTCTTTTCTTCTTAACCAGCTATGCGTTAATTAGAAAAAGTTACATTAATAAAAATCATTATGTCCACATTTTCGGAAAATCTAATATATTTCCTGGCTTTACATACCCTGCAAAAGATTCATAAGCAGTAAAATACTAGGTGTTCTCCATGTTTTTGTCACCCACTCCATTGCTCCAGTGATCCCTTCTAATGACTCTTTTTGCTCGTTCTTCCCAAAATCATAGTAACTAATTGTCTTATCGTTTCTTTTCTTGACCGTTTTACAACAAGTAAGGCTCAAGAAGTTACCGGAATTGAAAGAGACAGAGAAGTGATGAAAGGAAAATAAAGAAACACAGTTCAAGATGACGAATGACTTTGCATTTAAATTTTAAAAGATTGTAGTTATCAAGTATTGTAGATTTTCGACGCCAATTTGTTGTGGCAAAACATCACTGCAAAGTTGTAGTGACCGGTATGGTCGGAAGTCAGACACGGAACACAGAAGATAGGTTCAAAACTGTGTATTAGTATAACAAGAACAATATATACAAAGGAAGTGTTACTAATCTCTCTAAACTTATTTATAAATTGAACTTTGTCTGTGAGTGTGTATGTGTGTCCCTTACCTATAGACTCCGAAACGGCTGAACCGATTTTCTTGAAAATTTACACAGTTGTACTATAAGCGTCTACGAGTGTTCTTAGCTAGGTCTTGTGTCGAGGTACCCCCGACAAATCGGGTTATAGAAGGATTGGTCCAATTTTAATTAAATTTGATACACTCATAGACAAAGACATAAAAAACGATATTCAGAAGTTTCAAGGTTGTAGTTCTTACAATTGTGCAGAAAATCGATAATATATATATATAAAAGGCAAGATGTTTGTGTGTGTGTGTCTGTTTATCTGCCTGTATGTCTGTATTTTTTCAGCCATTTTATTTTAGTTTTTGCTTCGGGTTTGGCTCTAAGTAGGTATAATTGTAGTTCTTAGTCTCAGCCATGATATCATTTACTCAGAGGACTTATTTAGCCTTCGAAATTCAGTTTACGACGAAAAAAACTTATCTGATATCGATACCATGAAATCAAAATTTGACTTACATCCATTCATTTTTCTTTTAATCTACGGTGTCGCTTTAACTGGAAACAACTATTGATTTTTAGTCTTTCGTGCTAAGGTCCAAAGAGTCTGAGCTCCAGGACCATGGATTAGTTTTAAAGCTCTCATTACACCCGAGCAACGCCGGGCTATACTGCTAGTAAGTAAATAGATATAGGTAAATTTGAACGGTACAATTAGGCTGCGTATTGCCTGATTAGTAGCTGGCTAAAACTGCGTACTAGCTGTCGTCTTAACTGCCGTTAACTGTATTTAATTGCCTTCTCATTTAAGACAAAATGTGGCACAGAATCTTTTTTATGTGGCTAGTCTGGGCCATATAGAAGTGATGAAAGGAAAATAAAGTGATCCACGTGTTACTAATTAACCCATAGCTGGGAGGAGAAGATGTAAATTCATACTTTTCAAGGGTAGTTGCGCAAGTAAAAATGACAAACCCAAAAGAAATTGGAACTCAGCTCTCCAATTATAAATTCCGTGCCATTATCCGAAAGATCGGCACCCTACGACCGGATCCGGCCCGCGAAGGCATTTTGACCGGCCCGCGTGCCTGATTACCAATGACTATTTTTAACATAAGAGACGAGGCTTTCGAATTTAACAAAAAGCCTGCTGTTATTTTCCTCTGATCCACCCAACCGAATTTGAATATTATGACTGCAAAAACACGATCAAAATCCAATCACCTCCATTTCTGCGTAAAAAAATAAAAAAATAAACATTAAACAAAAACTGAGAGCCGATTTGACCGACCGACCGGCGACAGATATTAGGCGGAGACACCATCAAAGGGACAATGTTGTCTCAGTCGGCTTTCTATTTCATTCCTCCAACAGCGACCCCACCATCGCTTACACCTGCCACCTACCCTATGAAAGTTACTGGAATCTTTCAATGGGCCATGTTCATATCTTATCATACGTAAATGTATATGTCTGCAACTATTTGTACTCGTATGTATGGGTATGTGTGTTTCGTTTTTGTTTGATGTGTGGGTGTGGTTCGTTTGTGGTACAATTTTCAATAACAGCTTTAAGCCTACACGTCATAATTTCATCCATTTCACTTCGGTTGATTTTTTTCACTTTGAAGTATTTTGACATTTCTTGAGAAAAATGTAATTTTTGTTAAGTGCTTTTTAATTTTAGATTTTCTTTTGTTTTTCTGATTTCTCAATGTTTATTTTCATTATGGTTGTAAATATTAAGGTTGACCGGGGTGGGTTGCATATGTAATTTTCCTTAATTTTACATTAATGGCCTTCGTCCAGCTCGCGACCCGTCATTAAAACACCACCCGGCCCGCGACCTGTCATTAAAACACGATCCAACCCGCGACCCGTCATTATAACATGATCCAGTCCGCGACCCGTCATTAAAACACGATCCGGCCCGCAACCCGTCATTAAAACACGATCCAGCTCGCAACACGTCATTAAAAACGATCCGGCCCGCGACCCGTCATTAAAACACGATCCGGCTCGCGACCCGTCATTATAACACGATCCAGCCCACGACCCGTCATTAAAACACGATCCGGCCAGCGACCCGACATTAAAACACGATCCGGTCCGCGACCCGATATTATAACACAATCCAGCCCGCGACCCGTCATTAAAACAAGATCCAGCCCGCGACCCGTCATTATAACACGGTCTGGCCCGCGAAGTCGAATCAGTTTCCGACCTCTGCATTATCCATTACTCCATCTGCCCACTTAAGCTTACAGCATCTGGTATTCCTAAGCAGTATCCATCTATCTACTGGCAAGGCTCAATGTTGCTTAACTTCGGTGATCCTACGAGACATGGTGTTTTAAGAGACATTATCTAATTCCACTCTACATGAAAGCTTTATTCATTTTTCCGGTTTCAGGTTGATTGATGCTTGCCGAGACTATATGTTGCTTTCCAAATATTTTAATCAGCTTTGCATACTTTGATGAAAGTACTTCCTGACATAGTGAAATAATTAGAACGCAGAAAGTAGGACATAACGGCCTAACATACTGACCTCTCAGTTTTGTGGTAGGGGTTTTGAGACCACAATAAGGCAAGCTTAGACACGAGACAAATCCTGACATGCTTTGTACCCAGTTAACGCGTTCGCGGGGGGGCTGGTTAATCGTTGACCAGTGACGCTCGGGTTCTCCACTTTAAAAAACCAACTTTGTGTCTCATCTCGCTCCATTAGCGAAGTAGGATAAATAAAATACTTACCTGCCATTTTTTTGTCTAGTGGGGATCATTATCTTTCGATTGCGTCTCTGTCCTCGGGCAGAGTGGGGATCAGTCGTTTCTCTGTCCGAGGAGCGATGGGCAATTAAGAAACTCCTGGTCAGTTAACTCGGACAATGAATGGCTTGTAAACTTGAACGTCCTCCCAAAACAAAACTGTTTTCAATTGATCACCGTAGAAAAGCTTCTCTATAAAATCGAAGAGAGCAAATCTTTACGCCTGCGTCAACTCACGTTTTCCACGGTCATTAAGTTGCTCCTCTGTGCCGTGCCAGACATCTTTTCTCTCCAAAATCAATCTTGCACATTTATAAATCTACCATTCGTATATGCGTTGAATATTGCTGCCCTATCTGCTCTAGGAGTCCAATGATATATCTTGAGATTCTAGATAAAATCCAAACAAGAATCTGTAATATTTTCGATCCTGACCTGGCATCTCGACTTCAGTCATTTACTCACCACCATGACGTGACTTGAAGTTGCTAGATGCAGCTATACCTTCTATTTTAATAGTTTCTTTTTTCGCACTTCACTTTCTGCTTCTTGCTTACCTGTTATCTACAATTTTCAAAAACGTTCAGTGCAACGCCAATCGCCATCTTTTCTGTCTTCCTGGAATCTCTTATTGTATTGTATTATCACTAAAACCAGTGAAATCGGAAAATTTTCGTTTTGTTCCCCGAAGGCCTTCAAATCTTTCCAAAACATCCTTATTTCCGTGAAAATGTAAATGCTGTACTCAAATCAATAATTGTTTATTGACGAAACCTACCTTTTTTTCAAGTTCACAACCAAAAAAATATCGAACTTCTTATCGCTGTTTATCTCACCCCGTAACCACGCTTCAAAAAATGTTATTCACTGCAGAATGGCTTCACACATAGTTTGCCGATTTTTCGAACAATTTACTTCCTTTTCGCAATTACTACGCGGAAATTGAGTTCCGAACCCAAACAAATCACGGAGTATTTGCACAAAGGAAGTAAACAGGCCGAAATAAGTATCCTACGCCTCAAGTTATTCAGCGGTGAATCAGATATGAGAATGGTGGTACGGGGTGAGATATAGTCCGATTTTTTTTTCTGGTCGATAACAGGAAAAAAGGTAGGTTTCTTCAATAAACAATTATCGATTTGAGTTCAGCATATACATTTGCACATAATTAAGGAAGTTTAAGAAAGATTTGACGGGGTAAAGGCCTTCGGGGAACAAAACAAAAATTTACCGTTAAATCATCTTTTTTTTCTTTTCACTCTCTATAATAACTTCAGTCTTTGATTCTTGGTATTTGAAAAACTGGAGAGCAGTGTTTTACAGTAACCTAGGCATTAAGATTTTCAAGGTGAAACAGTCATTGTACAGACATGACCCCACTCTATTTGACCCCAACATTTTTTTTTTCAACGAAATGTCACAATAGGCGTTTGCGATTGCCAAAATTACCAAAAATAGGAATTACAGTTTAAAACCTCGTTAGAGAATTCATCCCAGGTTTGAAATCAAGATTTGCTGCTGACCGAGATCCCATTCTGCTTTAAACCTAAGAATGGTCAAAATTTGGTTAGTGCTATTTTTCAAAGACATTAGTATGAGATAAATGCAAACATCCTCAGCTGAAACACGAACTCTCTCCCCCGATTTTCTATTTTGTTTTCTTAATCGTTACGTCACAAATAAAAGTAATGATATAAAAAAAAAGTATTGTAAAATAAAGCAAAATGTCGAAAAGAAGTTATGAAAGTCAATACTTTTAGTCGACCTTGCATGTCCAGATAATAAGACCCGTCACTTCAATCTTTGAAACTTAACTAAAGATCTTCATCACCGGAAACGTTTTGCTGTATGTGATTGATTTCCAGCGTATCGATACCTGAAGTTGTGTTAATCGAAGTGATTTATAACCCAAATTATAAAGCAAGAGGTATAATACTGGCTCGTGTTTGGGAAATTAAGTAAAGAATGAACAAAATGAATCATTCTTAAGCTTATTTTATTTAGGAAGGCGAAATTTATGAACGGAAAAACGACGAGAAAGAATTATGAGGCGAACAACATGTCTGCTCTCCAATATGTGAGATAAACAGCATTATAAGACGAAGAAGCGCAAAGAACAGTAGATTTCAGGAATTTAAGTTAAAATTACATGAAAGAAAAAAAAAGACAATCTAGAGAAAAGGAAAATAGTTTTTATTTGCTTTTATTCACTTGTCAAAATACGGGTTACTTCCACATCGCGACTTTTTTGTTGGTTTTCATTTAGTTTCCCATCTGGCCGGATATTTTTACTTTCAGTCTATTTTTCATGGTCACTTCTCATCGCATGGCATATCATTAACATTTATATATACATGAGATATTGAACTCTTTCATTTTTGGCCGATCGAACATCAATCATGAATCCTGATAACATGTCTCGATCGAACCCTGTTCTGATTTCGATCTATTTGCTTTTAATGCAGCAAGAGTCACGATGCTTGTTGATGGTAAATTGTTTCTGGTCCAAATTGTTACCGCGAATGCAATGAGAGTTTCAGTAGGAAAAAAATGTGTCGAAATATATGAACATTTGTAGTCGGCTAAAGGTACATACGCAGTCATACACTGTATAAAAGTTTGCTATTTATAAGCACATAGACACTAGGCACTTGGACCTGGTGAAATGATTAACAAGCAAGTCTTGCCAAATCAGTTACGGCCGAGTAGTGAGTTCGGTCCTTACTGGGTGATCTATACTTTCGTCCTTGTGCGAAATCTAAGATTCGGTTAGTGAATCACTAAACACACACACAACACAAACACACAAATATATAAGTTTATAGTATTGAGTTAAAATATTTGGCGCCAAGATTGTTGTTTTTTTAGTAGTTTACTGATAAAAGGTATTTTGTCAAGCTGTTTTTTTTTTATCGTAAAGTGCTCGATATCGGGGTGGAGACAGAGTGTTGATAGTTTTATGTAAAGAATTTGTCACTTTAACTGAGCAGGTTCATGCCGACTTCAAAGTTTTGAGTTTTGTGAGGACGCCGTTATAATGCTCTCAAATTATTTGTACTGAAACTATAGATGGAATCGCCGACTGATGTCAGTTCGGTTGGGTTTCAATCCTGGCTAGAATCGGATGTCTATTTGTACTGATGAGCTGTGATACAAAGAAACAGATCTGTCTGCATATATATATATATATATATATATATATATATATATATATATATGACGATTTAAGCTCTCACACCTCGATTGAACACTACAGAGGAATGGTAAACTTAAAAAAAAACAGTAGCTACTTACACATCTTCGCATTGTTCATTCAGTAATGAATTTGAACACTCTCGGCTACTGGGGTGTGTTTACATTGTATATAACCCGCTAAATTCCGCCTTCCTCTATCAAGCGCCAAGAGCTAAAATCGCCGACTGATGTCAAGTCGGTCGGGTTTCAATTCTGGCTAAAAGCAACCGGATGTCTAACCGTACTGATGAGCTGTGATACAGCGAAATAGATCTGTCTTCAGTTGGATATATATATATATATATATACCCGCGTCAGGTTAAAACACCGGTTCTCTTACGCTCACAGAAGTTAATTCGAGCTTGGTCAGTATATAATGGATAAAAAGCGACCAGGACCTATTATCTTGATTGGTAACCAATCTAGGAGAAGAAAAACTTTGACTTCAAATTAGAAGCTTCTTATAGGAGCCAACGGCCAAAAATGTAGCTTAAAAATCAAAAACATTTATTTAAAATATGCCTGCTTGTATTCCGTGTACAGAGATGCGTTTTAGGACAGGTCCATTTTAGACAGGTCCATTTTAGACAGGTCCATTTTAGAACAGTGACTTTGCGCTCAATTTGAAAGATGGGGTTTGACATTATAAATAATGGTACAATATTTTTTTTTTTTTTTTTTACAAATCATTACCCTTTTTAGAGGAGGCAAGTTTAAACATTAAATTTAGGTTTAAAATCTTGGCGTTGGAATTTCATTCTGGTGATCAATGAAAATTTTATAGCACAGCATTATCAAATTTATAATTTAACGGAGCTTTACGAATTGTACATGGACAAGATGCATGGCACAAGGATATTATTAATTAATCATGGTGCCATCAACTGTCTAATTTACTTCAAAGGAAAATTATGCTGAACAATTTAGCTATATTAAGATGTAATATGTCATAAAGTGACGTAGTTAAAGTGCGATTTTCAATAAACAATGCAAATTTAAAACATTTTGTTTCATAATTTGTGCCCAGTAGAATTATAGTATGACAGGTTGACCCCCGCTCCCAGCCAAAAAAAAAAAAAAAAAAAAACGGGAACTTTTTAACAATCAAATAAAACCAAGAGTGATGGAAGATAAGTATTTTATTCATAGTAACCATAAAACATGCTATTTAAGAAATTAGGAAATTTCTTTTTTTAAAAATTACGTCCTGTAGATGCCGTCCACCTGTTCGAATGAATTCTTGAAATCTGCTGTTGAGATTCCTCATTGACCGTTGCAAAATCTCAGCTGGGATACTGTGAATTTCATCCTGAATTCTCTGTTTTAACTCATCCAGAGTTTTTGGTCGTGTCGTGTTCACTTTACTCTTGATATAGCACCACAAGAAAAAATCACAAACGGACAAATCTGGCGATCTAGGGGGCCATGGAACATCACCGAAGTTTGAGATCACACGGTTACCGAACAATTCTTGCACAGCCTCCAATGATTGCCGTGCAGCGTGTGAAACCAGCTTTCTTGAACGTGTGAAAAATTTTTCAATTCAGGTGTCTCCGCGTAACGATTCGCAGTGACAGTGATTGAAATCCCCTCTGCATTTTCAAAAAAATAAGGTCCGATCATCTCATGTAATGAAGCAGCACGCCATTCTGTCACGTTACTAGCGTGTAACGGACGCTCATGAACTTTATTAGGATCTGCGTCTGCTCAGTAATGGTAATTCTGCTTATTCACGTAACCTGTGAAATGAAAATGGGCCTCATCTGACATCCATAACTTGCTCAGAAATTCATCTTGATCTGTAAACCTATTTCCATGTGAATATGCTTTTTGATTTAATACAACGGAGTGAGAGAAATTGTTATTAGTGGTATTGTTACTTGTGCTTTATTGTAATTCGCGATGTGAGCTTACTTAAAAATATTTAATGCCATGTACTTGTAAAATCCAAGGGTAGAGAAATTGGCTGAAAATTAAATTTTTATTTAATTTTTTCTTTCATTGTATTCGAAGCAAATATTTTTGGGCCAGTGGAAGTTTAAAAATGGCAGTAGTCACAACAAGATGTCAGAATTTTTTGATGGGGTCAAGCCCTTGCTCCAACATCTGCTGGAAAATGATTTTAAAAAATTTGAAAACGTAAGATGATGTAATTGAGGGGAAGAAGACAAAAAGACATTACGTCATGTGAGGTGTTGAGATTTCATTCGTTGAGCCATAACTCCCCCTTAAATCGTGTAGGGGGAAAAATAATCTCATTGGTCATAGTTTTGAGTCGCATATATCCCCCAAGAGAATTGGGGGCAACTATAAATAATCGAGACTCAATGAGAAAAATCAGAATTGGAGAGATTTTGAGAGAATTTGGGAGTTTTTCAGAGCTGTCGAGCGACAGCGACCAAACAACACCACCGCCCGCCGCCACGTCGTCCCCACTTCGGCTGCTTCCGCAAAGCTTTGGTAAAGAACTGGAAAAAGACTTGTTTTTATTTGAAAATAAATTTTTATTTCGAAAATTGAAAGCTCTGATATATTCTTAACGAAAACTGTGCACTGTTATGGAAAGACTTATTTTTATTTGGAAAATCG
Source organism: Ascarosepion bandense (assembly GCA_037127315.1). NCBI lineage: Eukaryota > Metazoa > Mollusca > Cephalopoda > Sepiida > Sepiidae > Ascarosepion > Ascarosepion bandense. Next base: position 232,385 of record JBBBDQ010002165.1, on the reverse strand, counting down.
AAAGCTCTGATTATTCTTAACGAAATTTCGCTCCGTTATGAAAAATAAATTTTTATTTCGGAAATTGAAAGCTCTGATTGCTTAATCGAATCCTTATTCGGCGATTGTATATTCTACTTTAAAAATTAATTATTTTTTTTTATATATATAAAGATTTTTTTTTCGTAACTCATTCAGACGTCTTCGAATTTATTCATTTATTTAATCATATTCTTGATTACTCTTATATCTTTCCCAAATATGTCAAGGCTGACGAGCATCTCTATCAGTTCTTTGTGACATATTTTGTCAAACGCCTTTGCATAATTAATAAAACATAGGTATAAGTCCTTCTTCATTTGTATTGCCCTTTCAGAGAGCATCCTAATCATACATATGGCGCTCCTTGTTTCAGTGTCTTCGACGAAACTGCACTGTTCTTGTCCTATCTCTGGCCTGATTCTGCTTCTCGTTCTATTCATCAGGAATGAGATTATCTATCAAATCTTATTCATTGAGTATCATTATTTGTAGTCTTTTACAATTTTTTATACAGATTTTACTTGTCGAATACAGTAAATATGCGTATTTTGTTTGTGGTGATTCATAATTAGAATTTTGATTTGATATATTTTATATTCAATGTTTTATATTCAATATTTTATATTCAATATTTTATATTCAATATATCTAACACAAAAGATGTCAACTCTATTTGGACTTATTCTTGAAATACTGCATTTTGAGGTCAGATTGTAAGCAACAACCTGTGGAAATGAGTTTTATACATGTTTCAGGCGATTTTTAAAACCAATTGCTAAAATACTGCTAAAAAGTTATGATCCTAATGTGTCTGTGCCAGTGTTTCTCACATCAGTCCCCAGCTGTCACAGTTCAATGTTGATGTTCTAGGCCAAGTGAAAAATAACCCCACTCTTGTGTGTATTGCAGGGTTAGGGTTAGAGATCATTTCAAACACATCACTTTTGCAGGTTCTTCGGTCAGAATTTAGACTCCATTGTAGCCTCATGCGTCTTTTTGGAGATGAAAATCGATCCGCACACACACACACACACACACACACACACACACACACACACACACACACACACACACACACACATATATATTTATCATTTATCTATCTATCTATCTATCTATCTATCTATCTATCTATCTATCTATATATATATATATATATATATAGATAGATAGATAGATAGATAGATAGATAGATAGATAGATAGATAGATAGAAGCAGTATAGCCCGGCGTTGCTCGGGTGTAATGAAAGATTTAAAACTAATCCATGGTCCTGGAGCTCAGACCCTTTGGACGTTGGCACGAAAGACTAAAAGGCAAGAGTTGTTTCCAGTTAAAGCGAAACCGTAGACTGAATGAAAAATGAATGGATGTAAGTCAAATTTTGATTTCCTGGTAACGATATCAAATAAGTTTTTTTTTGTCGTAAACTGAATTGTGAAGGCTAAATAAGTCCTCTGAGTAAATGGTATCATGGCTGAGACTAAGAACTACAATTATACCTACTTAGAGCCAAATCCGAAGCAAAAACTAAAATAAAATGGCTGAATAAATACAGACATACAGGCAGATAAACAGACACACACACAAACATCTTGCCTTTTATATATATATATATATATATATACCTATACATATATATACATTATCGATTTTCTGCACTATTGTAAGAACTGCAACCTTGAAACTCTTGAATATCGTTTTTTATGTCGTTGTCTATGAGTGTATCAAATTTGATTAAAATCGGACCACTCCTTCTATAACTCGATTTTTTCGATTATCGATTTTCGATATTTATTGGGGGTATCTCGACACAAGAACACTCGCAGACACTTATAGTACAACTGTGTAAATTTTCAAGAAAATCGGTTCAGCAGTTTCGGAGTCTATAGGTAACGGACACACAGACACACACAGACACACACACACACACACACACACACAGACAAAGTTCCATTTATAAATAAGTTTATATATATATATCATGTGAGCCGAAAGCTTAGAACCAACTTAATAAAAAATATCCAAATGTTGGAGAATTTCACCTGAAATTAAAGCCAAAATACGATGTTTAGAATGGCTCATGATTAAACATAATAGACATTCATTGCCTCTTATATTTAACAAATTATGTCTAGCAAATTATCTGCTACCTCGATACACTATATATATATATATATATATATACTTAAAATAATGGTAATAATATGAACCGAGTTCACATCCCGGTCAAGTTTATTGCAATAAAATACTTAAGAAAGACACGAATCCATACCTTATCCTCCCATCTGTGGGTTAAATAGCAAAGTAAACTGCTATCTTTATCTTTGGGTGGCAACATATGTAGGAGAAGGAAACAATAGAGAAGACAACGCGAATCCATTCCATTATTTTACCAAGAATGCAGATTATAAAGAAAATTGAATCTGTGGAGAGCCATGATCGCCTACGTTCTGAAGAGACACGCTATAAAAAGGTCGGCCACAATATCCAAAGGAAGATGTTACAAGATTAATAAAGGATTACATATAATTTTAATCAAATTATAGGCTGACAGACATATAGTATTGAAACACCAGTTAAGCAAAGTTGAACCTAGTCAGTGCCTATATGGGTGACAGTAGAAGAATACCAGGTGCTGTAAGCTTGGATGTGCAGGTGATGTAAAGAGACGGAATGAGAAATTGGAGAGCCGAGTTTGATTTCCAGTTGGGTTCGTCATATTCCCGTACGACGAAATTCCATTTGAAAAAGTATGACTCTACATCTTCTTCCCACCTATGGGTTAAATAGCAAGACTTTTATTAGTAAATCATTATTATATTATATCTAAAAATATTTAACAATTTCAAAATATGCTTACGTTTTTATATGACCCGCAAAAGGTTGATATACCGTAAAAATCAAAATCATAATCAAATTATAGAATATGTATGCATGTATGGAAGGCCACTCGTATCCAAGGATGCCTGTTTACACGGGTGACTAGCTAATCCCCGTTGCAGACGCCTGCTCATTTGTGTTAGTTCAACTGAACTGAACGGACCTTGAATTACAGTTTCTGGAAGGGAGCGCCTTATCTAGCATGAACAAGGGCAGCACTCTCACAGCTTCGGTAACAATGACTTGTGACTTCGTGCTAGGACACCCATCTACGGCACCATAAGAGTTCCTTCAACCGATTTTCACACACAAAGCTTAGGCACTTTCCAACCTTGTCGCAACATGGGATCGCCTCCTGACCGACAACATCGACTAATCACCTGCCTGACAAATTAATAACGGTGATAAGCAAACGGTCTAACCACTCGGCCAACCACGCGCCCATGCAAAAAAAAAAAAATAAATAAATAAAAAAAAAATAAAAAAAAAAAATAAAAAAAAAAATAAAATGATGAAAAAATGAGAAAACAAAACCCTCAAAACAATGAATGTTTGGCCCTTCTGTGTTCCAGGTTGATGAAGCCGAACTGTTGACTCCTAATACTTATTAAGCTGAAATAACAAAATGTCTTTGATAAATTTTCATATTTTCTCATTTCTAAACTCCCGCGTAAATATACCCAAACTTATACTTTATCTCTTACTTCTTCTGTTCATATTCCTCTCTATCTTTCTCTCCTCTCTCTATCTGTGTGTGTATATATATATACATGATTAATGTGGAGAATTTTGTCACTTAACTGAGCAGAATTATGCGGATTTTTATATATATATATATATATATATATATATATATATATATATGTATGTGTGTGTGTGTGTGTGTGTGTGAGTGTGTGTATCTCTCTCTCTCTTTTTCTTATTCCACTTCCTCTCTCTCTTTCTTTCTATCTAAACACACACTCACACACTATCTATCTATCTATCTATCTATCTATCTATCTATCTAGTGTATCAAGGCAGCAGATTATTTTCTAAACTTTTACTACTTAGAGGGACTCATGATTAAACATAATAGACATTCATTGTCTCTTATATTTAACAGTATATATATATATATATATATATATAGGAATAATGTCAAAAAGTTTCTCATTTAGCTGACTTACATATATATAAAAATTTTACAAATTACTGTATATATATATATGTATATATATATATATATATATATATAGCTTTTCCTTTTTCTTCTAAACTAATTCGAAATGTATTCCCCAAATTGTAAAGATAGATAGCCTAAGAGAAGTTGGTTGTACATATTTCTAAACAAATAAAAAAAACAAATGTCTGAAATTGTTAAAAAGAAGAAAAATTGACTAAAATCCTGACATGGAAGATGTTTATCCTCAAAAGAAAATAAGAAAAACAAAATTCTACTTGCAGGTAAATATGAAACACCAGAATGGCTGGCAGCATAAGTTTCGTAAAAAAAAGCATCATTTAAATACAATACCCATATCTGATCTATCATATTTTACTAGAATTGCAGTGTCTTCTTTTGCCCACACACACCTTGATAGAGAGCTCCAAGTACGTATGCCGGTATAAGTAACAATATATAGGTAAAAAAAGACAAGCTAAATTAATCGTCACGCACATGGTTTGACATTTACGAATTCGGAGTCCATTAACTTTGACATGTAATAAAGGCGATGTAATCTTGCGTTTTGCTTTCAATCTATTGAAAGCAAAATGAACAGAAATGAAGGCAGGCCTTGAAATAGACACACATTAGGCCACTCGATGGGTTATGTACACTGCTCTCTCTCTCTCTCTCTCTTTCTCTCTCTGTCTCTGTCTTTCACTCTCTCTGTCTCTGTCTCTCTCTGTCTCTGTCTCTCTCTCTATCTCCATAGGACGTCAGAACGATCGGTATTTCGTTGTTTTGATGTATGTGAATAGTGGACGTTCAGGAAAGAAGCTATCGTGAAATAGTTCGCTTCGAGATATTAGCAAGGGACGCCACACACACAAACCCGCACACACATAGATAGATAGATAGATAGATAGATAGATAGATAGATAGATAGATAGATAGATAGAAAAAGAAAATGGCACACAGTGGTTTCTTGTGGTAATAAACTACGCTTAATTTAAAAATAACCAAAGTAAAATTTGTACTTATAATAAATATATATTTGTTCTAAAACTTTCAACTGAAAACTTTCAACACACATAGATAGATAGATAGATAGATAGATAGATAGATAGATAGATAGATAGATAGATAGATAGATAGATAGATAGATAGATAAGACCAGGTTTAGATAGAAAGAAAAAGAAAATAGCACACAGTGGTTTCTGGTGGTAATAAAACAACGTTTTATTTAAAAATAACCAAAGTACAATTTGTACTAATAATAGACATATATTTGTTCTAAAACTTTCAACTTACGATTGTCATGCGCATGAACATCGGTTCGTTATACGAAGCGGCTAGTAACAAATATATATTTCATTTCAATATATACGGGGAGCGGCAAAAACCGCGCATCATTGGGATGATTCATTACAGGGCTTTTCGGAATATTCGGGCAAAGGGAATTTAAAACACAAAACCAAATTGTGCCATTAGATATTTATTCAGATAAACATGAACCATTTTGTTGCACAGTCTGCTTCATCTTTTGCTTTCAACTGTAAGATTCCGTCATCCAAGAAATTCGGTGGCTTCTTGCCTAGAACTCATTAAGGTATTTTTTTATATCATTAAAAAAATTAAAACTTTTTCTTCTATGTGACTTGTCCCTTCAGGACGTAGGCGATCATGGCCTTCCACTTTTCCCTATCCCTGGTGGCTCTGAGCACGCCTTCTTCTGTTACACCAAGCAACACACGTTCTGTCATCCACCTGATTAGGTCCTTCAAACATGTTATCCGTTGCTTTCCCCTGTCTCTTTTGCCATCTGTCTGGCCTGTTAATATCATATTCTCTAAGCCCGCCTTCCTCATTGCATGTCCCAGGAACTTCAGCTGTCTCTTCCTGATGCTCAGTATTAATTTCCTTTTTGTTTCCATCATTTCCAAGACCTCATCATTGCTCACATGCTCGATTCATGATATTCGCAGCATCCTTCTGTAGAACCACATTTCAGTTGCTTCAATTTTTTCCTTCATCTTTGATGATATTGTCCAGCATTCACTGCCATATTGACGGACGGACAGCACGTAGCAATCCAGTACTCTCTTCCTAGTTTCTAGCAAAATTGTCCTGTTTCTTAATACTTTACTCAACTTCTGGAATGCTTCCTTTGCCATGCCAATTCGCCTCCGGATCTCTGTGTCGCACTTTCCGTCTACTGTTATAACGCTTCCCAGGTATTTAAATTTTGTACCTGCCGGATTCTGGTCTCCCCAACCTGTATTTGGCAGTTTTGGCTGCCTTTTTACTGATGACCATGCATTCGGTTTTCTTGCAGTTTATTTATAGTCCTTTCTTCTGCTACCTTTTACTATTGCGATTTTCGCAAGGACCTGAATAAATGAAGATCCGAAGGAACAATTTTTAATGAATATGACAGGTGGAGTAACAAATCCCAGCCAAACTGCAAACATTTTTGCCGGTCACCAAAAATCGTGAGATCTGTCAATATCCTGATGAAAAACATCTTTCCTGTTCGCCAAATTGCTATTTTAATTTGCCCAGTTGTGAGCAGTCAGTCGAGTGCCATACGTGATACACGCTTTGAGCGATCATGTCTCTTTCGAGACATGACTGACTGGGCAGAAGATTATACCGCAGGCGGTTGACATTACTTTCAGCGGTAGACTGGTTGCCAGCCAACTCTATAGAACCCAATTTGTCCTGTTATTTAACTCATTTCTAGAGGAGGAAGATATGTTTTATATTATTAAATATTAAGTAGTGGGAGATCAGTTTATTACTTCCTAACAAAATAAAACTGATCTCCCACTTTATGCCTACTAGAAGCCTTAATCATATTTTCAAATATTACATTCAGTCACTCAGTTAAGTGTCATACGTAATACACGCTTCGGGCGATCATGTCTCGAAATAGACATGACTGACTGGACAGAAGATTATCCCGCAGTAGGTTGCCATTGTTTTCTGCGGTAGACTGGTTGCCATCCAAGGTTATAGAAACCAATCTGTCCTGTTATTTGACTCATTCCTGGAGGGGGAAGAGATGCATGATATTATTAACTATTAAGTAGTTGGGGGTCAGTTTATTACTTCATAACAGTATAAAACTGATCCCCCACTTTATGCCCAGGAGAAGCCTTAATCATGTTTTCAACTTTTATATTCAGTCAGTTAAGTGCCATACATGATACACGCTTTGGGCGATCATGTCTCGAAAGAGACCTGACTGACTAGGTAGAAGATTATCCCGTAGTAGGTTGCCATGGCTCTCTTTGGTAGATTGGTTGCCAACCAAGGCTAAAGAAACCAGTCTGTTTTATCATTTGACCCATAACTGGAGGGAAGAGACGGATTAATACCTTTCCGAAGTGTATTTGCAGGGATGTGAAAGCAAGGAATTCATCTGAAATTCGAACTCGGCTCCCTGATTTTTCGTTCTGAGTCGATATCCACTGCACCACAACGCTAATCCAAGCACTACTTTTCTAAACTCATTGACTGGTTACTTGTCAGAGGCGCATTATACAGGATTCCTTTCCAGTCCCAACGTTTGATTTTCTTCGGATGAAGACCTGCTAAATTTGGCGCCTGTCGCTTGACCCAGGATCTTTTATGCGCAACATTGTTGTAAACGATCCATTTCTCATCACCCATCACTATCTGCTTCAAAAAGTGTGCATTTTCATCGCGTTTTATAGCAAATCGCAGATAGGAATGCAATCCAGATCACACTGCAACAAAGTCCATTGTGGCCCAAAGTTCGGCTCATGTTCAAGACGTCAGGAACCAGTTGGAACAGTCACTTCGCATAACCACCAGATGGTTATCACAGCAAGTGTCTATTTCCAGGTTATCTGTACGCTGAATTATCGGTGATTTGAAATTGCTTCTTTACCAAGTGCATATTCTCCAAGCGTAACCTCAAACCAACAAGAGTGAACGCTACGAGTTTGGTCAGACGATATTTTATTTTGTACCTCCTTTGTGCCCCCATATATATATATATATATATATATATATATATATATATATATAGTAAATAGCTAACCTGAAGATCCATTTTGGTGAAAATTCGTTGGCTCTGTAGGTTAGCTATTTACTTTGTTTGCTCTACTTGTGTATTGAGCGCTTTACGTGTTAGGTTACTCGTCTCTGTTTTTTTTTCTTTCGGCTAGTACTTTGACTAATGTTCAGTGCTTAATTCGTTTCTTTTTTTGTTACCATTTTTCCCCCTCCAAGTTTGTACTTGGTGGGCTTTTTGAGACGTGTTCAACGACAAATTTAAAGTTATATATATATATATATATATATATATATATGTTTGGTGAGAATCGGATAGAAATTGTGGATTTATATAAAAAAACATACATACATGCAGACAGACAGACATATATAAAAACAAGATGTTTGAGCGTGTGTGTGTGTGTGTGTGTGTGAGAGAGAGAGAGAGAGAGAGAGAGAGAGAGAGAGAGAGATCGTGTAATGAAGGACGTATTGAACGGGCATGCCTCCAGATCCTATCATACGAAAGCAGGTGTCCCTCAAGGCTCTATCCTAGGTCCTTTGCCTTTTCTGATTTTCATCAACGATGTCCCTGACGTAATCAGATCCCAAGTAGGCATCTACGCCGCCGACACCACCATTTACTCCCGCCTCGTTAAGAAATCTACCGATGCTAACAAAAGAAACCTTGCGGCTGGTCTAGAAAAGGACCTCCAGTTACTGGTGGACTGCATTAAGAAATGGCTCCTAAATTTTTTATGCTTCCAAAACGAAGCTGTTATCCTTTAACCACTATAGATAATCTTTCCGACCCGCCATCACCATGGATTATGCTAGTCTCCCTAAAAGCAATACACTGCATCTCCTCGGCCTCACTCTTGCAGCTGATCTTAAGTGGAACGGCTACATTTAATTAACAGTTAAATCCACTGCTAGGAAGGGTGGGTCCCTATGTCGGCCCAGGTAGTTTTTTCTCTTCTGAATCTATCATGGATATATACAAATCTATCATCCGCCCGTATATTGAATACTTCTGTCATATCTGGTCGCGCGCCCCTGCTATTCAGCTTTTAATGCAGGAAATCGATAATCGATGAGTGAAAAAAAGCAATTCGTATCATTCATCCGAATTTTCTCAAATTCTAATGGCAATGTTCATGAAATAAGAGAAGCGCAATTTTCTCATTCGTTTGATAATACAAGTCAATTCAAGTTACACAGAACGTCTTTCATATATTTCTCTGTTACTGAATCAAATTCTAGATGATTTTTTTGCGTAAATACCCTTGGGAAAGATTTTAAGCCGTCTCTTCTACCTCCAGCTATGGGTTGAATAGCAGAACAGATTAGGTTCTATTGCCTTGGTTGGCAAACAGTCTACCGCAGAAAGCAATAGCAAATTATTTTTTTCTTTTTAATCATCTCACCCCAAGCAAGGCATTCTACTGCTACTGTTGCGCAGGGGGCTACATAGGGGGAAGAGGTGAGAGAGAGGGTTAGTTATAAGAAATGTCAGGAGGAGGGTAATAGACGGATGAGGATACCGAGGATGTGGGTGGAGTAGATAGAAAAAGAGCTTGTAAGAATGGATGCGAGTTAGTGTGATAGGAGATGTCTATTGACCTTACATTTAAATTCCTGGAGATTGTAGCTGTCGGGGAAGCAAGTATATGGAATTCCACAGGTGGGAAGTGCGTGAAAAAACGCTGTTAGAGTAGAAATTGCAGTTACACTTTATCGGTTTTACTGTAAAAGGGTGGGACCTAGTTGCTAATCTAGTAGCTCGTGTAAATTTCTTACATAGGCGGCACCAGTGATCAAAGTTCATCGGAGCAGAAGCCGTGAAAGTATTTATACGTTGAAATGTATGTGTGTGTATGTGTATGTATGTATATATGTATTCATAATCGAAGAATTGTGTGTGTGTATGTGTATGTATGTATGTGTGTACTTCTATATGTATGTATAATTGTAAATGAATTTTTTTTATCTAGCGATGTCTTTATTTAGTTTAAATCAAATGACCTAATTTTAAAAAAAAAAAATTCATTTTAAATCCTATATCTTTTTATTCCCTTTAAAAATTAATTATGCCTTTTTAAGTAAAGGCCTTTTTCTAATACTTCAACGTTTTTGGAAAGTTAGGTTTTTGAATATGTCCAGCGTCTGTAATATATAAAAATTTTTTCTTTCTTTTCTTTTCTTTTTCCCTCCCTTCCTTCCTTTTTCTTTCTTATCTCCCAACTTTTTTCCGTGTTGCTTAACCTTACATCAATTCAACACGGGCGTCTGTTAATTTTTAAGTTACAATTCTGTTTTCTTTTTTTGTGAACCCAGACAATGTCAATTTTTTCTTTTCTTGTTTATTTGTTTTTATTTTGTTTTATATTTTTCTTTCTTTTTCTTTTTTATTTTCTTTTTTAATTTCTTTGCAAATCTATTTTTAAAAAGGAAAATTAGACTGATTTTTCTCCAGTTTTTGAAAGGATTTTTCGTTTGCTGAGGTGATGTGTTATCCTCCGTGGGGATTTTCACATCGAAATGGTCATTCAACATCATTGAATTAATCCTTTTTTAATTTATATTTGTTCTGTAATATTTTATTACATGGAGCTTTCTTCCTGTATCATTTTTTAATATTAAAATAAAATTTTTAATATTAATTAGGATCGGGTTTTTGGAATTTACCTTCCTGCTTTTTCACTTGGATTAAAGTATCTGAATTAATATATATATATATATATATATATATAGAGAGAGAGAGAGAGAGAGAGAGATATCATAAGTTTGTGTCGCCATAGAAATAAATATAAATTACAATAATCATCCTATTTCTCCAGTTAGTCCCGATAAATAATTGCAAATTTTTTTAAACGTTGACCTAGCAGTTACCTCCACACCACTTACCCTACCAACGCTAGGGTCAGGCCACATACCTCCCATTACTAAGGAAGAATTACTACTGGCTCCGTGCTCCAGCCCAACCCAAAGAAAAACCAATACATCCCAACCAATTTCTTTACCTAAACTAACCGCTGGGCTTAGAATTTTCCCTCATACTCTGTTTATACGAAGTCGAAGAATGTATGCCTTAAAGTGACATGCTGAAAATATCTATTTCCCCACTAAGTTTTATTTGATTTTACACACACACACACACACACACACACACACACACACACACACATATATATATATATATATATATATATATTGATATAATATATATATATATATATATATATATATATTGAAATAAAATTTGGTTCAGTTTTAGTTCGACAATTTTTCGCGCTGAATCTATCTTACATATTTATAAAACTGGTATTCGTCCATGCCTTGAATATTGCTGTTACATCTGGTCTGGTACTCCTACTATATATCTAGAAATTCCTGATAAAATCTAATAAAGAATCTGAAATATTATTGGTACTGACCTGTCATATCGACTTCAGTCATTTTCCCATCGCCATGCTGTACCTTTCCTGTGTCTTTTCTACAAATATTTTCATGGTAATCGTTTTAATGAACTCTCCTCTATGGTAAATATCCATTAAAGTTTCATCTTTAAATCTTATTTTTATTTCCCATCTCCAGATAAATTTTACATATACGAACTAGTTGGGTCTTCATATAGACTCTGAGTTATTATGGTACCCGTGGTGAGAATGGTAAATAAAAATGTGTTGTTTTAATGTAAGGAATACTGTGGTATGTTTAGGTCGTGGTTTAAGATAAGACGAATTGAAGACCAGCCTTACCCTATCTTCCTATTTTGGCCTTGTTGCAGGTTTTTTTATCTAAGCAATATGAATATTATTTTTTTCTTTGGTACCTAGTTTTTATAAATTTAAACACAGTACTAGTTCTAATAACATTACAGCTGAAATCGCGAGATGTAACCGTAAGTTCTCTGAAGAACTGAAGCCGGGTTGCCATGTCGGGACCAATAATATTATTGATTTTTCTTTGGATTTTATCAAGAATCACTAAATATGTATCAAGACCAACTGACCTTCTGTGGCAGAAATATTCAAAGCATGAGATGTAACCGTAAGTTCTCTGCTAATAGTTTCTTCTATCCCACTTACTGCTTGTGGAACTCGCTTCAGGCTCCTTGATTACGAAGCAAATTTAATCTTCAAAAATTGAAATGAAACTGGGTGGCAACTTTATGGCGGTGGAAAAGTGACTGAAGCCGGGTTGCCATGTCGGGACCAATAATATTATTGATTTTTCTTTGGATTTTATCAAGAATCACTAAATATGTATCAAGACCAAATGACCTTCTGTGGCAGAAATATTCAAAGCATGGATGAGTGCTAGACGTATAAATATGTAAGACTAGCACATTGTTCGGGTGTAATGAAAGTTGTAAAACTAATCCATGGTCCTGGAGCTCAGACTCTTTGGACGTTAGCACGAAATACTAAAAAGCAATAGTTGTTTCCAGTTAAAGCGAAACCGTAGACTGAATGAAAAATGAATGGATGTAAGTCAAATTTTGAAGTTTGGTGAGAATCGGATAAAAATTGTGGATTTGTATAAAGGACATACAGACAAACAGACATACACACAAACCTCTTGAATTTTATATATATATATTATCAATTTTCTGCACTATTGTAAGAACTGCAACCTTGAAACTTCTGAATATCGTTTCTTATGTGTTTGTCTATGAATGTATCAAATTTGATTAAAATCGGACTACTCCTTCTATAACCCGATTTTTTTCGATTATCGATTTTCGATATTTATCGAGGTACCTCGACACAAAACCTAGCTAAGAACACTCGCAGACGCTTATAATACAACTGTGTAAATTTTCAAAAAAATCGGTTCAGCCGTTTCGGAGTCTATAGGTAACACACTCACACACACACACACACACGCACACACACACACACACAGACACACAGAGACAAAGTTCCATTTATAAATAAGTTTAGATAGATTCTGGAGAGAAACATTGCTGATTCCTCGTAGAATTTTATCAAGAATCTCTAAATATTTAGCAGCAGCACCGGACCATATATGGCAGCAATATTCAAAGCATGGATGAATGGTAGACTTATAAATAGATTCTGGAGAGAAACATTGCAGATTCCTCCTTGGGTTTTATCAAGAATCTATAAATATATAGCAGGAGCACCGGACCATATGTGGCAGCAATATTCAAAGCATGGATGAATGGTAGACTTATAAATATGTAAGATAGATTCTGGAGAGAAACATTGCAGATTCCTCCTTGGGTTTTATCAAGAATCTATAAATATATAGCAGGAGCACCGGACCATATGTGGCAGCAATATTCAAAGCATGGATGAATGGTAGACTTATAAATATGTAAGATAGATTCTGGAGAGAAACATTGCATATTACTCCTTGGGTTTTATCAAGAATCTATAAATATATAGCAGGAGCACCGGACCATATGTGGCAGCAATATTCAAAGCATGGATGAATACTAGACTTATGTAAGATAGATTCTGTAGAGAAACTTTTCGAGAAAAAGTTTCTAGTACGACACAGTGAATCAACTATTTTTAAAAGCAAAGTGGATTCAATATAATCTTTCCACTTTCGATTCTGACTTGGCATTTCTCATCTTCTCACCGAGGCGACGTAACTTTCTCTTGTCTTTTCTGCAATTATTTTCATGGCATTTACTCTGATAAGCTTTTTTCTTCAGCGGGCTACTTGATTGACATTTTACTGTTGATATAGCTAAATGCAATCGGCACTTCTACTCCAACAGTTTTTTCCCCTACTTCTCGCCTGTGGAACTCTTTTCCGTTTATTTGTTTTCCTGATAACTGCAACCATCAAAAATTTAAATGCAACGTCAATCGCCATGTTTATGTTCTTGAGTCCTGTTCAGCTTTTATCCTTTCCTCAATTCTCCCTATTCTCCTTCTTCTTTCACTTTCCCTCCCTGATATTTCATGCTTACTATTATCATTCCTGCCTTGCTTGGGGTGAAATGATTCAAACCTTGGAACACTAACCATTAATTAAAGTTATACCACTACTAACCATGGGTATATCATATCCGACTTGAAAATACCAGAAAAATATTAAATATAATCTTTATTTGAAATATTTTACATGCAAGCAATTTAAAATTTATACTTTGAGTTAACATTAATAGAAACTAAGAAATATATTATTTAGGTAAGAAAATCAGATACTGAAAATTTAATTAAACTGTATTTAAAATGGCGTCATTTGAGCTGGGTACTATATAACCTTACGGCCATATCACTTTGAATACAACGGTTCTCTTTCGACCACAGAAGTTAAGCAACATCAAGCCTGGTCGGTACTTAGATGAGTGACCGGTTAAGAATACCAGGTGCTGTAAGTGTCTATTTAAGGATGTGCGTTGTGGTGCAGTGGATATCGACTCGGATACAAAATAGAGAAAACTTTTGTTTTGGTGGCGTTAAAATTAACAAGCCATTCTATGCCCCAGTTAACAACAGACACGTGTACTTTTAGCTAAAACAACACACATTCAATCTAATGTCTTTATTCATTTGCATTTGAATTAAAAAAAATAGATTTTCTCTGCATCTGAAAAGAAGAGGGCCATATTAAAGACAGACGCCGAATCAGTGTCTAAAGACGCCATCGAGTCTGAAATTTTAACAGATAGACTGAAAACCCCAAAGAAATCAACGAAACAAAGTACGACAAAGTATCAAAGAAAAACAAATGAGTAATGTAATTTTGAAATTTCATCTTGAAAATTAATGTCGCGAAAACTGTCATTAATCATTGGCTGTAATGGGGAGAGCACACTTCTTTAATTTATATATATATTTTTTTTATTTCAGCACACTTTTGTTTTTGTATAAAATAAATTTCCATATTTATATTTGGTAAAAATAAAAAATAAAACTTACTTTTTGAATTTATTTATTTTCTGGCATTTGGTAAAATAACATTGAAAATGAAGTTTGGAATCGAGCTTTAAACTTGACAAGGGGTGAATGATCGCCCCTGGCGTTGCTGTTGTCCTTATCTTACAGAACTGCTTTATTACAGATGGCTTGGACCGAATGAGGCACCTTCCACTCGAGATAGGATTTCGGAAATTCCGTTTTTGTTAATTCGTTGCAACAAGATCCTTTCTTACATGCAGTCATTAAACCAGAAAAGGTTAGAATCAATCTCCGGGTTATCAAAACTGATAGAAATAAATGTGTCGAATTTCAGCAATGAAATTTTGATTACATAATTAAATGATAGGAGATCGAGCCGAACAGAAGGCACTGCAAAAAAGAAGAAAGGTTTTTAATAGTATAATTAATAATAATGTTCAAGAGTAAGAAGTTATATCTATTTATAATTTATTTGTATTGCTTAATTGTAATATTGTAATGATATAATGTCCTGCTTGACATTCACACTGGATGCTTCAATACGAGCATTTTAGAGTTTTTGCCTGTCAGTCTTAGGACAGTGCAGAGGATTCGGAAAGAGTTGGATGAGTATAATGTTGATTACGAAGGTATGACAACTCAGTGAAATCACTCTGATCGCTATGATAAAAAAGAACGCCGAATTTGTTGGTGAGGGCCTCAGACTCAACACGGAGACATACACCAACGCATATCACTGAAGCCTGTAAAGAATACTATATAAATCTACTGTTTAATAAATGAGCAGCGCGTCTACTTAAATACGAGTAAACACTAAAACTAACGTTTATGTGTGTGTGTGTGTGTGTGTGTGTGTGTGTGTGTGTGTGTGTGTGTAGATAGATAGATAGATAGATAGAGAGATAGATAGATAGATAGATATAGATAGATAGCTATGAAGAGTGATATATATATATATATATATATAGATAGATAGATAGATAGATAGATAGATATGAAGAGTGAGATAGATAGATAGATAGATAGATAGATAGATAGATAGATAGACAGATAGATAGATATGAAGAGTGAGATAGATAGATAGATAGATAGATAGATAGATAGATAGATAGATAGATAGAAGTGAGATAGATAGATAGATAGATAGATAGATAGATAGATAGATAGATAGATAGATATGAAAAGACTGAGATAGATAGATAGATAGATAGATAGATAGATAGATAGATAGGTATGAAGATATAGATAGATAGCTATGAAGAGTGAGATAGATAGATAGATAGATAGATAGATAGATAGATATGAAGAGTAGATAGATAGATAGATAGATAGATAGATAGATAGATAGATAGATAGATAGAAGTAGATAGATAGATAGATAGATAGATAGATAGATAGATAGATAGATATGAAGAGTAGATAGATAGATAGATAGATAGATAGATAGATAGAAGAGTGAGATAGATAGATAGATAGATAGATAGATAGATAGATAGATAGATAGATAGATAGATAGTGAGTTGAATATATGAACTGAAATCCCACAAGATAAATGGAATAAGTACAGAAAAGGTACGAAAAAAGTGTCATTAATCTAACATGTTTCACTTGAAAAACTTCTTCAGAGATTTGTTAAGAAGAATGATTTTAAAATTATTTTTAAATTAAAAAAAAAACAAACAGTGCCAGTATCTTGACTGAGGTTTAATTTCATTCACATATGTTACTTCAATATAATTACAATTATAATATAATACTTTCATGTGTGAATATTTTAATATTTTCTAAATATTATTTATATTACTTTATTATGATATTGTCATATTTTTAAAATATTTAGCATTTTAATTCACATTATTTCATTGAATTATTCTAACCGTTGACAAACTACTTTCAAAAATGCATTTATTTATAAAAATCCCCTTAATGTTATTGTTTTATCATTCACACCCATAGCAACGTTACCGACTCATGAAGACACACATTCACGCATGATTCCATGATACACGTATTTTATTTTAGAAAAGAAAAATCATCCAACGCTTGATAATTGTATTCATTATTTCGTTTAAATTTCGCTTAAATTTTGTCTATAGTTTAAATACGCTTAACACATGCATTATTTTCCCATACGTACACTTACATTTAAAATAACCATCTGTTGCTTCTATTACACGTGACACACACACACACACGCACATATATAAACTGGTATAAGTTTTTTTTTACATGTAAAACTGATCATCTATTGGTTTACACGTGACACATATCTCAACAATGAAATCAAACCTCAGTCAAGATACTGGCACTTTTTCAGTTCATATATTCAACTCACTATCTATCTATCTATCTATCTATCTATCTATCTATCTATCTATCTATCTATCTCAGTCTGTTCATATCTATCTATCTATCTATCTATCTATCTATCTATCTATCTATCTATCTATCTATCTATCTATCTATCCACACACACACACACACACACACACACACACACACACATATATATATATATATATAATTAAACGTTAGTTTTAGTGGTTACTCGTATTTAAGTAGACGCTCCGTTTATTTATTAAAAAGTAGATATATATATATTTCTTTACAGGCTTTAGTGATATGGGTTGGTATATACCTCCGTGTTGAGTCTGAGGTCCTCACCAACAAATTTGAGCGTTCTTTTTTTATCAAAACGATCAGAGTGATTTCACTGAGTTGTCATACCTTTGTAATCAGCATGGTACTCATCCAACTCTTTCCGAATCCTCTGCACTGTCCTAAGACTGACAGGCAAAAACTCTAAAATGTTCGTAGTGGAGCTTCCATTGTGAATGTCAAGCAGAACAGCATGCCGTTTCCAAATTTCTGGTTGGGGAAATGCGTCATTTTGCTCTTTTTCCCTTATAAACGGTGCCCAACTGACCCTACTACACTGCACAGTCGATAAAATAAAAAGAAACAACGCCCATGCGCAAAATTAAAAATGTAAAATAGCGACAATTTCCCTATCGAAACTTGTACATTAAGTCCCTTGAGGAAGTAGTGCTGCCCAAAGTTAAGTGGGTGGTTGCTGGAAGACCTCATGTCTAACAAAAGGACTCTGAACCACACCACACAACAGAAGGACTCAGTCATGTTTCTCAGAAAATTTCTGAAATCGCATCACCCATTTTATCTGGCCATTTAATTCCCCAGACTGCCACACTCTTGATTATTATTGAGTGAGAAACCAAAAAACATCCTTGTAGCACCAAAGATGAACTGAAGGCAAGGAGTATCGCATCAATCTTTAATTTAAACAAGGAGAACGTCCAAAAGAGTCGCAGGAGATTCCGAAATCGTCTAGAGGCCGTGTTTGAAGCTAATGGTGATTTGATTGAATAAATTTTCACTTCATTATTTCAAGACATTTTTGTGTAATTTTGGTAAATGTATCTGTTAAAATGAGACATCAGTATTATATTCATTTTCCGTTATCCAGACAATTTATCCATCCTACACTATATATATATATATATATATATATATATATATATATATATTAACATGTTTCGTTAAAAACTATCGACAAGGAAGATTTTATTAATTTTTGATTTAATTTTTCTAGGATTCTTACATGTTTAATCAGGGGCCTTACATTTTGACTTGGGAAGATAGCGCGCCTCTGGGTCAAGAAAGTGGCAGCTAGAAGACCCTGTGTCTAGCAACAGGACTCTGCACCATGCCACACAACAGAAGGACCCAGTCATGGTTCTCAGAAAATTTCTGCAATTCCATCACCCCTTGTATATGGCCACTTAACTGCACAGACTTCATCACTCATGGTTATTATGTACTGAATGAGTTGAATGAGAGACAAAAAAAAAAAAAACCTCCTCGAAGCACCAAAGATGAACTAAAGGCAAGTACTAAGACAGCAATCTCTAACTTAAGCAAGTAGAACGTCTAGAAGTGTTGCAGGAGATCCCGAAGTTGTCTGAAGGCGGTGATTGAAAATAATGCTATTTACAATTTAAATACCGTTTTGTGTAATTTAGGTAAATATATCTGTGGAAATGAGATATCAGTTTTCATTTTTCCGTTTATTTACACGACAGTTTATCCATCGCATTCTGTTCTCGATAGAATGAAAAAGTATCAGGAATGGCGCTATAAAAAGAAACTACAGCACATATCAATTCGACGTTTAATCTTCTTCGAAGTAGTCCCCTTCTGAAGGCACATGTATTTATCCAGCTTCCTTTCCGTTGATATAAACGTTCGTGGAAAGTCCTCCCTCGGATAGCGAACAGCTGACTCGTCACATTTACTTGGATATCGTCTTGAAATCATGTCACTTTCAAGTGGGATTTAATTTTTTGAAAAGAGTAAAACATAGGAAAGTTCTGGGGAATATATTGTTAATAATAGCAATATTTGTTCGAATAGAAACATTGATCTGAAGGCGAATTGGCATGGCGAAAGAAGCATTACAGTAGTTGAGTAAAGTATTAAGAAACAGGACAATTTCGATAGAAACTAGGAAGAGAGTACTGTATTGCTATGTGATGTCGGTTCTTCAATATGGCAATGAATGCTGGACAATATCTTCGAAGATGAAGGAAAAACATGAAGCAGCTGAAATGTCGTTCTACAGAAGGATGTTGCGAATATCATAGACTGAGCATGTGAGCAATGACGAGTTTTTGGAATGGATGGAGACGAAAAGGAAATTAATACTGAGCATCAGGAAGAGACAACTAAAGTTCCTGGGACATGCAATGAGAAAGGAGGACTTGGAGAACCTGATACTAACAGGCCAGATAGAGGGGAAAAGAAACAGGAGAAAGCAGTGGATAACATATTTGAAGGACTTGGTCAGGTGGCTGACGGAACGAGGGTTGCATGGTGCAACAGGAGAAATCGTGCTAAGAGCAACCAGGGACAGAGAGATGTGGAAAGATATGATCGCCTACGTCCTGAAAGGACACGTCACATAAAAGAAAAAGAAGAGAAGAAGTGACGATAGCTTCGCATTAAAAAAAAAGTTGAAAACATTTGTTTAAATATAAACAAAGTAAATAAGGACATTTCTCGTGTCAGATATCCAGAGGGCCATCAGATGATAACAACAACAAAGATGAGGATATTTGTTCGAATATAAAAAAATGTAAATAATGACAACTTCTTATTAAAGAAACTAAGATGCAATATATATATATATATATATATATATATATATATATATATATATATATATCCCAGATATTCAGAAAGAAAAATGCGGTTACATGATCGTACAATTCAAGGAATGCTTGTCGTCTCATGATTTCCGACAAGAATCTTAAATTTGAAAATCGTGTCAGAAGATACAGTGGGAAGAGTATTGGAATGATCTTCGTTGCAGTGAAGGGGCAATTACAGGCTAAGATCTTATCATGAACATAGAATGAGTCCATCGTAGAAGCCATGGGAGCTTGGTGAAGTGATCTTTTGAATTTTCCTAACAAGAAATAGCGAAGTGAATGATTATTGAGATGAAATTCCATTGTTGAGGCTGTGTGGCAGAACCGGGGCAGTTAGTGTGGTGAACTTGAACAGCTTGCTTGACCATCAGTTGATGCTGACGCGATTCGATAGTCTGGGCAAGGGTTGACTGGCATATGAACCATTGATCCTTCCACTGTGTTGACATTGGCAATACACATGAATACGCCTCATTACATCGCACACAGAGTATCCGTCAAAGTGACCACATGGCTGAATCTCATTTTCCGGTTGGGCAACTGAAAAGTCGGCCTCTTAGAGGGATTGAGACATAAAGAGGAGAGAAAAGAACAGCAGAGAGAGAGAGAGAGAGAGAGAGAGAGAGAGAGAAAATTAATGCTTGGAAGAACTCAGGAAAAAGGGAAAAACAATGTGATAAAGTTCTAATATGAGAGAGAGAGAGAGATTGAAATGATGCTTACATAAACACAGGAAAATTATAAGAAATAATGTGACAAAATATAAATGAGAGAGAGAGAGAGAGAGGGAGAGAGAGAAAGAGAGAGAGAGAAAGAAATGATTGCAAGAACACAGAGAAATGAGAAAAATAAAAAAGTTATAATGATAGATAGATAGATAGATAGATAGATAGATAGATAGATAGATAGATAGATGTGAACAGACTAGAATAGATAGATAGATAGATAGATAGATGTGTGAACATACTGATAGATAGATAGATAGATAGATATGAACAGACTAGATAGATAGATAGATAGATAGATAGATAGATAGCGAGAGAGAGAGCGAGAGTGAAATAATTCTTATGAAGACGCATTGAAATGAAAAAAAATAAGGTGGCAAATTTCTAATGAGCGAGAGAGAGAGAGCGAGAGAGAGAGAGAGAGAGTAAGAGAGAAATTGAAATGATGCTTCTAAAGACAAAGGAAAATGAGAAAATAATATGACAAAGTTCTAATGAAGCTGAGAGACAGAGAAAGAAAGAGAGAGAGAGAAAAAATACTTACTAGGAAATAGGGAAATATGAAAAGATGTGACATATTTCTAATGAAAGATTGAGTGAGAGAGAGAGAGAGAGAGAGAGAAAGAGAAAGAGTTAGAGTGTGAAATACTTCTTACAAGGACACAGGAAAAATGAAAAAAATAATGTAACAAAGTTCAAACGAAAGAGAGAGCGAGAGAGGGAGAGGGAGAGAGATGGAGGGAGAGAGAGAGAGAGAGATGGAGAGAGATAAACAATGCTTGTAAGGACACAGGGAAATGAGAAAAAATAAAAAGACAAAGTTCTAATGAAAGAAGCTGAGTATGCATATCTCTCATCTTCACTCTCTCTCTCTCTCTCTCTCTCTATATATATATATATATATACAGACATAGAGAGAGAGAGAGAGAGAGAGAGAGTGATGAATGGAAAAATGTAATATGAATGGATAAATGGAATATATATATATTTATATATATATATATATAGAGAGAGAGAGAGAGAGATGACTATATATATATATATATATATATATATATATATATATATATATATATTCCATTTGTAAACGAGTTATTACGCGACCTACGTTTCTACCATGAGTGGTGTCTTCAAGCGATTTGCAAATCTCCTGATGACACCACTCATGGTAGAAACCTGTGTCGCGTAATAACAAGTTTACAAATGGAAAATATTCAAAAGTTCAACGATATAATTGAATTGAACGCTTTTTAATACAAATGTGTACTGGTCTAATTTTATTATAGCCCAAAACTAAGTAATTAATCAAACAATATATATATATATATATGTGTGTGTGTGTGTGTGTGTGTGTGTGTGTGTGTGTGTGTGTGTGTGTGTGTGTACGAGTCATGTCGAATAGTTCCCCATTCGAAAAATACGTCCTTCTGCTCAAAATACTTTTGTTTATCTATTTTGGGACACATATCTTCCTATGTGTGATGGTGAAATACACCTATTCCTCAAATAATGGACTCTCCCTCCTATATGAATAAGAGCAGGAAGTTAACTCGAGAAGTTCTTGGGAAGTTCTTAGGAGTTCTTAGAAGTGCTAGAGAGTTATTTAGAGTTTTATTGGAGTTCAGTAGGACTATTAGTTAGTTCCAGTTTGGACATAGCTGAACAAAGGCAGGTGATATTAGCCGGCAGCTAGCCGAATACTAAGGAGTCAGCTTACAGTGGCAGATTACCAAGTTCCTAACATTTTGGGTGCATTAAGTCGATTAGCAACCAACACAGCAAGATTATAAGTTTCAGTGTTAAAACTACTCCACAACACTATGTAAGGGTCAAGTGTTAATTTATATGTAAATGATATCGTCATTATTTAGGGTTTCATACGAGTATATATATATGTGTGTGTGTGTGTGTGTGTGTGTGTGCGCGCGTGTGTAATGTGCTGTGACAATACTTTGTACCAAGATTGTTGTTTTTTCAGAAGTTAACAGATAAAAAGATATTTTTACAAGCAGTTTTTTTGTCGCAAAGTACTCGATATCGGATAGAGATAAATCACTGATGAGGATTAATGGGGTGAAATTTGTCACTTCACTGAACAGAGTCATGCCGACTTTGTGTCTTCCCTCGTCAGGGCTAAATTTCCATGCGCTGTTGTCAACATGACAAAAGCAATCAAAACATGAAGCCTACAAATAAAAATACAACCAAGAACACAAACACTCAGCTATGCTCTAAAAAATTCTTTAAGTGGTCACATATACTAACCCGGTAAGAAAAACCCAACAGAATAAATAGAGCTCAACCAAAACCTCAAAAAGAAACCAACTCATTTTAATCCTATTAAGTGGACACCGATTCCCACACAAATACAAAGGAGGATCTGTAACGTGGTTGATACTGACTTGGCAGACCGGCTGCAACCACTCTCTCACCGGCGTGATGTGGCTTACCTGTGCCTCTTCTACAAGTACTTTCATGGCTTCTGCTCCGATGAGCTTAGATCACTGGTGCCGCCTAAGCACGAATTTACACGAGATACTAGATTAGCAACTAGGTCCCACCCTTTTACAGTGAAACAAATAAGATGTAACCATAAATTCTACTCCAACAGCTTCTTTTCTCGCGCTTCCCGCCTGTGGAACTCCCTTCCACAAGTATGCTTTCTTGACAGGTGTTTAAATGTAGGGTAAATAGACACCTATCACACTAACTCCCAATTATTCTCAGAGCACTCTCATTTACCCAACCCTCATTCTCGGTATCCTTACCCGCCTATCACCCACCCTCTGACATTTCCTATATTTAACCATTCTCGGTATGCCTACCCGCCTATCACCCACCCTCTGACATTTCCTATATTTAGTCATCCTTTCTCCACTCTATGTAGCCCCCTGCGCAGTTGTGGCAGTAACATGCCTTGCTCGGGGTGAAACGCTTATAAAAAAAAAAAAAAATGAAAAGCAATAAAAAGTAATTAGTCGCCAACAAATAAGACAATATTAAAAAGAAGTCAACACAACAGCAATCAAAAACAATTAACCACCTGTAGAACTACTCATTTACCAAAATATGCTATTACGCCAGCCTCCATATAATTACGAAAAAAAAGAAAACAACAGCAGTTAAAATGTAACCCTGACGAGTGAACATAGTATTCACTTTTACTAGTAACCAAGTATTGAACTCAGAGCTGTTTGGGTCAAGTTACTGGACTCAACCAAGTTACTTTATCCACCGACCTTGAGGACACATGGTCTAGTACATTGTCTGAAACGTTGGTAATGTTCCAAAAGAATTGAGGACTACAGTTCGAACTATGTAAATAGTGTAAAGAAGTAAAATACTTCATCTTAAAAATATAGACAAGGGAGAGTGTACAACAGATGATACGTCGTTAATATGGTAACAAAGATGAGGACAACAGTCCAAACAGTGTAAATGGTGTGAATAATTACAATATCACATCTCAGAAATATGAACAAACATATATACCTTCCTTTTCCTAAATTAACATCTGGGTTGAGAATTTTCTTCATTCTCTGTTTAGAAGGTGTCGAAAAATGCATGTCTTAAAATGACATGTTGAAAATGGCTATTTCATCACTAAGTTTTATCTGAATTTACAGATAAATAAAGATACTCATTCAGAGCACTCTAACTACTGGCGTATGATACATCATACGCTAAAAGTATGCCTCCTTCTACCGAGCACCCATAGCTCAGAGGTAGAATAGCTGAATGACGCCGATTCGGTTTCGGGTTCAATCCTGGGTAAAAGCAATCAGAACACACAATTTTTTGTATCAAGTCAAGTCACTGGAACTAACCAACGTCTATATCCACTGGGTCATTTATCCTCAAGGTCAAGAACAACCGAATTTCTAAGACTCATAAACGGGATGTTCACTAATCATGTTTTACCATAGTTCATATTACAATTTTTTATGCTAATGGTTTTCTTTAGTATTTTTCGATGTTAATGGTTTTCTCTATTATTTTTACCAGAGTTCATATTGCAATGTTGATGTTAATGTTTTTATCTAGTATTTTTTACCAGAGCTCATATTTCAATTTTGGCACTAATGATTTTCTCTGGCACTTCGTATTACTGGTTCCCATATTGTGTTCATCTCTATACTTGGCTGGCTTAGGAGATTTTTGAAGCCTAGCGTATGTGCTGATTACTTAAGTTTACGTAGTTTCCAGTGGCGTTCTCTATCTATTATTTCAACTTCATCCAATAGGGAGCGGTGATAGTATTTCTCTCTCCATAAGTTGTTAGCTACGTCTGATTTTTCTATCTCCTCCTCTGTTACGACTGCACCTCGATGAGACGCCCTGGGTATAATGATAAATTACATCTGGTTCCTGGGTTTTACGATAAACTACATCCGACATTAATTAGTATTGTGGGGAGTTACCCACTTAATAATGACACTTCTCTGCCTATATTAACCGAGAGTTAATTACACTCGAGGACAGAGCCGGGGTGACAGAGACAATGGTTTACAGTAGGACTTCAGTTCAGCTCAGCCTAGTCTGTTTGTCGGTCACTTGTAGCCAAGCTATTATTACTCTTTCTCTTTGTATCTGTTTGTATCTCTTGTTGATGTAATATATGTTCTTGACCTACCACCGTGTTGACTCAGTATTTTATGGTCCCATAACGGGTCCATATCAACTGGCGACGAAGATATAAAAATTCAGGCAGAGAAGGAAAACCTTTTTATTTGATCACTATCGACATATCAACGAGAATTTCGAAGATATAGGAATTCACACAAGAAAAGAAAACCTTTTTTCTTTGACTACTATCGTCACATATCAACTAGCGACGTCGGAAATATGGAAATTGCGAACATCAGCGGTCGAACGTGGATGTCAAGTACCAAGGCATAGCCCTTTCCTCACATATAATCGGTCGAAAATCGTGAAGTATCAAGAAAGAAAAAATATATACCCATCTAAACCAGCCTGCAACTAATAAAAAAAAAGAAGGAAAAAATTCAGAGTCGAATGAAAAAATTCCCTACAGGCCCGGAACGGCGTCACAGAAAAATATGTAAGTAGATACGTTTTGAGCCTATCTCTTTCTCTTTAATCTGCGTCTTACGAAAAAAAACTGTAACTAAATTTAGTGTTTTTCCTCTCGTTTTACGAAAAATTGATCGTGTTGAGTTTGAAAAAAAAAATGGAAGACTTACAAAAAGTGATAATTCAATTAATGAAAACTCAGTTGGATCGACAACAAAAATCCGACGAGCAGTTACAACAACAACAATTATTTTTGGAGCTACATAAGCAACAGATGAATTTGCAAGAAAAAGTCCTTAAAAGGACTGAGGAACGACAAAATCAAATTGAAGAATTACTTCTTAAATCATTAAATGGCAAATAAACTGAGAACGATACAGCTTTTTCCCAGGGTACTATCTGGAGTATTATGGAAACTTTTGAGTATGTACCTGACGACAAACCTTTGATGCCTTTTATAGGAGGTAATAGGATATATTTAACGTCGACTGTAATAATTGGCCAAATTTCAAGAAAGTGCGTTTATTACTAAGGAAGTTGGGTACAGCAGAGCACAGCAGGTTTGTTGATTTTATCCTCCCCAAAAAGACAACAGTCCTGGAATTCTCAAAAACAGTCAAGCTACTGTCGGAATCATTTGGGCCGAACACATCACTTTTTCATAAAAAATGGAAGTGCCTAAATTTATTCAAAGAGGATCAGCAGGACAATGCAACATTTGCCGCTACGGTAAATAAATACTCTAAAGATTTCAAATTAGCAGAATTATCTGCTGACGACTTTAAGTGCCTAATTTTTGCTTAAGGTCTGGTCTGAGTCGGAGACGCTGAAGTTAGACGTCGAGTGCCAACAAAACTAGAAAATGAGCCAGGTTTAATCCTCCAAAAATTAGCAAAATATTGCCAGAGGGTCGTATCCGTAAAAAGTGACTAGGAATATCGAGGAGTCGGGAGTCGCTCATATAAAAAAGATTATGAACAGATCAAAACGCCACTTCCCGGAAAGAGAGAAAAGAAAATATCGTGACAAGCATACTATAAGACAAGAAAATTCACCACTAGATCCGTGTTACAATTGCGAAAAATTACACTGGATGAGGTTTTACCCGTCCAGAAAGAAAATAAATCTGTCAGAATTGCGGTAAAGCTGACCAATTAACATCAAGTTGCTGGTATGCGAAAAAATCCAGAACAAAAAATAAAATAAGGCAGGCGCAGTCAAGCGATAAGGAAGATCGAAATTTGCGTAAATATGTAATCGTACAAATATTAAATAAAACAATTAAATTCCAGCTGGACAGTGGATCGGACTTGACGATCATCAATTTGCATACGTGGAGGTAACTGAAAAAGCCAACTTTATTGAGAACTAACAAAACGGCACGCTCTGTGACAGGTGAAAAAAATAAACATTTTAAAAGAAGTATTTTTCGCGGTAACACTAAATAGAACAACTAAGAAATTGAAATCATATGTGATGAAAAATACTGAAAATTTATTCGGTAGAGATTGGATTGAAAAGTTCAGTTTGTGTGGCTGTCCAACGAGTATGTTCTGTCGCAAAATAGAAACTACAACGTCCAACATTGAAGAACTGAAACTGGAACTAAAAGAAAAATTCCCGGAGGTGTTTTCAGGCGCTATAGGAAAATGCACTAAAATAAAAAACTAAATTCAAGTTAAAGAATAATGCACAGCCCGTGTTCAAAAAGAAGAGGAACGTTCCGTGCGCAGCGTTAAACCAAATAGACGAAGAATTAGACAGATTAGTAAATGCAGATATCCTGTCTGAAATTGATTTTTCGGAATCGGCTGCTCCAGTGGTATGCGTTAAGAAGAAGTCAAATCAAATACGAGTATGCGCTGATTTTTCGATGGGTTTAAAAGACAATCATTATCTTCTACCTAACCCCGAAGAAATATTCAACAAATTAAACGGGGGCAAAATTCTTTCAAAAATCGATTTATCAGACGCTTACCTACAAATCCAGGTTGACGAAGAATGCTCCAAACTGCTGTGTATAAATACACATATAGGTTTATATAAATTTAATAGATTGGCTTTTAGGGTCAAGGTCGCGCCTGCTATTTTTCAACAGGTCATGGACACCATGCTGGGCAACCTTGATTTCGCAACTGCCTATCTTGACGACATTCTCGTTACGAGTGAATCAGTGAAAGACCATAGAGAGCATATAGTAAGCGTATTCAATAAAATCCAGGAATATTTTTTTAAAGTTAAAGAAGCTAAGTGTGAATTTTATTTAACCCAAATAAAATATTTAGGACACATTATTGATAAAGACGGTCGACGACCGGATCCTGATAGGGCTACGGCGATTAAGGACATGAGGGCCCCGGGTAACGTACAAGAACTGCAAATCTCTTTAGGCCTAGCAAATTTCTATCAAGTATTCATAAAGAACATGCATAACTTGGGTGCTCCGTTGAATGATCTTTTAAAGAAAGATGAAATCTGGAATTGAACACCAGAATTTCAATCAGCATCCGAGAAAATAAAAGATACACTTGCGTCAGACCTTTCCCTCACCCACTCTAACCCAAAATTGGATATTATAGTAGTAAGCGATGCCAGCTCTTATGGCATTGGCGCCTGTATATTACATAAACTTCCCGACGGAACGAGAAAACCGATAGCGGATGCTTCCCGATCTTTGCTGCCGGCAGATCGAAAAAGAAGCATTAAGTATAATATTTTGCTGTGACCAAATTCCACAGATATCTGCATGGCAGTCATTTTACTCTACAAACCGATCACAAGCCGCTGCTGACGATATATGGAAGTAAAAAAGGATTGCCGGTGTACACCGCTAACAGACTCATTCGATGGGGAACAATATTGTTGAAATTCAATTTCAAAATCGGGCATTTGTCTTCCGAGAATATTTGCCACGCTGACGGATTATCCAGACTCGTTCCAAAAAATAAAGAGTTTTTCGAAGACTCGATAATCGCAACATTGAGAACGGGTTGCGAAATAAAAAACATGATTGCCAAAACCATAAGATAAATCCCAGTTATATTATCCGACATTAAAAGGGATGCTCTGAAAGACGAGTTCATTACGTCTACTAAGAATAAAATTTACAAAAAGACTCAAGTGTGCCTGAGGTTTTTCTCTTTGTGAGGAGGTACTATTATACAACGAAAGAGTGGTGATACCAAAAAGATTACAAAAGAAAATCTTTCGGGACTTTTATACGGGGCATCCTGGAAAAAACGAACTAAAAGCCTCATGCGATGTTATGTCTACTGGCCTAACATGGACAGAGATATCACAGAAATGACTGACGCATGCAAAGGGTGCGCATTTGCTGCTAAAGGTCCACCACGTGCAAGCCTTAGCCGAAGACGGACCAGCCATGGCAGCGGATGCATGTCGATTTTGCGGGACCATTAGAGGATCACTATTACCTTATAGTCGTAGACAGCTACACTAAATGCCTGGAAGTCCTCAGATGTAAATGACCAACTATAGTATGCACGATAGCTTTTCTGCATGAGCTGTTTGCACGTTTCGGAGTTGTGGATTGTGTAGGAACTGATAACAGAACGCAGTTCACATCTTGCGAATTCAAACAATTCTGCGAAACGTTTCAAGTGAACCATATCACGACTGAGAAGGCGCTGCAACAGTTTCTGCAGGTGTATAGAATTACTCCCAATACACCCGCGGAACTTTCACCGGCAGAAACGATGTTTGCGAGAAAAATCAAATCAGCTTTCGACAAGCTTATCCCCAACGACCTCTTGTTGGGGATCAGCTTTCGACAAGCTTATCCCCAACGACCTCTTGTTGGGGGAATTCAGAAAAAGAGTTTATTTTTGGCGCCAGGAAGCCTCTCTTCGTAAATTGTCTTTCCTGTCAGAGAACTCCTGGGAGATTTTTATGTTTATTTTATTTTGTACTTTTATTTTATTTCATGTTTTTATTCAATCTTTACATATCTGTCAATAAATTTGACGCGTTGTAACGAGTTGTAACATGGACGACTTAAAATCGGTATGAACCTTCTGAGAAACACAATACAAAATTAGGTTACAATAAAATTTGCATTTTATACGAATATCAACTCATGAAAATTGAGATTTAGTAGAGTGGCAGTCCATGTCATAATTTTGGCGTTGCTGTGTCATAGATTCTGGGGTGAGTGCAGTATTCGGAGTGGTGACACATGACCAATGCACCAACCCTGCGAATTGGATGTTTAATTTTTAACGCAGTCCAAGTGGTTTTTGACGCTACTTTCCTCATTGATATAGAATGAAAGGCCGCTTAATTTTACGAGCATCTCATGTAAAAACTAAAATCTAAACTTATTTATAAATGGAACTTTGTCTATGTGTGTGTGTATGTGTGTGTGTGTGTCTATGTGTGTGTGTGTCCGTTACCTATAGACTCCGAAACGGCTGAACCGATTTTCTTGAAAATTTACAAATACGGGGGACTAAAAAAAAAAAAATAATTCACGTCAATGGGGCCACAACAAGAAGAAAAGGGAAAAGATGGTGACAATGCTGCCTTACTAAAGATTTTTTTTCAAACCTCAATTCTTCTTCTTTTTCGTCATCTTCTTCTCCTTTAATTATTCTACCCAGCCCACCGATCCTACGCGCTTCTCTTCACCACACACAGACCGAACCTCACACATGCCGTTTTTTCCCCTAGACTCGGGACATCCCACACGTAATTATTTAGTGCGAACACGCTTTTGACTGACCATTACATATTAAAACCGTTAATTGTAACAAACTTTTGTTAAGATTTATTATTGAAAGTTTCTTAAAACTGACATGAAAAAAGAATAGCGCAAACATTCGATTTCAAATGACCTTAGCCTATATTTTTAGTATTAAATTTCTCAATTTTACTTATTTTTAGAATGAAGAACTCATCTATACTTATTTATAAATGGCACTTTGTCTGTGTGTGTGTATCTATGTGTGTGTGTCCGTTACCTATAGACTCCAAAACGGCTGAACCAATTTTCTTGAAAATTTACACACTTGTACTATAAGCGTCTGCGAGTGTTCTTAGTTAGGTTTTGTGTCGAGGTACCCCCGATAGATATCGAAAATCGATAATCGAAAATATGTGTCATTTCGTAACAAAAAAATTATCGTAAATAATCAGGCCTGTAGAAATAAATATATATACTGTTTGATTATAAAACAGAATATCTACTTAAATACGAGTATCGATCAAAAATAATGTTCAAACAAATCATTTCAAATTGTCGGTTGTTTATAACCAGTTTCGTTAATCTTCCTTAATTTCCGTAATATAAAACAGAATATCTACTTAAATACGAGTATCGATCAAAAATAATGTTCAAACAAATCATTTCAAATTCTCGGTTGTTTATAACCAGTTTCGTTAGTCTTCGTTAATTTCCGTAATATAAACAGAATATCTACTTAAATACGAGTATCGATCAAAAATAATGTTCAAACAAATCATTTCAGATTATCGGTTGTTTAAAGACCATTTCGTTAATCTTCATTAATTTCTGTAATATATATATATATATATATATATATATATATATATATATATATATATATATATACCCGCGTGAATAAGGAACGAAGAAAAATTTACAACGTTCAAAACATTAATTTAAAACAGTGCTCGATGAGCTGTAAATATTTATTATAAATTATATTTTAGAATATGTACAATTTTTTTATTATATAATATGATAATTTATTATTATATAATATAAAAGAAATTTGTACATTTTTCTAAAATATAATTTATAATATACATATATATATATATATATATATATATATATATATATATATATATATATATATTATAAATTATAGTTTAGAATATGTACAATTTTTTAATTATATAATATGATATTTTATTAATATATAATATAAAACAAATTTGTACATGTTCTAAAATATAATTTATAATATATGTTAAATATAAGAGACAATGAATGTCTATTATGTTAAATCATGAGCCGTTCTAAGCATCATCGTTTGGCTTTAATTTCAGGTGAAAATACTGACAAAATTCTCCAATATTTGGATTATTTTTTATTAAGTTGGTTCTAAGCTTTATTTTATTTTTACCTGAAATTAAAGCCAAAATATGATGCTGAGAACGGCTCATGATTTAACATAATAGACATTCATTGTCTCTTATATTTAACAGTATATGTTTAGAATATCCAGTGGAACCTTGAGATACGAATATCCCAACATACGAGTTTTTTGAGATACGACGAAAATTCTCGCTAGATTTACGCCTTGAGATACGACGAATAATTTGAGATACGACGATCGACGTTTCAAAAAATCAAAAATCGCGAGACGCCATCCGTAGATGGCAGTGTGTTCGTTCGGCTTGCCGAGCATTCATTCGTTTGTTCGTTCGGCTAGCCCAGGGATCGGCAAAGTGATCGATATCGACCTCTGGGGATCGATGGGGCTATCCAAGGGGTCGATATTTGTCCAGGCGTCGAAAGGGGGTCGGTAGAGACTTCAAACGAATTTTCAATTATAAAAGTATTCATAAAAAAGGATCACCTTTACTTTTGATTTTGTAATCGCTCGCAGTATTTTTATTTTTCCTACATGTATGATGCTTTAGCTGTTCACAGTGGCATCAATCCTCCTCGTTGTCATATGTAGGGACCCCAATATTCCGCGATGAATCGCGGACTGAACCGCGGAATCGTTAATTTGAAACGGAATCCTTTTTTTTATGTACTAATTTTCCATTTAAATTTACCATTTCCTTTTGTTTTAATACAAATACTTTAAAAATGTCTTTTGTGTTTTTGTAAATATTTTTATAAATAAATAAAACATGACCTTGTTATTTCTTTAATTTTTTATTCCTTATAAATATTTCTAATTATTTTTCCTTTTAAGACCTAAAACAAGAATTTCAAAGTTCAGTTTCTGCACTCATACAAAAAAATCCTAGATTATTAAAAAAACGTTAAGAAACTGTAGCAAAGCAGATCAAAGTCATTTAGAACCCCCCCCCCCAATTCACTGATTAAGCGAAGTGGGATTTATAGACAATAGTTTTGACTTAAAAAGAATGAAAGAAGGAAAAAGAGCAAGATCAGTAACAATCTGTCTTAATTTTAACAATCTGTTTCTTTGGCTTAATTTTATAACTTGTTATTTTTATGAAATGCTACATTTCTCTTATACAATTTTCTCCAGCCAGTTCGTTAGTCGGCGTATCGTACAGTGAACATATTGATGCTGTGAGTGGGCGAATCTCTGTTTTTTCTTCACTTTGCGAACATTTATTAACTGTGTGAATCATGGGTCCAAAAGGCGTTTTGGCATTCACTCAGTCGTTGATGTTGAAAATTTTATCCTGAAATTCAATTCTATTATTTCCCAGGAAAGCTATATACCTCTACAAGTATTTAATTGCGACGAAACGGGTCTTTCCTGGAAAAAAATTCCGAGGGCCTATATCACCGCTGAAGAATCGAAGCTTCCCGGACATAAGCCTATGAAAGATAGGCTAACGCCCGGTCTTTGCGCTAAGGCTACGGGCGATTGTAAAGTGAAGCCATTGTTGGTATACCATTCCGAGAATCCGAGGGCCTTTAAAGCCCATAAGGTGTTGAAAGAAAAGAGGCAAAAGCAGACCTCTCTTGATCGATATCTTATAAAACGACCACGAAGTCAGAGTGTTGAGGGTGAAAAGGCCAAAATGGCTAAAACTGATAGTGGGAGTGATTAGCTTAAGTAGAACCCCCCCCAAAAAAACAAAACGAAAGGTAAAAAAAGTATGTGTGTGTGTGTGTGTGTGTGTGTGTGTGTGTGTGTCGTAGGTTAGGCTATGCTGTCTCATCGCCCTCTCTCCCTGCCTCCTTCCTCCTCCTCAGCTCACCTTCATTAGCTACTCATCCCTGTCTCCATGGTAAGTTAATTACAACTTTATTCTTTAGATTTTTTATTACGTAATGTAAAAAAGGAAAGAAATAACCATATTGTACTGTACGTACTGTCAATTTCATTGTCTCTTTATCGTGCGTGTGTGCGTGTAGCCTAGTTTCTCTTCCCCCCACAATGTTTATCTTGCCCAGAGTAACCACGTTGCTTGTGGTAGCCTTGCTTCTCTCCCTCCCCACTACTGGCATGCATCCCATTAGCTGCTAGTAACAAATCTAATTTTTTTTTTCATTTAGGGCCTAATGAAAAAAATGAAAGCTTTAAAACTTCTTCTTCTTCTTCTTCTTCTTCTTCTTCTTCTTCTTCTTCTTCTTCTTCTATGTGCCCTGCCCCTTCAGGACGTAGGCGATCATAGTTCTCCACGTCTCCCTATCCCTTGTGGCTCTTAGTATGTTTGAGCCTGTTGCTCCTGGAAACCACCGTTCCGTCATCCACCTGATCAGACCCTGCAAATATGTTATCCGCTACCTTCCTCTGTCTCTCTTTCCTTCTATCTGACCAGTCAGTATCAGGTTCTCCAGGCTCTCTTTCCTCATTGCATGTCCCAGGAACTTCAGTTGTCTCTTCCTGGTGCTCAGCATTAATTTCCTTTTTGTTGCCATTCTTTCCAACACCTCATCGTTGCTTGCATGCTCAGTCCACGATATCCGTAGCATCCTTCTGTAGAACCACATTTCGGCCGCCTCCAGTTTTGTCCTCATTTTCGATGATATTGTCCAGCATTCACTGCCGTATTGAAGAACTGACATCACGTAGCAGTCTAGCACTCTTTTCTTCGTTTCTATTGAGATTTTCCTGTGTGTTAGTATTTTGCACATCTTCTGGAACGCGTCCTTTGCCATGCCAATTCGACTTCGGATCTCCGTGTCGCACTTTCCAAGCTTCTGTTAGAACATTTCCTAGGTACTTAAATTTTTTACTTGCTTGATTTTGTTATCCCCACAAAACTAATTTGCGTTTATCTTGGCCTTTCTAGTCTCGTGTGTGTGTGGTAGCCTAGCTTCTCTCCCTCCTCCCTCCGGGCATGCATCCCGTTCGTTATTAGCGCTCACTCAACTGGTGAGTACAACTCGACGTTTCATTGCTTTTATTCACATTTATTATTGTAATATATACATATTGGTGTTTTTACTCTATAATTACTATACGGTATATGATTTGAGTTATAGATAAGATAATATTAAATATAATTTTAGGATATTTTGGGTAGATTTATTACCCTTGGAACGGATTAATTCGGTTTCTTTTCATTTAAGTGGTAATAATTGCTTTGAGATACGATTTTTTTTTTAGATACGACGGTGGTCATGGAACGAATTAAATTCGTATCTCAAGGTTCCACTATATATATATATATATATATATATATATATATATACAATGAATTATAGTTTAAAACATGTATTTTTATATTGAGCACTGTTTCAAATTAATGTTTTGAACGTTGTTAATATTTTCTTCGTTCCTATTTCACCTATATATAAATATATATATATATATATATATATATATAAACCCGAGGAACCTTTCGGCCAACTCTTATCAAGGGTTCTCGTTGGCTTTAATTTTAAGAGAAATAAGGAAAAGGACAAGGCAAAATAAATTACTTACAATGCTGGGAGATGATGGAACTCGTTTAAAAATAAATTTATTGAAATATATATATATATATATATATATATATATATATATATATATATATATATATATATATTAAATCCAAAAAGATGAGCAAATAGATAAAATTTCAAAAACCAGATATTATTAATATTAATATTATTAGAAAACGGAAAAGCAGAAACAAATTCATGAATCTGTTTTTGCTTGTCCGTTTTATTATTTTTGGCCGACAAATTTAAATATTTTTTTTTCTTAATACCCCCCCCCCCCCCACCTTTTTTTTATTTTTGATTTCCTATGCATGGATATGTTTTGGGGCTTCTTCCGGTATAGAAATTTTGTACCATATCTGAATTAATACATTTAATTTATTAGAAAACGGAAAAGCAGAAACAAATTCATGAATCTGTTTTTGCTTGTCCGTTTTATTATTTTTGGCCGACAAATTTAATTTTTTTTTTCTTAATACCCCCCCCCCCCCACCACCTTTTTTTTATTTTTTATTTCCTATGCATGGATATGTTTTGGGGCTTCTTCCGGTATAGAAATTTTGTACCATATCTGAATTAATACATTTAATTTATTAGAAAACGGAAAAGCAGAAACAAATTCATGAATCTGTTTTTGCTTGTCCGTTTTATTATTTTTGGCCGACAAATTTAATTTTTTTTTTCTTAATACCCCCCCCCCCCCCCACCACCTTTTTTTTATTTTTTATTTCCTATGCATGGATATGTTTTGGGGCTTCTTCCGGTATAGAAATTTTGTAACATATCTGAATTAATAAATTTTAGTTTTCAATCGTTGCTGATGAAGCGAGAATTTTCACGATGAAATGGCTATTCAACGAATGTAAAATTTGGAATCTTTTGAGATATATTCCATCTGTATACCCCGGTTTCTACCATAAGTGGTGTCTTTAGGTGATTATTTTGAAGACAACACTCATGGTAGAAAACTGGGCCGCATAATACCTCGTTTACAGATGAAAAATATTTAAAAGTTCTACAATATAATTGTATTGATACTTTTTAATATAAATATGCACTGGTCTAATTTTATTTTATTATGAATAAAAACTAAGTAATAAAAAATCAATATATATATATATATATATATATATATCTTAGTTGTCGTATGAACTAATGAAATGACATTCCATAGTTTGTAGTCTTTACTTTTTAACAGTGCTCGATACCTAATAGAGAAATATTTGTAGTAATTTTCTCATTATTGGACTTTTTAATACAAACATTTTCGTTACACAAGAGCTGGTGTATTTCGGTGCAATATTTAGCATCTTATCAGATATATCGGTTATATATATATAGTTTAGAAAATTTTTTAGACATTCTACAATTTCATGGTTAATACGTATTTCGCAGGCTGACATTGTTGCTCGTCAAACCCAAACTGTTATATCATTTGGGCCTGACGAGCAGCAAGAAATACCTATCAGCCATAAAATTGCAGAATATTTAAAAACATTTTCCTTACAATATTACCCTGTTAAATTAAATAAATAAATTTAACATTGAGTTCTTTTGAGTTCGTCTCTATCGGAATTTACCTGACTTAGATACCAAGTATTCTACATTTTATATATTGAAAAATACATCATTTAGATGCGGTTAGGACACATCATCAGTGTTGTTACCCTGGTTCATTGACGGTTTCGGTCCTTTACAAACATTATACCTTCTCCCCAGGTTGACCCAGCCAAGGTTGATCAGGTCTCGGCCTGTGTCCTAATCTCTTCTTGTTACGTTATTAGAATGCAAGATGTTGCACAGAAGAAGAGGAAACATTTCTAGAAAAAAGTCGTCCACAATAAGTGAATATATACATAGAATAAGTGAAGAACATGTAGTAAAAGGGTGTCTTTAATCGAACATGTTTCACTCTAACAAGCTTATTCAGAGATTTTTTAAAGACGAATGAATTGAATCATTAAAAATGAGAACAGTACGAATAATATTAAAACAAAAGGAATGAATCGATTCATTCGTCTTTTAAAATAAAGATTATTCGGACTGTTTTCCTTATTTTTAATTATTTGATTCATTCGCCATTAAATAAAACTCTGATGAAGCTTGTTAAAGTGAAACATGTGAGATTAAAGACATTTTCTCCTCCCTGTTCTTATTCTATCCATCTTGTTAGGTTTCAGTCCCTATTTTCAACTCTCTCCCTCTTTTACACACACACACACACACACACACACACACACACACACACACACACACACAAATATATATATATAAATACGCATGTGTTTGTCTGTATGAAGGTGTCTGTGTGTGTGTGTGCGTGTGTATGAGTACATCTAAATAGCTTCCATGTATAATTACTAGCAGTATAGTCCGGCGTTGCTCGGGTGTAATGAAAGCTTTAAAACTAATCCATGATCCTGGAGCTCAGACTCTTTGGACGTTGGCACGAAAGACTAAAAAGCAATAGTCATTTCCAGTTAAAGTGAAACCGTAGACTGAAAGAAAAATGAATGAATGTAAGTCAAATTTTGATTTCCTGGTGTCGATATCAAATAAGTTTTTTCGTCGTAAACTGAATTTTGAAGGTTAAATAAGTCCTCTGAGTAAATGGCATCATGGCTGAGAATTATACAATTATACCAACTTAGAGCCAAACCCGAAGCAAAAACTAAAATAAAAGAGCTGAAAAAATACAGACATACAGGCAGATAAACAGACACACACACAAACATCTTGCCTTATATATATATATATATATATATTATCGATTTTCTGCACTATTGTAAGAACTGCAACCTTGAAATTTCTGAATATCGTTTCTTATGTTTTTGTCTATTTGTCAAATTTGATTAAAATCGGACCACTCCTTCTATAACCCGATTTTTTCGATTATCGATTTTCGATATTTATCGGGCGTACCTCGACACAAAACCTAGCTAAGAACACTCGCAGACGCTTATAGTACAAGTGTGTGAATTTTCAAGAAAATCGGTTCAGCCGTTTCGGAGTCTATAAGTAACGGAGACACTCACACACACACATACGCACAGAGAGACAAAGTTCCATTTATAAATAAGTTTAGATGAGTTTTTCTTCATTCTAAAAATAAGTAAAATTGAGAAATTTAATACTAAAAATATAGCCTAAGGTCATTTGAAATCGAATGTTTGCGCTATTCTTTTTTCATGTCAGTTTTAAGAAACTTTCAATAATAAATCTTAACAAAAGTTTGTTACAATTAACGGTTTTAATATGTAATGGTCAGTCAAAAGCGTGTTCGCACTAAATAATTACGTGTGGGATGTCCCGAGTCTAGGGGAAAAAACGGCATGTGTGAGGTTCGGTCTGTGTGTGGTGAAGAGAAGCGCCTAGGATCGGTGGGCTGGGTAGAATAATTAAAGGAGAAAAAGATGACGAAGAAGAAGAAGAAGAAGAAGAAGAAGAAGAAGAAGAATTGAGGTTTGAAAAAAAATCTTTAGTAAGGCAGCATTGTCACCATCTTTTCCCTTTTCTTTTTGTCGTGGCCCCATTGACGTGAATTTTTTTTTTTTTGTCCCCCGTATTGTCCCTTTCCTTTTATCCACAATTGTCAGCAATCCTTGACAAAGCCATCCGATTTCGGCCGCCGCTAACTTGGTCGGCTTCGAGCCCCGGACCCTCTTAAAAGTTTGACGAATGCAACGACACGTCCCGGAGTGAGAATCGACGCCGTTCAACACAATACCGAAGACCTGGGTCCAAAACGCTAGTATTGAATACAAACTTATTACTAAGATAAAGAAACCGACTGAATGAACGTTGATTGGCTCTTTAAGTCGAGCAAAAATTTTCCTCTTGCCAATCAATTTGTGTAAACATTCGCAATCCGATTTGCTCGTATAATGGTGGCTAAGCGCGTCTCGTCTTTTGGCGTGACGTTCACTCTTCCCATTATTCGTTTAATGGCCGCGCGTTTGATGTCACTTTTTAAAACAACCAAGTCAGCCGACAGCCGACATGATGGCAATTTGAAATACAGTGGAACCTGTCGTATACGACCACACCTACTGCTATCAAAAACTGGACGCATACGGCAGGTAATCGCTCACTAAATTCTCAGTCATGACCTGTTTACGCCAGGAACGTATATTCCACTCATCAGAATGTACATATTAGAATTTTGCCATGTAATCTGGTAATAAATAAATGAGAACATAAGAAAATGGCCTAACTTTAAAGAAATTTATTCAGCATAATTTCTTTTAAAATTTTAAAAAACGTATTTGCAACGGTCAACAAAAGACCAAAATATTTATTCACAAAAAATATTTAAGTGAACTTAAAAAAGTATACAGTTTCAGTTTTTTCTTAGAAGTGAGTGATAGAAAAAGAGAATCTGTGATAATAAATGGAAAAAATAAACAAAACAAAACATAAAAAACTGACAGCAATCGTGGGTGGGGGTAGAGAAACAGAGAGATAGAGATAGATTTACCCTGATAGAAATAGAGTAGATAGATACACAAAAAATAAAAGAACGAAAGAGATAGACATTTGAGAAAGAGACATAATTGTGATTTTCCTAATCCCTGAATTTATCCAAGTCAATACAGAGTCTGCGGTAAATCTTTTAAACATGTCAAATGCAATACATGTTGTACAAAACAGCCGATGTTTGAACTTGGGGTGAACTTAGGCAATGTACATTTCAACAAGAAATAACAGTTTGATACAACACTACGATAACAAAACTGTGAGGAAGTGTTCCTGATGTAGATCAAAGCAAAATGAAATAGATTACTAATTTAGTTTCTCCTAATTTAGAAGTTCGCAATGTATGACCAAAATGGATTTTTCTTTAAGCGGTCGCTTGAGCAGTGATTTTCACTCGTTGATGTGAGTCGCTGGTTGCGTTCTGGAGGTGGTCGCTCACTAAGGGTCAATTAATATTAGCAAATCGTCCGTGCATAGAAAAACGGTTGTTAACAAAAGGTGGTGGCTGACGAAGAGGGTCGCATACGGGAGGTTCCTCCTCACATCGAATTTTCTTTTTCTTTTTTACTTCTTTTTCAAAATCGTGAATATGAAACAAGTGGAGAGAGTTTGTCTTTATTTCTGAGATGTGATGTTTTAATTATTTAGTCTGTTTACAATGTTCGGGCTGTTGTTCTCATCTTTGTTGCCATTTTCACGACGTTTCGGCCGTTGTACACTCGGGCCTTCATCAGGATCTATCTATATTTTTGCCATAAGGTATTGTAACTATTTACACTATTTACATTGTTCGGACTGTTGCCGTTATCTTTGTTGTCATATTCACGACGTTTCGGTAGTTCTACGCTCTAGCCTTCTTCAGAATCTGTCTATATTTCTGAGATGACAAATTATAATTATTTACAGTCTAGGTACCTCCACTAAATCGCTGAAAAATCAGAATAGTATAAAGAAAAAAGATCCCAAACTTAATAAAAACGAAGTTTTTCAATCAAAATTTTTATGTTATTCAGCATAATTTATTTAAAAAATTTAAAAAACGTAATTGCAACGGTCAAAAACACCAAAATATTTATTCACAAAATAGAAAGATCAAAGTAGTTTTAATTACTTTAAAAAAAATTTTTAATCCTTTCCAACACATTTGAAATTTTGGTAAAAAATCGTTTTGAGTTTCCTTAGTGGGTAACCAAATCGTTACGAGAGTTTACAATGGAAAACGTAATATTACGTAACTCAGTTTTTTTTCCTGTGAAAGACACATTCATTTTGAAATTCTTGCTAAAGTCAAATAAATGTTGAATTTTGATGACACTTTCATGACTTATTGACAAATGATACAAATTATTTTTGAAATTATTATTTTAAAAAAAATCTAGGTAAACATATTTTTTTACATCTGTTACCCTCCTCCACGTAAGTTCATGAAATATTAAGAAATTAAATTTTGATGTGAAAATTGGTTTTATTAATTAAACGCAAAATTCATTGGAAAATGTAAATCATCTATTATTTTTTCAAAGCATTTATTTCCCAAAATCTGCCCCTAATCTAATCTAAACTTATTTATAAATGGAACTTTGTCTGTGTGTGTGTGTGTGTGTGTGTGTGTGTGTGTGTGTGTGTGTGTATGTGTCTGTGTATGTGTGTATGTGTGTGTGTGTGTGTGTGTCCGTTGCCTATAGACTCCGAAACGGCTGAACCGATTTTCTTGAAAACTTACACAGTTGTACTATAAGCGTCTGCGAGTGTTCTTAGCTAGGTTTTGTGTCGAGGTACCCCCGATAAATATCGAAAATCGATAATCGAAAAAATCGTGTTATAGAAGGAGTGGTCCGATTTTAATCAAATTTGATACACTCATAGATAAAGACATAAGAAAGGATATTCAGAAGTTTCAAGGTTGCAGTTCTTACAATAGTGCAGAAAATCGATAATATATATATATAAAGGGCAAGATGTTTGTGTGTGTGTCTGTTTATCTGTCTGTATGTTCTTTATACAAAACCACAATTTTTATCCGATTCTCACCAAACTTCACACAAATATACTTTAGTGTGATCTCCAGGACCATGGATTAGTTTTAAAGCTTTCATTACAACCGAGCAACGCCGGGCTATACTGCTAGTTTTCAATAGGCAAATATCAGTCAGTTAAGTGCCGTACATGAAACACGCTTGGGCGATCATGTCTCTTTTGAGACATGACTGACTGGGAAGAAGATTATCCCGCAAAAGGTTGCCATTCCTTTCTGCGGTAGACTGGTTGCCGACCAAGGCTATAGAACCCAATTCTGTTATTTGATTCATGGTTAGAGAGGAAAGAAATGTATTATATTATTAAGTAGTAATTAGTAGGGGATCAGTTTATTACTTCATGACAATGTAAAACTAATACCCCACTTTATGCCCAGTAGAAGACTTAACTATGTTTCCAACTATTATATTCATTCAGTCAGTTAAGTGCCATTCGTGATACACGATTTAGGCGATCATGTCTCGAAAGAGACATGACTGACTGGGCAGAAGATTATCCCGCAGTAGTTTCTGTGGTAGACTGGTTGCCAGCCAAGGCTATAGAATTCCATCTGTCGTGTTATTTAACCCATAGCTGGAAGGAAGAGACGGATTAATACCTTTCTCAAGAGTATTTGCGGGTAAGTGAATGCAATGAATTCAACTAGAATTTGAACTCGGCTCCCCGATTTCTCGTTCCGAGTCGCTATCCACTGCACCACAACGCACATCCCAATATACTTTCCTGTTTTTTAAAACTAATTTAAATTGACTGAAAACCTTTTTTTTCTAAAATATTTGTCAAATTTAAGCCTCCTTTATAGCAATGTAATTGTTTTTATAAAAAAAAAATCTTACAGTATTAAAATATACC
This sequence comes from Ascarosepion bandense, assembly GCA_037127315.1. Lineage (NCBI taxonomy): Eukaryota > Metazoa > Mollusca > Cephalopoda > Sepiida > Sepiidae > Ascarosepion > Ascarosepion bandense. The sequence goes on along the minus strand of JBBBDQ010002165.1, from coordinate 189,499 downwards.
TTTCTGAAACTTTATTTCAGGAATATTAGCTGAAAGATAATTTATCTGATTTGAAACAAATATTCACTTTATGTTTAAAATATCACAGAAATGCATTTGTTTTGAACGCGGCGGCAGCTGTTTATTTAAGCAGTTGACAATTTGATGATAGATGGATGTTTTCTACAGGGTTTTAATTGTTAAAAGATAATTATAGAAAATAACGTGAGCGCTTTTTATATAGATTTTAAGTACTCAATAATATCAAAAACTTAGGAAACTATTCTCCGTAATTTAATGTTCAATTAAAGTTTAGATACTTTGGCTTTAAATATACTGTAGTTATCTCTTTGATTATTAAAAGATTACTTGGTAGGATTTACAGCAAATCTTCGATGTGCGCAAGGCGGAAAGTCTAGGGCACTTAGTGAGCATCGTACTCACTTGCTAACCATTACATTACGTCAAAGTGCTTATAATTCTAGACTGAATTTTGACTGCAACATCATCTTATAATTATGTATTCTCGTGCGGTGGCCGACCAAGCAGTCACGCGGCTAATTTACATAACACTCTCTTTGTCATTAAAATAAAAACTCACCGTCAAATGCAACCCCACCCTCCCTGCATCGGCAGCGGGTAAAGTGGTAGGGGACTCTCTTATTGTTATTACAAACGATTTTGCTGTCGGCAATTGAAATGAAATCATTCCTTAATTGTGCTTTTGGCTTCGTGTCAGATATCAGATCGGATTGTCAAGGAATTGCAGAGTTCTCGTCAACTGGAAACACAGGGAAATTTCCTGCTTTGTCAGATTTGAAATAAATCCAGCCACAAGCCACACTAAACATCCCCCACCACACACCCACCCACCCTCTAAATGAGTGATGTGGAATAGCCGACAAACTATGTAAAAACCACTTGAATGTTGAATTTTTTCTTATTAACCTGACAGTAACATCATATTGAAACACTGGCCCCCGTAAGATTACCAAAGTTAAGCAACGTCGATTTTGGTCAATACCTAAATAGGTGACAGTTTGGGAATACCACGTGCTGTAAGCTTTTCGTTGGCTCCATAACACAACAGTTCTGGGAAAGAGGCTCTGAACTGGTAAAACCAAGAATCATAGTTCACCTAAGTATATCTACTATGATAGCTAGGAAGCAACATTTTGTCTGTGGGGAAAGGGGTTGTAGGGTGGAAAAATTCATCATCCACAAGGCTACACAAATGCTTTTGAATCCTATCAAAGTTAGAATGTGAATACTGTGCATCCCCAACGTAGTTTTAATTTGTGTCTGCAGCCATTACTCTTTATTTCATGCAAAATGGGAATTAGGGACATGCAGAACAGGAGGTCTCCTTGAAAGGTTCTTCGTCGGATATTCAGGCGGTTGGAAGTGGCAGTGTCTGTGGTGTGATTTAGGTAAAATGTGGTTTTGTGGCACTGTGCACTTGCACATGGGTGTGTGTATGTATGCGTGTATGTATACATATGTGCGTGATAAGAAAACAGCAAGGTAAAAAAAAGTCTGTAGTTTTATTTAAACAAATAAATATGATTCTAGTACAAACCTCACCAAGTTTAAATTACATTTATCAGATTAAAAGGTCAATTTGTTAAATTGTTAAAACATCGAGAGTTACATTAAGCTAGGGTTTGTGTATGTGTGTATGTTCATGGTTGCACATGGGAGTGTGTACGTATGCACCTATTTATGTATATGTATGTGATGAGAAAACAGCAAGGCCAAAAAGACTGCAGTTTTATTTAGACAACAAATAATTATTCCAGTACCAAAGCTCACTAAGTTTAAATTATATGTATCATATTCAAAGGTTTTATGACTATTAACATGGGGTTGACACGGATCAGTTTACGGGTGTCTTTAATATGAATATATCTTACATTTAAGTGAGTGGGGACACAACCGTTCAAGAGTCTGGTTGAGTAAGATCGGGGATTCTCAGCTTTGACGCGGCAGACTAACAGAGAGAGAGAGAGAGAGAGAGAGAGAGAGAGAGAGAGAGAGGGAGAGAGAGAGCCCTGCCTGGTTGTCAAGGAGAATGCGTGTTGTTGTGTTGGAGAATTATACTGCGGAATGCCATGTCATCTCTCCAATTTGACTGAGAGAATAAAAGTCCCAATGTCTTAAACCAATTTTCAGATTTGTTTGCTCTTTTTTAAATTCTTTTTGTTGTTTTTGTGGTGAAAAACGATAACAACACATACAGCCTGGTGTTCTAACTGACGAGCGACCATCGACAAATTAATTAATAATGAATTACCTTTGTGAATACCACCTTTTGACGTTTATTTGGTGTTACAGTTTTCCATATTCTAATGATATATTTTTAAAAAATTACTATCACCGAGGAGACTTTGTACAGTTCCAAAGCCTTAGGTCATTATTATTATTGATATATTTCTATAAAAAATAGAATTCAAACCATGTTTTATTCGAGAAGTCGGTTTTAATGCCTGCTGATTATGCCATGAAGACGATTGACTATAATAGATCAAATCTGACAATAAAACATTTACTCTTGATTTACTCCTTTTGACCGATTTGGACGTTTCTTCTTTATTCTTAATCTGCGATGTTAAAAACGAAATAACTGATGTCTCATAAGGTACCATAGAAAGCAAGTGAAATTAAAATGAAAGAAATACTTACCGAATTAATAATAATAATAATAATAATAATAATAATAATAATAATAATAATAATAATAAATATGCAATAATGAAAGAAGATAGTAAATACAAACAAGATTTACATTTAGTAGATTCTGTAGAAAAGCAAAACAGAAGACAAGACCCAACTACTGCGGCAAAAAATATGAAAATGAAAGCCAAAGATAAAGCTCTTGAACAGATAAAACAATACTGGCAAGACAAACCTTTGCATGGCCAATAACCAGAACGTGCTAATAAACCCAATGTTGATAAAGTTAATACTCATTGATGGTTACGTGCATCTGGATTAAAGTCTGAAACTGAGGGCTTTATTCTTGCTGTGCAAGAGCAAAGTCTTTTCACTAGGAACTTTCAGGCAAATATTATACATAATAAAGTGGATCTAAAATGCAGGTTCTGTGATAAATACCAAGAAACAATAGACCATCTAATCTCAGGATGTTCTGTACTTGCCTAAATGAATATAAAAATCGTCATGATAGAGTGGTACAATATTTACACTGGACAATGTGCAAACACCATGGAAAATATGTAAGCAAACATTGATATAAACACCACCAAGCACCGGTTAAAGAAATAGAAGATGTCACAATACTATGAGATTACACCATCTACATAGACAGAAAAATTGAAGCAAATAGGCCGGACATTATTGTTAAAAACCAGAAAGAAAAAACTTGCTTTTAATTGATATGGCTTGTCCAGCGGATTGTAACATAGCAACCAAGGAATTTGAAAAACTGTCAAAATATAAAGACCTGGAAATTGAAATAGAAAAAATGTGGAAATTGAAAACAAGAATCGTACCAGTGATAGTAGGTGCACTTGGAATGATAAAAAATGGAACAAAACTACAGATTGAAAGAATCCCTGGAAACTCCAGCTTAAGAGATATACAAAAAATGTTTTTTTTCTCTTTTCCAATCTTTTCACTCTTTTCTTTATTTCTTTGTTTTTTTCAATTGGAGTAGATAGACTAAACTATCGCCCGGTTCACAATCCACCCACGTTTACTGAGCAGGTGAAGAGGATCATCCCTTGCTCCCTGTTTAGGATATGGTCTCCGGCTTTTTCATTTCCAATCTTTTAACTCTTTTCTCTTTTTTTTTTCAATTGGAGTAGATAGACTAAACTATCGCCCGGTTCACACTCTACCCACGTCTATTGAACAGGTGAAGAGTCTCATCCCTTGCTCCCTGTTTAGGATGTCGTTTCCGGCTTTCTCTTTTTCAATTTTTTCACTCTTTACGTAGACCCCCTGCACATCAGTGGCGTTACCGCCTTGCTGGGGGTGATAAGATTTTTAAAAAAGTACAGTGTAAACACTAAGAAGAAAGTTGTCAATGTAACGCAATCTGAAGACCCCCTACAGAAGGTAGCTGAAAAGAGTGACAAGAAAGGACTACAAATAAACTGCAAGAAAACCGAATGCATGGTCATCAGCAAAAAGAGCAGCCCAATATGCCAAATACTGGTAAGGGATACTAAAATCAAACAGGTACAGAAATTTAAATATTTAGGAAGTGTTCAAACAAAAGACGGAAAATGCGACACAGAGATCCGGAGGCGAATTGACATGGCAAAGGACGCCTTCTAGAAGCTAAGTAAAGTATTAAGACACAGGAAAATTTCACAAGAAACAAAGAAGAGAGTACTAGGTTGCTATGTGATGTCAGTTCTTCAATATGGCATTGAATGCTGGACAATATCATCAAAGATGAAGGAAAAACTTGAAGCAGCTGAAATGTGGTTCTACAGAAGGATGCTGTGGATATCATGGACCGAGCATGTGAGCAACGATGAGGTGTTGGAAAGAATGACAACAAAAAGAAAATTAATACTGAGCATCAAGAAGAGACAGCTGAAGTTCCTGGGACATACAATGCGGAAGGAGGGTTTGGAGAACTTGATACTAACAGGCCACACTGAGGGAAAAAGAGACAGAGGAAAGCAGTGGATAGCATATTTGAAGGTCCTGAGCAGATGGATGACAGAACGGCGGTTGCGTGGTGTTACAGGAGAAAGCGTGCTAAGAGCCGCCAGGGATAGGGAGACGTGGAAAGCAATGATCAATTACGTCCTGAAAGGACAAGGCACATAGAAGAAGAAAAAGAACGCAAGTGATTTGATGGAAGGTAGAAAAACAAATCAAATGTCGTCATAACAACACACCACTACCTGCCTTCGGTCTTCCCGCAGACTTGGGAGATAGTGTCACCATATCAGAAATCGGAAAATAATTCTAACAATAATTACCACCACTTCATCGAATAAAACATTCAAGATACTTATGTTTAACTATTGCCTTGTATTTTTATCGTTTGCCTAAAATATTACTGAACTGCTATGTGATATCTTTTTTAATCATTTCACCCCGAGCAAGGCAGAAATGCCACTAATGAGCGGAGGGCTACATAACTCTAAAAAGATTAATTAGAAAAGAGTGAGGAGTACAAACTAGTTAGAAAGGAGCAATAGAAAGCTGAGAATGCAGGTGCGATGACAGATACATAGGCGGAGAGAAAGGGAAGGATGTACGGGGGTGGGGAGAGAGCTAGAGTCCAGTGGTTAGTAGATGAGTATTGACTTTGCATTTAAATTTCTGGAGGTTGTAGCTGTCAGGAAAGCAAGAATATGGGAGCGAGTTCCACAGGCGGGAAGTGCGAGAGAAGAAACTGCAGGAATAGAATTGTCGTCTGCATTTGGCTAACCTGACTGTGAATGGGTGGGACCCAGTTGCCAATCTGGTTGCACGAGTAAACAGTGACTTAAGTTCGTCCGAGCAGAAGCCATGAAAGTATTTATAGAACAGACAAAGGGAGGCCACATTTCGACGGTGGGGAAGTGGCTGCAGTCGAGCCGCCGGATCAGTACGTATCACATTGCAGACTCTCCTTTGGAGCCTGTCGAGAACACTGAGGAGAACGGCAGGGGCGCCTGACCATAAATGGCAGCAGTACTCCATGCACGGACGGATGGTTGACTTGTATATATGCAAGATGGATTCAGGCGGAAAAAACATCCTGGATCGACATAGTGACCCAAACTTCTTAGCAGTAGATTTAGCTATGGATTCAATCTGTCCTATGATATGGCAGTGCATGCTGGACAATCTCCTCATAGTTGAGTTTGAGTATTGTTTAACGGCATATCAACACCTCAGTGGGTTATTTAATGCCAAAAAGGTGGGGTTTTAAAATATATTTTTTAATTTTCGGTTATAGTGAGAAGATTGATTTAGTCAGATTTTAATGAAATGTTTTTTTGTTTTTATTCTTTTTTATTTTAGAAAACTGAAAATGTTTTCTAGTTTTGTATTCAAAAATGTTTTGCTGAGAATAATTTTCTTTCCTTCAAAAATGTGTCATGGTAATAATTTTTTATTCAAAAATGTATTGTTGGTCATTTTTTGCCTTCAAAAATGTATATTTTTCTATAAATGTCTATTTTTATGTATAAAAAAATGTAAAGTTAATAGTTATCTCCTATCTCACTAACCTGTATCCTCTCTCTCATGCTCCTTTCTCCGTCTACTCCACTCTAATCAGTATTCTTATCCTTCTCTTACCCACTTCCTGACACCCCTTATAACCTGACACACTTTCTCATAACTTTCCTCCTAACAGTGGCAGTAAAATGCCTTGCTTGGGGCGATATGATTATAAAGAAAAATAAAATAAATCATGATGTGGATATAAAGTGGGGGATCAATTCTAGATTGTAATCAATATATAAGCTGATCCCTCACTTTGTGGCAATGTTAGTTTGTATATATTTATATTCTAGATTTAAGAGCTCTCTCTCATGCTCCTTTCTCCGTCCACTCCACTCTCATCAATTTTCCCATCCTTCTCTTACCCACTTCCCGACACCTCTTATAACCTGTCACTCTCTCTCATAACTTTCCTCCTATGTAACCCCTGCACAACAGTGGCAGTAAAATGCCTTGCTTGGGGCGATATGATTATGAAAAAAAAATATTTCTATAAAAGTGTATTTTTATACTTTCATAATATTTTGACCCCAGTTTGTGGGGTTAGCTATCTACCTATAGCTGGGACCTTAACAGGTGCTACCACTCCGGGCCAGGGTGAACCTGGGAACAACAGCAATTAAGAGGTGGTTCCATGCTCCTCACAACCTCCGAATCAGAGGCCTTGCTGCCGGATGCAGTTTACCGTCATGCTCAGGACCACCTCAGAGAGCAGAAATGTGGTTCTAAAGAGAAATGCTGAAACGGAGTGAGTAAGCAATGAGGATGTTATAAAGAATATGCTAATAATCCTCCCCGTTTTTTTTTTTTTAATAGGAACAGAGCTTTATATTTTGACTCCTGTCATGTATTGGGTTTCCGATCCCTTTTAAAGTTTTTTTTTATTATTTCTCACTCCCAGTAGCCCCTTGTGTCTTAGTGGCATTATTGCCTTGATTTGGAGTAAATTTATAAAAAAAAACAAACAAACAAAACAAACAAAAAAACAAAAAACAAATAGAATATTTATGCTTAGATTCAACAACAGCAAGCTGAAATTTCTTTGGAACATAACGAGTTTGCGAACTTGAGACTCACAGTGTATATCGAGCGTAAGAGAGGCAGTGGAAACGTGCGGGCCACCTACCTTACGTGCATCTGACAAAAACAGAAACGCTGATAAGAGATAGGAAACTACGGAGAGCCATAATCACGGTCTGAAGGAACACGGTAGAAGAGGAAGACATTTGAGTATGTATTTGTTACTTTTTTTTAGATTCGTCTGTTTCTCGCAATTCTTCGACTGTCGATTTATGTCTTGAACACCAACATTTTCCAGTCGGATTTCATCGGCCCTCTTAGGGCACCAACATTGTCGGACATTGATGAGATAGCGAATGAGAGAACTGTGCAAGATCCGTCCATAGCATCTGTTCCTCTGTGATCATTTTCAAAAGGACCCATGGCTACACCGTGTAAGGTCGTCGGGTCAAGGACGAATGTGACCTGGGCGTGGAAAGGAGACAGGCGCAGCGCATTGAGCTGATAGTAGATCAACAGAATACATACGAGCCTGGAAGGCATCGGTCAGAAGCTGAAAAAGCTGTCGATCTAATGTGAGGTGGAGAAAAGAGATGCGGAGAAGGCGGTTTTGCGGGCGGATGCTGGAAGCGTTCGAATCAACGATAAGAGGTAATCCAGGTAAAGGGTGTTTGGCAGGGTGGAGCGAGCTGATATTATGACAACCTTGCCCCTAACGCTCTCGGCTGAACGTAGAAACGAAACAAAATAAAATTACAGAGATAAAAATCAATGAGAGAGAGAGAGAGAGAGAGAGAGAGAGAGAGAGAGAGAGAGAGAGAGTGTGTGTGTGTGTGTGTTAAAAAGATAGGGGAAAGGACAAAGAGATTGAGGAAGGCGTGAGAAAGAGGGAAAAGAGAAAGAAAGCGGGTAAAAAAAGAAATTAAGAAAATAGAGAAAGAGAAAGAAAGAGAAAGAGAAAAGGAAAGAGGGAAAATTGCGAAAAAATGGGGAAGGCGTGAGAAAGAGGAAAACAGAGTGGGAAGAGAGAAAGAAAGACAGTAAAAAGAGATTGGGGAAAGAGAAAAAGAAATAATAGAGGAAGAGAAAGAGACACACAGATAGAATGGAAAGAAACAGAGAGAGAGAGAGAGAGAGAGAGAGAGAGAGAGAGAGAGAGAAAGTGGGGGAGGAAGAGAGGGAAAATTCAGAAAAAGGAAGCAATTAAAATTTGAAAAGCAGACGAGCTCCTATAAAAATGCATCATAGGAAAGAATATTAAAACGTTTTGAGTTTAAAAATGTTTTTTTTTTTTTACAGTATTTGTTTATTTCTACTATTATATTTTATATTTCCGACTGCCCTCGGTCCTTCATCAGAAACAAATGATTTTAAAATTTGAATTAGTAACGTATTTCGCGAGATTTCGCGAGAGCATCAGTGAAGAGTTTGTTTACATCACGTGACGCGTTTGTTTACATCACGTGACGCGTTTGTGGAGAGAGTTTTTGTTTTTACATCAAGTGACGTTGAACGCGACAGATTTTTTTAAAAATTATGCTTGTAAACGTAAACCTATCTTTAATAATGCTTGTAAATTTGTTTTAGATAATTTTTTTTTTTAAATGTATCTACAAAGGTTTAAAAAATATTTTTAAATGTATCTAAAAACGTTTAGTTATTGAAGTATTTGTAAAGATTCAAAGCACCTAAGTCCCTATTTAACCCTAGCTTGTGTGTATTTAATTTTAAAATCCAGTATTTTTCATTCTTTCTGCGTGCGTATGTAGAACTAAAATTGGAGTCTATTACTAAACATTTGCAATTTTCTAAGGTGTGACCCGGTTGATTGAAATGTACTCCTACTGGGGAATATTGATTATTTTGGCGTATATTAAGTTTGTGATTATTGAAGCGAAATCTAAAGTTATTACCGGATTCGCCAATATATCCACTATTGGGACATATTGAACAGAAGAGGAAGTATATAATGTTTCCGTTGTCACAAGTAAGGCGTGGTGGCTGCAATTTGATTTTGGTGTCTTCACTGACGCTCTCGCGAAATCTCGCGAAATACGTTACTAATTCAAATTTTAAAATCATTTGTTTCTGATGAAGGACCGAGGGCGGTCTGAAATATAAAATATAATAGTAGAAATAAACAAATACTGTAAAAAAAAAACAACACATTTTTAAACTCAAAACGTTTTAATATTCTTTCCTATGCATATTAAGACAGTATACGTGGATCATCACTATGCTATATATATATATATATATGTATATATATATATATATATTGTGTGTATTTTGGCAGCATTTTTTCATTAATACAGGTTTCGTTGAATAATATAGACAAGTTTGTCTGTTTATTTTGTGTAGGAGCCTTTCGTATAATCTGATAAGCTTGATAGGGCTATCGTTAAAAGACGACAAGAAATCGTAGTAATTGTGGATTTTTTATCGGGTCTGAGCTTTTGGCTTACATAAGCAATTATCAAAGAATGAACATTTAATATATAGTGAACATAGAACATTTAAATTATTAACAAAGTGGAATTAAACAAAAAAAAAAAAAATTAAACCAAAGAGACAAGTCCATTTTTAACGTGGCGGATGACCGCAGACGGTGACAAAATGGTAGTGGTGTGGCTCTTGGTCATATGAGGGTAGAGTGGGTATATATTTAGTGTATCGAGGCAGCAAATAATTTTCTAAACATATACTGTTAAATATAAGAGACAATGAATGTCTATTATGTTTTATCATGAGCCGTTCTAAACATCGCATTTTGGCTTTAATTTCAGTTGAAATAAAGACAAAAATTCAACAACATTTGGATAATTTTTTATTAACTTGGTTCTAAGCTTTCGACTCACATGAGCCATCTTCAGAGAAATTATATTTGTTATTTATAGTAACTATTGCCGTTGCTTAGCGTAGTTTTATGTCAACAAAAGATAAAATCGTCGCTGATGGTGAATGTTTTTGTGTTAGCGTCCTTATAACCTCTCTGAAGATGGCTCATGTGAGCCGAAAGCTTAGAACCAACTTAATAAAAAGTTTTCCAAATGTTGGAGAAATTTTGGTTTTATTTTCAACTGAAATTAAAGTCAAAATACGATGTTTCGAACGGCACATGATTAAACATAATAGAAATTCATTGTCTGTTATATTTAACAATATATGTTTTGAATATATATATATATATATATATATATATATATATATATATATATATATCATTGTAAAAGAAAAAGTTATTTTAAGTGAAAACCCGTATGTAAGTAGAAACTTATTAAAGAAATACTCGTATTTGAGTAGACGCTCGGGTTATTTATTAAACAGTATATTTATTTATTTTTGTCTACCGGCCTGAATGTTTAAAGAATTTTATTAAAGAAATACTCGCATTTGAGTAGACACTCCGTTTATTTATTAAACTATTTTTTCCATCTGCCGGTCCGCATGTTCAAGGAATCTTATTTAATAAATATTCGTATTGGAGCAGACGCTCCGTTTATTTATTAAACAGAGTATTTATTTATTTTCATTTATCAGCCTGAATGTTCAATGAATCTTATTAAAGAATTACTCGTTAATTTATTAAACAGTATATTTTTTCATCTACCGGCCTTAATGTTCAAGGAATCTTATTAAAGAAATACTCGTATTTGAGTAGACGCTCCGTTTATTTATTAAACAGTATATTTATTTATTTTCGTCTACCGGCCTGAATGTTCAAGAAATTTTATTAAAGAAACATTCGTCTTTGAGAATTTATCGAAAAACGTAATTATTTTGATAATAAAATCTCCCGAACATTTAGGCAGGTAGACAGAAATAAATAAATATACTGTTTAATAAATAAACGGATTGTCTAATAAAATACGAGTATTTCTTTAATATGATTCCTTGAACATTTTGGCCGGTAGATGAAAATAAATAAATATACTGTTTCATAAATAAACGGAGCCTCTACTCAAATACGGGTATTTCTTTAATAAGATTTCTTGAACATTTAAGCCGGTAGACGAAAATAAATAAATATACTGTTTAATAAATAAACGGAGCGTCTACTTAAATACGAGTATCGAACTAAAATCAACATGTGACTTGATAGAATATCTATTGCAATAATAAAATATCCATTACTTTCTTTAGAGAATATATAGGCGTATGATATAACGATATATATTTTTATATATCGAGTCCAATAATGGGGAAAAATAATTTACCCTTGCATTGTCCTGCACACTTTCGATAAAAACTTCGTTTACCCGATCAAGTTGCAAACAATAAATACCTACATTAAATGTTCCTTCCATGTTGCACAGATTGCAATGGACGACATCTTTCGTATTCTATATAAGACACAGCTTAAGTGCTTATCCGGATAGATATTTTGGTGATAATACTGGTTTTTTACTTTATAAACACTATTTTTTTCGTCTGTGTTGACCTGATTGGCAAAACCTATTTTATTCACCAATAATCATGCAAGCAAAAGAAAGCAAAAAGAAAGGACTCAACATAAACTACAAGAAAGCTGAATGCATTGCCATCAGCAAAAAGAAGAGCCTAAAGTGCCAACTAAATGTCAGGCACACTAAAATCAAGTGGGTGCGAAAATTTAAATGCATTGGAAGTGTTCTGACACTGAGATCCGAAGGCGTATTGGCCAAGCACGCATTTCAAAACCTATGCAGAGTATGGAGAGACAGGAAGATTTCGTTAGAAACAAAGATAAGAGTACTTATTGGATTGTGATGTGATGTCTGTCCCTCTATATGGCTGTGAATGTTGGACAATATTCTCAAAGCTGGAGTGGCTTGAAGCAACTAAAATGTGATTCTGCAGAAGGATGCTGAGGATGCAATGGACTGAACATGTGAGTAACGGCAAGGTTCAAGAGAAAATGTAAACAGAAAGGAAACTTATACTTAACATCAGAAAGAAAGAGCTGAAGTATCTGAGACATTTACATACCGACAGGTAACGGACAGATAACGATTTCAGCAGATTTACAAACCTAGAAAGGGACGAGGATGTGTCTTTTCACTGGATCTGTTCAACTTGTACAGCGAGAATATTCTGAGGACCCTAGAAGTTATGCCTGGATTCGTCACCGGAGGCCACAATTTAAACAACATAAGGTACGCAGAGGATAAAGTGTTGACAGCAGACACAGAAAGGAAACAACAAGACCTTTTACAGAAGGTAGCTGATGAGAGTAACAAAAAGAACTACAAATAAACTGCAAGAAAACCGAATGCATGGTCATCAGCAAACAGCATCCCAACATGCCAAATACAGGTGGGGCAAACTAGAATCAAGCAAGTACAAAAATTTAAATACCTAGGATGTGTTCTAACAGGAGATGAAAAGTAAGACACATAAATCCGAAGGCGAATTGGCATGGCGAAGACGCGTTCCAGAAACTGAGTAAAGCATTAAGATACAGAAAAAGTTCACTAGAAACAAAGAAGAGATTGCTAGATTGCTATGTGATATCAGTTCTTCAATACGGCAGTGAATGTTGGACGATATCATCAAAGATGAAGGAAAACTTGAAACAGCGGAAATGTGGATGCTGCGGATATCGTGGACCGAGCATGTGAGCAATGATGAGGTGTTGGAAAGAATGGCAACGAAAAGAAAATTAATAATGAGCATCAGGAAGAGACAACTGAAGTTTCCGAGGCATGCAATGAAGAAGGAGGACTTGGAAAACCTGATACTGACAGGCCAGATAAAAGGAAAAAGAGACAGAGGAAGGCAGCGGATAACATATTTGAATGGCCTGAGTAGGTAGATGACAGAACGGGGGTTGCGTGGTGTAACAGGAGAAAACGTAGAAAAGAGCCACCATGGACAAGCAACGCGTAAGATAGATGATGGGTTAAAGCGACTGGTTTGTGGAGCATGGTTTGGGAAAGATACCAAAAGAAAAATTGTTACAAGAGATAAGGAAAAGGGATAAGTAGAAGGTCCATGATCGCCTACGTCCTGAATGGGGAGAGCCCCCCCCCCCGCCAAAAAAGTATAATGCAAAAATTTAAAGTTGGCTTTTTTGGCTAAGAGAATGCTGTGAATGGTGGACTATTGCGGTTATGTTCTCAAGCGGAAGTTTATGAGAACATTTTTTTATAGTTTTTCTAAATCAACTTTGAACTGAACGATAAAGGAAAGATTTCTCGACTGAAGAGAAAATATATCTATAAAACCCTTTCCTAGCTTTTAGCCTTTGTTCTAATAATGTATTCAAATAATATTGTTCAATTATATGCTCGTATTTTCATGATTATCTATCTATCTATCTATCTATCTATCTATCTATCTATCTATCTATCTATCGATCTATCTATCTATCTATCTATCTATCTATTCGATTTCATGGAAACACTCTCACGCAGAGTGATGGTGTGTCTATAGACTCGTCTCCGGGTTGGACTTTACGTAATTTCTGCACATGTAGAAAATAAGCTATTGTTTTCAAGTAGCCTTCAATATATGCCGGATATTTTCATGTTAACGGAAAATATAGTTGAATTGAAACAAAACACTGAAGAATCTTGTAAGGAACACTGTTTTACAATTCCATTCTATCTATCTATCTATCTATCTATCTATCTATCTATCTATCTATCTATCTATCTATCTATCTATCTCGGTCCGTTCTTATCTATCTACCTATCTATCTATCTATCTATCTATCTATCTATCTATCTATCTATCTATCTATCTATCTCGGTCCGTTCATATCTATCTATCTATCTATCTATCTATCTATCTATCTATCTATCTATCTATCTATCTATCTGTGCAAGCCAGTCCTGTCTCAGCCGTCACATAAATTTTTACGAGCAAGCTTATCAACATGCACAGCACAGTCCAGCCCCTGAACAGAAAATTTTAGTTTGCCACGCGTCTGAAATCAATTTTTGGCTTCAACAACGACGATTCAACGTTTTTTCTTTTGTATGTCTCACGAGAATCAGGAAATGGCGACCAAACTTGTCAGCAATGGTCATACTCGTCGACCAAGAGTTGACGACCGTCACATTTGTGCGAAAAAGATGTTGAAAACAAGAGAGAAAACCGAATGAATTTGTTGTGTCAGAAAATTAAATGATGCGAAATTCAGTTGAAAAATATCGATTGATTGGTGAGGGGATTTATAATAGATCTAACGCTAGAAGTAGAGAAAGATGAAGAAGGAGAACAGAATGATGAGGAGGAGAAGGAAGAGGAGAAAATGAAAAGGAAGGAGGAGGAAGAGGAAGAAGAAGAACAGAATTATGAGGAGAAGAAGGAAGAGGAGAAAATGAAAAGGAAGGAAGGAAGAATAGGAAGAAGGAGAACAGAATGATGAGGAGGAGAAGGAAGAGGAGAGGATGAAAACAAAGGAGAATGAAGAGGAAGAAGGAGAACAGAATGATGTGGAGGAGAAGGAAGAAGAGAAGATGAAAAGGAAGGTGGAGGAAGAGGAAGAAGAACAGAATGATGAGGAGGAGAAGGAAGAGGTGAAGATGAAAAGGAAGGTGGAGGAAGAGGAAGAAGTAAAACAGAATGATGAGGAGAATGAATAGAGGAAGACAAAAAAGGAGGAAGAAGAGGAAAGGAAAAGGAGAAAAAAGGAGGTAGAGGAAAGGAAGGTGGAGGAGGAAAGGAAGGAGGAGGAGGAAACGAGAGAGGGGAAGAAGAAAAGGAAAGAGGAGAAAGAGGAGAAGAAGGAGAAAAAGAGGAGGAGGAGGAGAGGAAAGGAAGGTGGAAGAGGAGAAGAAGACGAAAAAAAGAGGAGCAGAAAAATAATAAAATAAAGAACAAAATTGAGGTGAAGCCTAGGAAGGAGGAGGAGGAGGAGGAGAATAACAAGAAGAAAAGGAATAATAATAATAATAATAATAATAATAATAATAATAATAATAAGAAGAAGAAGAAATGAACGCAAAAACAAAGACCGGGTCTGCAGTCCTAGACTCAATGTCTGCAATTTTTTTCCGTCTTCTCAATTGTCAGCCTGAACAAAGGCCACATTCTGGACGCATATAACCATTTATTAGCTCTTGGCTACCTGTTCACCGTAAGTCTTTGTGATGATTTGATTTCGATGGAGTTTATTATAAAATGTTCCTTTTTTTTTTCTCATGGATTTAGGCGTTCCTGCCTCCAAACACACTGGGATATATCCCTTTGGTAGGGTTAAGGAAATTCATTCGTTATCTCATATTGCGACTTCCCTTGGAAGTGCTTATCACGAGTCAAACTTTATAAAGTTATCGTCCACATGATCTTTGCTCCGTTAATGAATTTGTATTGCCGCCGGTTATAAATTCTTTTCCTGACCTCACCAGTAATTTGCGGCTGCTTCTTGTATTGATATTGGATCAGACTTCATACAGCCAAATGTGCCTTGTTGCTTTCTTTCATAGTAATTCCTTCGAATGGAAACTGTCGCAGATAAATCTCATTTATTATTATTATTATTATAAATTATTACGAATTCGGTACCTATCTCATTGCTGACGGCAAGATGATCAAATTTAATATCTAAATTGTTTGTCTACTGAAAATCTTCTTTTTCTATGTGTTTTGTACTTTCAGGACGTAGGCGATCATTGCCTTCCACGTCTCCCTATCCCTGGTGGCTCTTAGCACGTTTTCTCCTGTTACACCACACAACACTCATTCTGTCATCCACTAGCTCAAGACAAAAAAATCTAGATTATAAAAGTATAGAAATTAGCATGGCCACGAAATGGGGGATCAGTTTATATATTGCATATAATATAGAATTGATCCCCCATTTTATATCAATATTATAATTTCTTATAAACAGTTGGCATATATATTCTTCGTCTATGTGCCTTGTCCTTTCAGGATGTAGGCGATCATGGCCTTCCATGTCTCCCTATCCCTGGTGGCTCTTAGCACGCTTTCTCCTGTTGCACCACACAACCCTCATTCTGTCATCCACTAGCTCAAGACAATAAATCTAGATTATAAATGTATAGAAACTAGCATAGCCACAAAATGGGGGATCAATTTATATATTGATTTTAATATAGGTTTGATCCCCCATTTTATATCCACATTATAATATCTCATAAACACTTGGCATATATATTCTTCTTCTATGTGCCTTATATTTTCAGGAAGTAGGCGTTCATAGCCTTCCACGTCTCCCTATCCCTGGTGGCTCTTAGCACGCTTTCTCGTGTTACACCACGCAACCGCCGTTCTGTCATCCACCTACACAGGCCCTTAAAATTTCTCCTGTCTCTTTTCCCCTCTATTTGGCCTGTTAATATCAGGTTCTCCGAGCCCGACTTTCTCATTGCATGTCTCAGGAACTTCAGCTGTCTCAGATGCTCAATATTAATTTCCTTTTCATTTCCATTCTTCCTAAAACATCATCATTGCTCACATGCTCGGTCCATGATATCCTCAGCATCCTTCTGTAGAACCACATTTCAGTTGCTTCAGGTTTTTCCTTCATATTTGATGATATTGTCCAGCATTCTCTGCCATATTGAAGAACTGATATCACATAGCAATAACCTCTATAACTTCTGCCTTTTAGCTTTTTGCTTTCCTGCCTGCTGGAAATTCTTCTTCGTGGTTCCTTCATATAAAAATATTGGAGAACCCTTTGACTCCGCTAATTATCGCCCTATCAGCCTCCTACCGATATTTGGCAAAGTGTTCGAAGCCATCATCAACGCCGAGGTGGTACAACATCTCACAGCCCATAGACTCTTATCTGACAAACAGTATGGCTTCCGCTTCACCAGGTCTACTGATGATATGCTCACGACTATCACTGAGTATATACACCAGGCCCTCGACAAAAACGGCGAACTGTGGCCCTTGACATCTCCAAAGCGTTTGACAGAGTCTGTCATGCTGGCCTTCTATGCAAGCTGCAGGGCTATGGTATAACTGGACAATTGTTTGATCTAATCCAGTCCTTCCTTTCAAACCGTACAATGAGGGTGGTATTGAACGGACAAGCCTCCAAGTACTATCACATGAATGCGGGTGTCCCTCAAGACTCTATTCTTGGTCATACGCTTTTCCTTATCTATATTAACGATCTCCCTGATGTAATAAGATCCCAAGTGGGCATATATGCTGACGGCACTACGGTTTACTCTCGTCTCGATCAAAAATCTACCGAGGCTGAAAAAGCAAACCTCGCTGCCGAGCATGAAAAGGACCACCAATCCGTGGTGGACTTGGGTAAGAAATGGCTCGTAAATTTTAATGCTTCCAAAACGAAGCTGCTATCTAATAACCACCACAAAAAATCGTTCTTCCCGCCTATTAACATGGATCAGGCTTCTCTCCCTGAAAGCAAAACACTGTGCCTCCTCGGGTTAACTCTCACACCAGACCTCAAGTGGAATAACTATATAGAATCCATAACCAGAAAGTTTTTCACGTCCCAAACAATCCTGCACATATATAAGTCTACTATCCGCCCGTGCATTGGGTATTGCTGCCATATCTGGTCAGGTGCTCCTGCTATCCACTTAGGTGTCCTCGACAAAATCCAACGGAGAATCTGTAATGTGATCGATCCTGACTTGGCAGCTAGGATACAGTCGCTTTCTCACCGACGCAGTGTGGCTTCCCTGTGTCTCTTCCTCAAATATTTTCACGGCTTCTGCTCCGATGAACTTAGCTCACTGGTACCCCTATACACGAATTTCCTTGAACCACAAGATTAGCAACTAGGTCCCACTCTTTTACTGTACAATCAATAAATTGTAAACGCAAATTCTACTCCACCAGCTTCTTTACTCGCACTTCCCGTCTGTGGAATTCTCTTCCACATACTTGCTTTCCTGACAGTTACAATCTCCAAGAATTTAAATGTAAAGTCAATAGTCATCTCCTGTCTCACTAACTTACATCCTCTCTCTCATGCTTTTCTACATCCACCCCACTCTCATCAGTACTCTCTTCCTTCTCCTACTCTCTTCCTGACACCCCCTGCAACCTCTCACTCCTCATAACATTCCTCCTCGTCCACCCCACTCTCATGAGTAGTCTCTTCGCTCTCGTAGTCTTTTCTGACACCCCCTGCAACCTCTCACTCCTCATAACATTCCTCCTCGTCCACCCCACTCTCATGAGTAGTCTCTTCGCTCTCCTAGTCTCTTCCTGACACTCCCTGCAACCTCTCACTCCTCATAACATTCCTCCGGTGTAAACCCCAGCACAACAGTGGCAGTAAAATGCCTTGCTTTGGGCGACACGATTATATATAATAAAAAAAAGTAATCTTTTCTTTGAAAGTTTCCTTTGTCTTAGTGCTTTACTCAGCTTCTGAAATGCGTCCTTCGCCATGCCAATTCGCCTTCGGATCTCTGTGTCGAACCTTCCGTCTTCTGTTAGAAGACGGCATAACATCTAGAGTTCTCAAAATAGTCTCGCTGTACAAATTGAATAGATCCGGTGATAGGACACATCCTTGTCTTACACTCCTTTCTATATTTGTATATCTGATGAATTCGTTACTTGTTTGTATTCAGGCGGTTTGCTGCCAGTAGAGATTCTTGATTACTCTTATGTTTTATCCAAATATGTCGAGGCTGCTGAGCATCTCCATCAATTCTTTGTGGCGTATTTTGTAGAATGCCTTTGCATAATCGATAAAACATAGGTAAAAGTCTTTCTTCATTTGTATTGCTCTTTCAGAGAGCATCCTAATCATAAATATGGCGTTCCTTGTTCCAGTGTCTTTGACGAACCCGCACTGTTCGTATCATATCTCTGGCTTGATTCTGCTTCTTGCTCTGTTCATCAGCATTTGGACGATCAGTTTTGTAATGTGGCTCATTAAACTAATTCTTCGGTGGAGTTCGCACTCGTTTGCACCTGGTTTCTTAGGCAGTGCTATGAAAATCGACTTGCATAGGTCGTCTGGTATTACACCACTATTATAAATTTAATTTATTATTTCTGTTATTTTCTCTATGCCAAATTCTTCCAGGGCTATCAGCTGCTCTTTACAATGTCGTTTTGGACCAGCTGCTTTTTTTCTATTCAGATTGGCCATTGCAGCTTCCACTTCGGTCTTTAATATTTCCGGTCCGCCTTCATTTTTGTGTATTATCGGTTGCTATCTCTTGTCGTGGAAAAGATCTTTTATATATTCTTCCCATCGCTGGAGCATTTCCTCTTTCTCCAATATTATCGTTCCATCCTTGGATTTTATACATCCTGTTGAGGAGCAGGTTTTTTATCTTGTCAGTTCTCTTATTTCTTTATGCATGTCTGCTTTATTAGTCTTGCTCAATCTCTCTACCTCTGCGTATTTGTCGTTGAACCATTCCTCTTTAGCCTGTCTGCATTTGTTCCTTATTTCCTTGTGTAGTTTCCTGTATTACATTTCATGTCTTGGTTTCATTTTCTGTCTCCTTTGCATCATGTAAAGAATCTCTTCAGGCATCCATTCGTTTTTTCTTCCGCGTCTGATTTCCTTTGGGGCAGTGTTGTTTGCTGATGTCACTATCGCTTCCTTTTGTGAGCCCCGTTTCGTGTGTCCTTTTCCAATTTGTTCTTCGTATTTGTTTTTCCCGCTGTTAGTGTATTCTTTCTGCAGGTTATATTTCAGTCTTGGTGCTGCACTATGGCTTCTTCATTCCCCGGAGTTTCACCCTTAGTTTGAAGATGACTGGGACGTGGTCGCTTCCACAGTCGGCGCCTGGATAGATTTTGCATTGAACCACTGCGTTTCTGAATCTCTTGTTTATGGGTTACGCCATTTATTAAAAAATATATTCACTTTTAAAAACTGAAGACATAACATGAACTTCAAAATGTTGGGTAGTACTCTTTTCCTGTTGCCTGAACATTGTTGCTAGACTGAAAGGGAAATTAGGCTACATGACACAGTCATCCAATACAATTTCGTTCAAATTATGTGTATAGAACTTTGCTTGTGTGCATGTATATTTTAATCTAATGACAGGCTTAAACATATGCCAACAATTTAAAAAAATATATATTATGGAATAATTAGA
The DNA here is from genome assembly GCA_037127315.1 of Ascarosepion bandense. Taxonomy (NCBI): domain Eukaryota; kingdom Metazoa; phylum Mollusca; class Cephalopoda; order Sepiida; family Sepiidae; genus Ascarosepion; species Ascarosepion bandense. Next base: position 169,286 of record JBBBDQ010002165.1, on the reverse strand, counting down.
GGAAATTTTAATGAAATATTGTATGTAAAATATGATATTTAGGTTTTAAAAATCAGTTTTTCCCCCAAGGTACGTGTGGCCTGGTCCAGACTGGTTAAAAAAATATTTTGTCCCCAAATCTATGATTTTAATGCTCAGTATTTCTCGTTCTGTTCCGATATCCACTGCACCAAAACGCGCAAATACCCTTAGGAAGGGTATGAATCCGTCGCTTCTCCCTACAGCTATTGGATAAATAGAAGGACAGATTGGGTTCTATAGCCTTGATTGGCAACCAGTCTACTGCAGAAAGTCATGGCAAACTACTGCGGGATAATCATCTGCCCAGTCAGTCATGTCTCTTTCTAAGCGTGTACCACGTATGACGCTTAACTGACGGACTGAATATAATAGTTGGAAGCACAGGTAATGCTTCTACTGGGGATAAAGTGGAGGATCGTTTTTGTATTGATAAGAAGTAATAAACTGATCCTCCACTAATTATTACTTATTAATATAATAATCTCAACTCATTTATAAATGGAACTTTGTCTGTGTGTTTATGTGTGTGTGTGTGTCTGTGTGTGTCTTTTAACTATAGACTCCAAAACGGCTGAACCGATTATCTTGAGAATTTACACAGTTGTACTATAAGCGTCTGCGAGTGTTCTCAGCTAGGTTTTGTGTCGAGGTACCCCCGATAAATATCGAAAATCGATAATCGAAAAAACGGGTTATAGAAGGAGTGGTCCGATTTTAATCAAATTTGATACACTTATAGACAAAGACATAAGAAACGATATTCAGAAGTTCCAAGGTTGCAGTTCTTACAATAGTGCAGAAAATCGATTATATATATATATATATATATATAAGCAAGATGTTTGTGTGTGTGTCTGTTTACCTTCCTGTATGTCTGTATTTTTTTAGCACTTTTATTTGAGTTTTTGCTTCGGGTTTGGCTCTAAGTAGGTATAATTTTAGTTCTTAGTCTCAGCCATGATACCATTTACTCAGAGGACTTATTTAGCCTTCAAAATTCAGTTTACGACGAAAAAAACTATTTGATATTGATTCCAGGAAATCAAAATTTGACTTATATCCATTCATTTTTCTTTCAGTCTAAGGTTTCGCTGTAACTGGAAACAATTATTGCTTTTTATTCTTTCGTGCCAACGTCGAAAGAGTCTGAGCTCCAAACCATGGATTAGTTTTAAAGCTTTCATTACACCCGAGAAACGCCGGGTGTAATGGAATATAGCAGAATAAATTGGATAATATAGCCTTGATTGGCAGTTAGTCTACCGTTGAATGTAATAGTGACTTACTGCGGAAAAATTGCTCAGACAGCCATGTTTTTTTCGAGACATGATCGCCGAAGCGTGTATCACGTGTGGCACTTAACTGATTGACAATCTAGTAGCACGTTAAAATTCATGCAGTCGGGGCACCAGGTGTAAAAACTCGTCTTGCCATGAAAATATTTGTAGAAAAGACAGAGAAAAGCCGCGTTGTGTCGATAGAAATGTGACTGCAACTGATATGCCGGCAGAGCTAAAGGAGACTATCAACACCTTTAAATTTGTTGTTTTTCATTTTTCTTATCGATTACACCCTAAACTTTCCGATTGACAAAAAGAATTTGGAAAAATTTTAATATTTAAACAATTTTAGTGGGGGGCTCTGTTTTTTCATCCATCCTTATAGTAAATCGATCCTCCATTTTGGACTCACGCGACGGTACGACATTACCACCACCTGTAAATTTGTTGATTATCATTTTTTTTACTTTTTTCAGTGCAATCTTATCGATTAAACCCTAAACTCTAAAAAAAAAAAATTGTAAAAATTTCAACATTTAAACACTTTTATGGGGGAGGGGATCATTTTTTCATACAACCTTATAGTAAATCGATCCTGCGCAATTAACTTTTTTGTTTGTGCATATTCAACAACTGTATCCTTTGCGAACTTTTTGAATAAAGCCATTCTTGGAGTTTCCGAGGAAGATGCCATCGTAAGAACTGAAGAAAACTTGAAAAAGACAAAAACAAGAGCAACAATTAGTCCCAAATAAAACCAAAACAAAGCGACCCCAACGCGAGTGGTTCCAAAATGGAGGATCGATTTACTATAACGTTGTATGAGAAACTGCCTTCTTCCGCCCAAAATTGTTTAAATATTGAATTTTTTTCAATTTTTTTTTTTTTTTGATAATCGAAAACTTTATTTAATAACTGATAAGACTGCGCGGAAAAAAGTGAAAAAACAAACAAACAAAACAAAACAAAAAAACAAATTTAAAGGTGGTGATAGTCTCCTTCAGGTCTGTTAATATGACTGGTCAAGATCGATTGCATAACAAATCCTTGTTTGGATTTTGTCAAGAATCTCGAGATGAATCGCTCACTAATAAATGTGCAAATGTTAAGAATTAATGTGCATTTGAAAAATTCATTTGGTTTATCATCAGTTTTCATATAAGTTCTGACTGACATTCGTAATTCTTGTAAGTAAATTCGTTTCGCGGTTTGAATTTGTTTTATCCAATGTATCGATTGAATGTAAATTAACAAAGCTAAGTTGACTTTGATCTGAAAATTATACACAAAGAGACGTTAATTTTATTTAGTTTTCTCTCCTTATATTTTCACCGTTTGTCTAATCGGTTGATGATGGCGCCAATATCTTCCTCGACTTTTTTCTGCTCAGTCACAAAAAAAAAAGGAAAATAAAAACGTAACTGAACGTTATTCGAGCTTCGCAACGGTATCAGTGGTCTGTGTTCGATTCTTGCGAAAAAGCAAAGACTTGAAATTCTGATTTTCAAGGCAAGTAAAGCCTCTCCGTTTCCCCTTGATGCTTTTCTAAGCACCGCTTACATGTGGGACAAGGCGGAAAGTTTGGAGTCTCCAGTAGATTTATTGCGTAAATTACACAAGTCCAAAGTTTGTTTTTTTTTTGGTGGGGGGACAAAAAACTGGGATGGTCAACAGTAACTATCATATGCCTAGCTAATCCGATTCACGACCCAGACATACTTTGCAATTTCGCATTCACCACAAGAACATATCCATCAACATTCAATCCTTCATGTACCAAAATCCCCCAAACGTTCCAGGAAAGTTTGGAGTGGGGATCGAACTCGCTACTCACTTGTAATAGATTCTAGCGAGATTTGCTTGTTAGTCATTATACCACGTCGAGGTGTCCCAGTTCCCCTTACTCTTGTCCTAGATGTGGTTGATTTCGTTTAACCCCATTGGGTCATTTAATGCCGAAAATTGAAATATTTTGAACACAATTTTATGGTTTCAACTTCAGATAAAATCGATTGGTGGTCATTTTTCTTTAAAATATATTGTTAATAATTTTTACCATTAATATAAATAGGTATTGTTGGCAAATTTTACTATAAATAGGTATTGTTAGTAGTTTTTAGTATAAGTAGATATTGTTTTTAATTTTTACTATAAATATGCATTGTAGGTAATTTTTTAATAAAAAAAATAATTGCTGGTGTTATAACTAAAAATATATATGTTTAAACTTTCATGATGTTTTGTTTTTGTTTGCGGGTAGGGGGTTTGCTATCTGCCCATAGCAGGTGCTACAACACTGGGTCAGAGTCGATCTGGGAACAAGTCATTAAAAGGTGGTTCCATGCTCCATAGAACCTAATTTCCAATCTGAGGCCTTGCTGTTAAATGTGGCTCATCGTCATAGCAAGACACTTTGAATAATAACAAGAAGGCCCTCTCACTTCCCGCCATGTTTGTTGTGACGTCAGCAAGCGTAGTCAATTGAGACGCCATTATACGTTCAGAAGCTCGTTCTACGAACACATTGTTTTTTCACTTCACTAATAAGTTTCACTTTACTAAGTTTCATTTTCAGTTTTTTCCACTTAAAAGAAAATGCCTTTTCATTGTGTCGTTCCTAATTGCCAAAGAAATTATCATAAAGGGCCAAAACTTAGCGTGTTCAGATTTCCCGAAAATCAAGAAATAGGCAACAAATTTTTAACATTTTAATCACTTAGTAAAACTTTTAACTTAACAATCAGTATCTACCCTTAAATGAATTGTCTCCCTTTAGCTTGACTACACTTGATGACGTCATATCTGAGTAGAGAGGCCTTCTTATAGTGAGGGTCACGGTCATACCCAGCAGGAGACGAAAACAGGTGCTACGACTCTGAGTCTGGGTGGATCTGGGAACTACAGGAGTAGTAGGAGATGGTTCCATGCTTCTCAAAACCTGGAATGTAGTTAAGAACAAGTTTGATGAGAGAAATCCCCACACAGTGGACGAATTAAAAAAGTACATTTCAGAAGTATTTATTGAGATTGATGCAGATCGAGATTTGTGGTGTGTTGTTTTGAATGACAACGCATTTCGCCTTCGAGTGTTAGGCTGATGTTAGAACGAATGACAAAACTATGGATTTTTTGTATTAAAATCGTTAACGTTTGTTCGCTATAGTGACGCTTTCGAATCGAAATTCAAATCAAGCAGACATTATCGGCTCTAACACACACACACACACACACACACACACACACACACACACACACACACACACACACACATACAAAAAAAACGACAATACAACAAGAACAACAGCAACAAAAAATACACAATTTTTTCTTTCCTTCCCACCCGAAGTCGCCAACTGAGCAAACCGACAATGACGACTTTATGTAAAAATAATAAAATAAACACACACACACACACACACACACACACACACACACACACACACACACACACACACAGACGCCAAACTACACACAGAAGCGAAACGCGTTGTCATTAAAACATTTTACATTATTGTATCGTTGTGGTGCAGTGAACATCGGCTTGGGATGAATAATCGGAGAGCCGAGTTCGAATTCCAGTTGAATTTGCTGCATTCACTTGCGCGCAATTACTCTTGGGAAAGGTACGAATCCATCTCTTCTCCCTCAAGCTATGGATTAAATAGCAGAACAGACTGGGTTCTATAGCTTTTGTCAGTAACCAGTCTACCACAGAAAGTAATGGGAACCCACTTTGGGAAAATCTTCTGCTTAGTCATGTTTCTTTCGAGACATGATCGCTCAAGGGTGTATCACGTATGGCACTTAACCGACTGATATATAAATTTATATATCTGATAAAAATATAGTTTTAAAATATACTATATATTATTGGTTAAAGTGCTCGATATCTGGAATAGAGCGTGTGTAAATATAATAGAGGGCACAAAGGTCAACTCTCAGCAACGACAGTCTATTTCATGTTTCAAGTCAGAAAATTATTTTAAAGTTCAAGATTATTTTGAAATTTTATAATTTTTATCCGTTGTAGACATGAAATGTTTTGCAAAACTAGCGTCCCAATATGAGGGAACTGGCGAGCAACTGGTAGAAATGTATAATGGTATTAATATATAAATGTCATATGCATTTTTATTTTATACGTTGTTATATTCGCTATAAATTTTTTTGAGTGTTGGTTGTTTTTGATATAGAGTACCTCGAAGGTTTTATCGTTTTTGTTTATTGTTACTATATTATTCAACACAAACAGACACACACACACACACACACACACACACACATATATATATATATATATATATATCTAAACTTATTTATAAATGGAACTTTGTCTCTCTATGTGTATGTGTGTGTGTGTGTCTGTTACCTATAGACTCGGAAACGTCTGAACCGATTTTCTTGAAAATTTACACAGTTGTCCGATTTTAATCAAATACATTCTATTGCATGTAAAATAAAACCCATCCTCGATAATGGCTAAAGGGATCGCCGAAAGCGCTCGGATAAAAAAAAAGATTTAAACATTTTTTTTTATATAATTTGTCTTCAAAAGAAAACATTCATAATATCACATGTAAATTAAATAAAAAAATTAACCATAATATCTTGTCTGTCATTGTTAATGAAACCTGCATATATATATACTAGCAGTATAGCCCGGCGTTGCTCGGGTATAATGAAAGCTTTAATTAATGATCCTGGAGCCCAGACTCTTTGGACGTTGGCACGAAAAACTAAACAGCAATTGTTGTTTCCATTTAAAGCGAAACCGTAGACTGAAAGAAAAATAAATGGATGTATGTCAAATTTTGATTTCCTTCAGAGTAAATGGTGTCATGGCTGAGACTAAGAACTACAATTATACCTACGTAAAAGCAAACCCGAAACCCGAAGCAAAAATTAAATACAGACATGCAGGCAGATAAACAGACACACACAAACATCTTGCTTATATATATATATATATATATATATATATATATATATTATCGATTTTCTGCACTATTGTAAGAACTGCAGCCTTGAAACTTATGAATATCGTTTCTTATGTCTTTGTCTATGAGTGTATCAAATGTGATTAAAATCGGACCAGTCCTTCTATAACCCGATTTTTTCGATTAGCGATTTTCGATATTTATCGGGGGTACCTCGACACAAAACCTAGCTAAGAACACTCGCAGACTCTTATAGTACAACTGTGTAAATTTTTAAGAAAATCGGTTCAGACGTTTCCGAGTCTATAGGTAATGGACACACACACACACACACACACACACACACACACACACACACACACACACACACACACACAAAGTTCTATTTATAAATAAGTTTAGATTAGATAATGTCTCCATTATTTTAGCTTTTCTTTGCATTTGGATGATGCATTGATGTTTGTGTTGTCAGCAAGTTACGGATAGTATTCGGTAGGTATCCGCCTGTGTTTAAATGAGATCGATTTGTGCTCTGTTCTGAGAGATGCAGCGTGAGCCTTCAGGTCAGTTTCGTAGTTGTATGGCAGATATAATTATTTACGAAATTGACTTGATCAAGAGAACAGTTCTTCAAAGGACATGTACTTTTTTAATAATTTTTGTCCTCAAAAGAAAAATAATCATAAGATGACATGAAAAAAAAAATATATATATATATATATATATATATATATACACTAATCCACAGACAGATCTGTTTCACTGTATCATAGCTCATCAGTACGGTGAGAAATCAGATTGCTTTTACCAAGGTTATATATATATATATATATATATATATATATATATATATATATATATATATTCAGCGAACTATTTAAATTTCATCTCAACGACTTTTTCAAATAAAAAAAACGTTATAAATATCTTGCGACTGACCTGCTAGTTTACTGCCATTCTTTCAAACAGCCTTAAAATTTTAAGTTGTTACCACATTTCTATATCTATTCACAGGTTGTATAAAAAAAAAAAATAAAAAAAAACTCAAAATAGTAAATATAAGCCCTGATGATGGTTATAACAACCGAAACATTATAATGTTGGCTACACCACAATAAATCCATATTTTGTTGTTCTCAAATTTTTATTTTATTTTGTATCTCACGTTGTGGGAATTTATTTTTCATTTCCCTTTATATATATATATATATATATATATATATATATATATATATCAGCATACAGTGTGAGTGTAGAAGAATCTAAAGGAGTATCCTGTACATACAGTGGTAGGATAACTCTCTAAGAGGGCTCTAAATATATATGTATATAAATACATATAGAGCAAATATAAGAAAAATTAAGACAGACACGTCATTTCATGGTAAATCGGAAGTGTAGGCCTATTTCAGGTGAACCATCAACAGCTTCTGTCTTTATTTTGCAAAGGATTCGTGTAAAATCCTTTGTAAAATAAAGACGGAAGCTGATGATGGTTCGCCTGAAATAAGCCTTAATACAGATTTACCATGAAATAACGTGTCTGCTTTAATTTTATATATATATATATATATATATATATATATTCAGATACTCTAATCCAAGCGGAAAAAGCAGGAAGGTAAATTCCAAAAACCCGATCCTAATTAATATTAATATTAATATCTGTTGCTGAGGTGATGTGTTATCCCCCGTGGAGATTTTCATATCGAAATGATCATCCAACATCATTGAATTAATCCTATTTTAATTTATATATATATATATATATATATATATATATATATATATATATATATATATATAGTTAAGTTTTTATGTAAGTTTTCATATGATCTTATGATCATTTTGTTTGAGAGGATAAGTTACATATAAGATAACAGTAAGTTCTGTAACTGAACATCCCTATTTAAGTACTTTTGGTATTTAAAGAAAACCAATAAAAAAACCCACAATAAAATGACAAAATTAAAAACAAAACAAAAAATAAATAAATAAATAAAATACGAGAATTTGTAAGAATACTTCACATCCCCTAAGATCTAACTTATATTTAACATTTTCCAAGTCGACCTTCATTCTGATTAGTTAAATTAGACACACCCACAAAATCAAAATTTTCTCTCTTTCCTCCTCCATGTTAACTCTTTAATAATGAACTATATTGTTTTACACTTTCAAATGTAAATCGGTTTAACCATAGTTACTGAACATTGCCAGGTAAAAACTTAAAATCTTGCAACATTGACATTTTCGTGTCACAACGTAAAAAACAGTAGCTACTCCAGCATCTACGCATCGTTCATTCAGCAATGAATTAAAACACTCTCAGCTATTGGGTGTGTATAATGATAATATACACGCTAAAAAGTCTGCCTCCTTTTACCGAGCGCCCATATGTAGAATAGTCGACTGACGCCAATTCGGTCGGGTTTCAATCCTGGCTAAAAGCAATCGGATGTCTAACCGTACTGATGAGCTGTGATACAGCGAAACAGATTTGTCTGCAGATGACTATATATATATATATATATATATATATTGAGAGAGAGAGAGAGAGAGAGAGAGAGAGAGAGAGAGAGAGAGCAGGAGACAGAGACATAGATAGATACACTTCAAAATATACACTACCGGCCATAATTATTAGGCCACCCCAGTTTTTTTTGTAAGAAATGATGTATTTCATACTATTTTTTAGTATTTATTGACAAGTGAATAATTGTAAATGAAAGTAGAATTGTTTTTTGTTAATACTGAACAAAAACATGTGCATAAAATGAATTTATAAATATTCAATAATTGCCTATGTTGCAGTTTAATCAATGAAAGAATGAAGGAAATTTAGAGTAATTCGGAGTTCATCTTTGTTTCCTCTACTTGTAAAACTTTGCAAAGTAATAATAACAAAAGAACCATTCTATTTTCATTTAGAATTATTCACTTGGTAATAAATACTAAAAATAGTATGAAATACATCATTTCTTTAAAAAAAACTGTAGTTGCCTAATAATTATGGCCGGTAGTGTATATTTACAAATAATTTTCAATGCTTACGTATAATTTTGTGGAAGTTTTAGGCATTTATTGTGTTTGATTAAAATCAATCTTAATGTTAAATCATGTAATTTTGGGAAAGGCAATTTAAAAAAAATAAAATAAAATAAAATAAAATAATATAAAATAAAATAAAATAAAATAAAATAAAGACCTCGATTGAATTTCTCAATTTGTTCCATAACCGTAAAAGAATTTCCAATATGACTGAAACGTTTAACGTTAATATATTTTCGCTTGTCAATATTGCATTAAAGTTTTCCATACATTTTCTGCGATTAAAGCTCGGTTTTCCAGATGAAAATCGTACTTTCAGCTTCCATCATTCAAGAAAAAAAAAACAAAAAAACTTTCTTTTATTTATGGATTCTATCAAATCTAATTATCAGTTCGCCAACGGTCTGTAGGGTTTTGTTTTTTGTTAACATATGCAAACCCCGTTTAATTATCAACCCTGGAAAAGCGAATTTGTTGATATGACATTAAAATTTAGCTTAATATAAAATTAATGCGCATGCGTGCTTGTGAGCATGCGCGTTTGCGCGCATGCGAGAATAGAAACAAAAGGCGAGAGAAAAAGAGAGAAAAACAGAATGAAAGAGAAAGAATAATAGAGAGGTAAAATGACAACAAGAGAGAGAGAGAGAGAGAGAGAGAGAGAGAGAGAGATGGAGCTGAGAAGGATGACAATTGGAGAAAGGAAGAAGTGATGCCGTCGAAGGTCAGAGAAGAGGAGTGATGTGTACTTAAACATTCCTATCTCAGACACACATTCTCATCAATAGGTAAACGTATGTACGTACGGATGTGCGTTGTGGTGCAGTGGATATCGACAAATCGAGGAGCCGAGTTCGAATTCCAGTTGAATTCCTTGCATTCACTTACGCACAAGTACCCATGGGAAAGCTATTAATCCGTCTCTTTCCTCCAGTTATGGGTTAAATAACAAGACAGATTGGGCTCTATAGCCTTGGCTAGTAATCACTCTGCAGCAGAAAAGCTTCTACTGGGCATAAAGTGGGGGATCAGTTTATATTGTTATAAAATAATAAGCTGAACCCCCTCTAATTACTACTTAATAATATAATACAGGTCTTCCCCCTCTAGCTATGAGTCAAATATTAGAACACATTGGGTTCTATAGCCTTGGCTGAAAACCAGATTACCGCAGAAAGCAATAGCAACCTACTGTGGGATAATCTGCCCAGTCATTTCTCTTTCTAAACATGATCGCCCAAAGCGTGTATCACGTATGACACTTAACTGACTGACTGAATATAATTGTTGAAAACATGATTAAGGCTTCTAGTGGGCATAAAGTAGGGGATCAGTTTTATATTGTTATGAAGTAATAAACGGATCCCCCACTAATTACTACTTAATAATATAATACATATCTTCCCCCTCTAGCTATGAGTCAAATAATAGGACAGATTGGGTTCTATAGCCTTGGTTGACAACCAGTCTACCGCAGATAGCAATGGCAACCTAGTGCGGGATAATCTTCTGTCCTGTCAGTCATGTCTCTTTCGAGGCATCATCGCCCAAAGCGTGTATCACGTATGACACTTCTTCTTGTATGTGCCCTGTCCCTTCAGGACGTAGGCGATCATGTCTTTCCACGTTTCCCTATCCCTGGTGGCTCTGAGCACGCCTTCTCCTGTTGCACCATGCAATCCTCATTTTGTCATCCACCTGATTAGGTCCTTCAAACATGTTATCCGTTGCTTTCCCCTGTGTCTTTTTCCCTCTATCTGGCCTGTTAGTATCAGGTTCTCCAGGCCCTCCTTCCTCATTGCGTGATCCAGGAACTTCAGCTGTCTCTTCCTGATGCTCACTATTAATTTCCTTTTTGTTTTCATCATTTCCAAGACCTCATCATTGCTCACATTCTCGATCCATGAGATTCGCAGCATCCTTTTGTAGAACCACATTTCAGTTGCTTCAAGTTTTTCCTTTATCTTTGATGGCATTGTCCAGCATTCACTACCATATTGAAGGACGGACAGCACGTAACAATCCAGTACTCTTTTCCTAGTTTCTAGCGAAATCGTCCTGTTTCTTAATACCTTACTCAACTTCTGGAATGCATCCTTCGCCAAGCCAATTCGCCTTCGGATCTCTGTGTCGCACTTTCCGTCTTCTGTTATAACACTTCCCAGGTATTTAAAATTTTTGTACCTGCTTGATTCTGGTATCTCCGACCTTTATTTGGCATTTTGGGCTGCCTTTTTTACTGATGACCATGAATTCAGTTTTCGTGCAGTTTATTTCTAGTTCTTTCTTGTTACTTTCTTCTGCTGCCTTCTGTAAGAGGTCTTGTAGTTTCCTTTCTGTGTCTGCTATCAGCATTGTATCATCTGCGTACCATAGGTTGTTTAAATTGTGGCCTCCGATTACAAATCCAGGCATAACTTCTAGGGTCCTCAAAATATTCTCGCTGTACAAGTTGGACAGATCCGATGAAAAGACACATATTTAAAAAGCACTGCAT